>ML788783.1:275986-298687 GCA_009831015.1 Picea engelmannii
AAATAGAATAAGGCGGATGTAAGAAGACCTAATAGAAGCTTCCGCTTCTAGAAGGATCTTCCTCTAGATGTTTCTCTTAATAGTATAAATAGGGGTTGAGGGTATGAAAAACCCTAGCTTGGATATTATTGTAATAGAGCGCTACTCGACTGGAGGTTGCCCCCTCGAAGAGGCCTGTGAACATTGCTATCTGATTCAAAGTGCTATTTCTGTTGCTATTTCGTGAATCATTTATGTGTATTGTGAAGATTATGCTGGATATTTTACTGTTATTCTGTTATTTCTAGCATTTCGTTTCTGTTCTGCATATTTTATATATCTGGTATCTTGCACACTTGAAGGCTACAAATGGGCCAATTCCGAGCTATGGAAAAGAGGAGAAAGAATTCAACTTTGAGAGAAAAATTACTCTGGAGGAATTATTCACTTCACATTGAGTCTGCATCCCTTTATCCTTTAAGTCTGAACATAGTTTTCATCCCCCAAACTCTTCCCTTATTGAGTGAGAAATCCATTGACTCTCTTACATGAGCTTGCCTTTGGTGGAGGATTGAAGTGGTTGAGGCCCAGCTGGAAGGAAATTAGTTTCTCGGTTCCGAACTGTGCCGACACGAAAGTCTGTAACTTATTCACTTATGCCAATTATATCTTAATATAAATACTCTTTTCTCGTCCAATTGATATCTTGCAAATATTTGAATTATTATTCCATTGGCGTATTTGTTATGAATGTTAATGGATTATGCTATTGAATGTGCTAACATCATATATTATCACCATATGCTTTCTTTGCTTGGTTGTTGAGGACTAGTTGTAGGTATATTTCTTTGGGTCAAGTGCTCAATGATGGACTTCATCGAACGTCTGGACGAGGTAGGAATTTTATCTTGTCTTGCTAGCATATTTTTTTATATATCATACTTGATAATAGAGTTGATTTCTACAGTCATTTCCGTCTATTGTGGTTTGCCCCTAGCCATAGAGAGATTTTCCTCGTAACAATATTGGCGACCACACTGGGGATTGAATCTTCTTTCTTGTAGTTTGGAGTGTGTTTCTCCTTAGATTTCTCTCATTCATATTGTGTTTCTTGTTGTATCATTGCTTGAAAACCTCTGTTCACTCTGGGTCTGAGTTTTTCATCCTTCTCCTTAGCCTAGCTGTGTTTTTGACACATATACACAGGTTTTTGCTTGACAGTCACGTATATACGCATGCTATCCTTCTGCAAGCTACGTACATACATGATTTTCCCTTGAACAATCATGTACATCAAACTTTGTGATGCAGGAGCATCACTCCACGTCAGCAACGTGCCAACCAGCCAACACATCCAACACACATTTAATGAAGAAAGGGAGAGGCGCAACCCTCTCAATTTTGAAATTCGAAATTTCAATAAATGTTGTAAGGCTTTTAATGCCAGACCATGCCTTTGTACAGGTAGTGGTTGAGATTTCCTTTAATGGTTACCTGCAGCTAAGTCCAGATCAGTTAGGACTAGACATCCATTTATGTAACGTAGCCGTAGGAGCCGCTCTGTGATAGCAATAGCTCAGAGACGATGAGGTGGAGGATAAGCTCATAGAAGCCCTCATTTTGTAATTAAGAAATTGGAGTAGAGAGTTAGGGGGAGATTTCTCAGGTAGAGAGGTCTCGAGAGAGAGCTGAGACTTGTTACAATCCAGCCTTTGTAAACATTTGTATAGGCATTTGGAAATTAATACAAAGAGGAGTTTTTCCTGCCCATGAATTGTCTGTGTATGTTTATGCATTTGAGTGTCATCTGTACATTGTAGATACAGGTCATAGATAGATTTTATTGTCTATCTGATTGAGTTGTGATTTCTATTTGGGTTCTTTAGGCCCGGCAAGGAGTGCACAACAGGACACTGGAAGTTCTGTAGCCAACGCGAGGAGTGCGCATTTGAGCTCTGCGGAGTCAGAAAGAACGTGCAAGGAGTGCACACCAGAAAGATTCACAGATTCAAGGAGGAGCCTCAAGGTTGCTGAACACCTTGGAGGACGAGGAACTGTGCAAAGGAAGGCACAAAAAAGAAACAGAACTACTGAAGGTTCTGTAAAACTCTGCTAGGAGGGCATTGAACGAGTGCAAAGAATGCACCAGAGAACTCCATTTCGAGTTCAGAGAGAAGAGAAGTGTCATAGGAAGACACTTACAGAGTTACTCAACACTCTGTGAAGAGAGGCTCTGCAAGGTGTGCATCGAGTAGAAGAACACCAGGAGGGCGATAAGCATTTCTGTTCAAGAAATACTTCAGATCTGAGTTCAGCGAAAGCTCAGGAGGAAGAGTGCCTTTGTGCACAGAGCAACAACTACAAGGAGTACCAAGGTAGAGAAACCCTTTGGAGGGTTCAGATTCTGATAAAGCTCAGGAGGGATAGCATTTTCAGATATCATGTGAGGTCCAAACCCATCAGGCTCGCAGAGGAAGCAAAGGTCGAGGCTTTTGAGATTTCAGAAAATCTTCCTAGGAGAAGGAAGAGAACACATGCCTAGAGAGGAGCTACAACTACCGTCAGATTTGAGCACGCGGACCGATAACCATCGCATCCAGGAGGAGCTGCACGAGGTTTAATCCTTGTATGCAGAGGAGCAGAGCCGTCAGATTTCAACATTTCAGGGGTTCGACATTTCGGGAATCTCGATGACAAGAGACCGTGGCACTTCATGGTGAAAACCTCGAAGTCGTGCAACGCGACTTGACTTTGGAGCAGAACTTCGACACTTCGGCATATCGGGGTTTCGAATACCGGGAAGTCGAAGGAGAAAACATTTTTCACAGAGAATTCGTGAAATCGTGAATCCCGAAGTCCCGAAAAGGTGCATACAGGTGAGGTTTCGGGGAAATCCCCAAAAGGGAATTTCAGTATTTCGGCTACCGGAAGATGTAGGGGTGAGAGTTCGAAAATCTTGACCCACGAGATCCCAAAAGGATCTGATTCGTTGGATCAGGGAGGCTCGCAACCATTGATCTTGCTCAGGAGAAGGAGGACTGGAGTTTCGGGATTTCGGTACTTCGGTATTTCGGATACCGGAAGTATGAGAGGACAAAGGATTGTTGCGTCGGGATTCGCGAAGTTCCTAAACACGAATTCCCGACAGCATAGGAGGAGTATTGCTGGGTCACGAAGACATGATCAGATTTCGGCATACCGGGATTTGGGATTTCAGAACTCCTAGAGACAAGGAATATGAGCTCTTGGGGATGAAAACCCTGAAGTCGCGAATGCGACGCATTCTTTGGAGGAGAAAGCAACCAAGGATTTCGGCATTTCAGGGATCGACTTTTTGGCTATTCTAAGGAGTAGGAGCCGGGCACTTGACATCGAAAGTCCCGAAGTCGCGAAACGCAACGCGCCTTTGGAATAGGGCTGTGGACACGTGGAAGGTGGTTAGGATTTCGGAAAAGGTCCCGAAAGATTTCAGTCCCGGAAGAAGATTTCAGTCCCGGAAGAAGATTTCAGTCCCGGAAGATTTCAGTCGGGGAGAATTCGCTCACAGGAGTCTCGAAACCCCGAAAAACCCGAAAGGTATGTTGGGTCAGAACAAAGAGAAGAGCGCCAAGGAAAAAGGGCGTGCACACAGATTTTGTTGAAGGCTTGTGCCAGAGGAGAAAAGGGGGACCTGTGGATTTGTTCAAAGGGTTCTAGCAAAATCCCGAAGAGCTAATTCGGCTCAGAAGAAGAACGATCCAGAGACCGGGAGGTCAGTGGACCATGCTGAGGAAGGGGGGTCTGCATCAAGTGGTATCAGAGCTGATTTTTGTATGTAGATTTAAGACAAAATAAAAAGAGGAGATCGTTACTTTGTTCACAGATAAAGGAGAGACGGTAGGAGAAATTCTGGTAACATCAAGTGGAATCAGAAACAAAGATTCATCTGTATGCAGTAGGCGAAAGGAGACATAGTAATAATGCTCCGTGGTGATTGTTTGCAGGTGTGCAACAATTGATAGACAACCAGGTGAGCTATAGGAGAAGATGGAGATGCTCTCAGATGTAGAGTGATCCATACGCTGCCAGGAGGGCAGGTGAAAGATAGAGATGGATACTGAAGGTCATGAGCGTGGTGGGAGAGGAGACCACCAGTAGATGAGTAAAGCAGAGATTGACAAATAACTCGCTGAGATAAGGGCGAGAATGGAACAACTGACATTGAAGATGCAACAGGAGGCAAAAGTACACTGGAGGTACGAATGGCCTTTGAACAGAAAAA
Source organism: Picea engelmannii (assembly GCA_009831015.1). Taxonomy (NCBI): domain Eukaryota; kingdom Viridiplantae; phylum Streptophyta; class Pinopsida; order Pinales; family Pinaceae; genus Picea; species Picea engelmannii. Next base: position 280,227 of record ML788783.1, read on the forward strand.
CCAAATGGCTTGTTCAAAAGTTGCTGGCCAGGAAACAACAACAAGATTTAAGGAAATGACTGAGGTATGCTGAAAGCCTCAGTGACACAGAGATGGTTTGTATCTGTGAGCCAGAAGTTGGAGAAACCCTCAGTGAGGAGGAAGAGAGATCAGTTTCAGATCTCATAAACTGCTAGGAAGGTAGAGATGAATTTTCCAATTGCCAGGTGGGAAATGAAATGAGGTCATTGGAGGATCTCATAGACTGTCAAGAGGACAGTAGTGGAAATTCATATTTCCAGGTGGGAAAGGAAGCACAGATGAGACTGTCTGAAAGTATTATGAACTCAGGGATGAGTTCGGGTCAGCAAGGAGTGCTGATGAAGGTGGGATTGATTGATCTCGTAAACTGCCAGGTGGGCAGAAGTGAAATTTCGAGTTGCCAGGTAGGCAATGGGAAGAGATCAACAGAAGGCCTCACATACTTCTAGGGGAGCAGTGATGAAAGTTCAGATTGCCAGGTGGGAAATGAGATGGGATCATGGGATCTCATAGACTGCCAGGTGGGCAGGGGAAAGGAGATAAGACTGTCTGAGAGTCTCATGAACTCAAAGGAGAGTTCAGATCAACGAGTGCTGACAGGAGAGAATCAGAAGAGCATTCTGATGATTGGGGGAATTCGAGTATTCCTGCCAAGCAGCCCAGTTGAGGCCAGAGCATGTGTTGCAGATGCAGCAACAGAAGAGAGACAACCAACATAAACTTTCATGGAGGAAGAAGTGGAGCAGACACTGATGTTTTCCCAAGGAGAAAAGGATGAGCGTTCAACAGAATGGCTCAAAATTTTTAGCCAGGAAGCTGAAACAGAGATGACTGTAGCACTGAAGCCTGCAGCAAAAGAAGAAACAGACATCATGGATTTTGTTGATCTGTGCGAAGAATTGGAAGCCCTGGAGAGAAGGGTGATGGTGCAAGGATTGCACATCCAACAAGCTAAGTTGGAAGAAGGTAGTGGAGCATACCAGCCCTAGGAGAAGCTGGAAGAAGTTGAAAGTATGCCAACAACAGAACTGCCACAGGGAGAAGCTGAGCAACAGTTTAGTAAGGAGACTGCAGAGCTAGAGTCTGCAGCAAAGTGGCAAATTAGTGCCACAAAGAGAGATAAAGACAACATGGGAGGTCAAACAAATCCGCCCATTGAGAAGACAAAAGTGCAACAGAGAAGACTGCATACAAAGAGCTAGCCACTGGAGCAGTTGGACGAGGTAATTGAAGAAATCAGAAGGATGATGTTGAGTTCAGTAGCAGAAGCGGTCAACAATGAGAAGTTGAGCAAAAGGGAGTCTACAAGAGCAGCAGGGAAGAAGCAGCAGCAACAACAACAACATGATAGCTGGAGAGGAGCAGATGGACAACTCCAAGGGAAAGTTTGGGATCCAGGTGGATTTCAACACTGGAGAAGAGGAGCTCATGATCAGGAGATCATGATTTTTCCAGCTGAGGAGTATGATGTAGGAGCATCACTCCACGTCAGCAGCGTGCCAGCCAACCAACACATCTAGCACACATTTAATGAAGAAAGGGAGAGGCACAACCCTCTCAATTTTTAAATTCAAAATTTCAATAAATGTTGTAAGGCATTTAATGCCAGACCACGCCTTTGTATAGGTAGTGGTTGAGATTTCCTTAAATGGTTACATGTGGCTAAGTCCAAATCAATTAGGACTGGACATCCATTTATGTAATGTAGCCGTAGGAGCCGCTCTGTGATAACAATAGCTTAGAGACGTTGAGGTGGAGGATAAGCTCATAGAAGCCCTCATTTTGTAATTAAGAAATTGAATAGCTGGAGAGGAGCAGATGGACAACTCCAAGGGAAAGTTTGGAATCCAGGTGGATTTCAACACTGGAGAAGAGGAGCTCATGATCAAGAGATCATGATTTTTCCAACTGAGGAGTATGATGCAGGAGCATCACTCCACGTCAGCAGCGTGCCAGCCAACCAACACATCCATCACACATTTAATGAAGAAAGGGAGAGGCACAACCCTCTCAATTTTTAAATTCAAAATTTCAATAAATGTTGTAAGGATTTTAATGCCAGACCACGCCTTTGTACAGATAGTGGTTGAGATTTCCTTTAATGGTTACATGTGGCTAAGTCCAAATCAATTAGGACTGGACATCCATTTATGTAATGTAGCCGTAGGAGCCGCTCTGTGATAACAATAGCTCAACGACGTTGAGGTGGAGGATAAGCTCATAGAAGCCCTCATTTTGTAATTAAGAAATTGGAGTGGAGAGTTAGGGGGAGAGTTCTTAGGTAGAGAGGTCTCAAGAGAGAGCTGAGACTTGTTACAATCCAACCTTTGTAAACATTTGTATAGGCATTTGGAAATTAATACAAAGAGAAGTTTTTCCTGCCCATGAATTGTCTGTGTATGTTTATGCATTTGAGTGTCCTCTCTATACTATAGATACAGGTTATGGATAGATTTTATTGTCTATCTGATTGAGTTGTTATTTCTATCTGGGTTCTTTAGGCCGTGCAAGGAGTGCACAACAGAACACTGGAAGTTCTGTAGCTAGTGCGAGGAGTGCGCATCTGAGCTCTGCGGAGTCAGAAAGAACGTGCAAGGAGTGCGCACCAGAAAGATTCACAGATTCAAGGAGGAGCCTCAAGGTTGCTGAACACCTTGGAGGACGAGGAATTGTGCAAATGAAGGCACAGAAAAGAAACAGAACTACTGAAGGTTCTGTAAAACTCTATCAGGAGGGCATTGAGCGAGTGTAAAGAGTGCACCAGAGAACCCCATTTCGAGTTCAGAGAGAAGAGAGGTGTCACAGGAAGACACTTACAGAGTTACTGAACACTCTGTGAAGAGAGGCTCTGCAAGGTGTGCATCGAGCAGAAGAACGCCAGGAGGGCGAGAAGCATTTCTTTTCAAGAAATACTTCAGATCTGAGTTCAACAAAAGCTCAAGAGGAAGAGTGCCTTTGTGCACAGAGCAACAACTACAAGGAGCATCGAGGTAGAGAAACCCTTTGGAGGGTTTAGAGTCTAATAAAGCTCAGGAGGGATAGCATTTTTAGAAAGCAAGCGAGGTCCAAACCCATCAGGCTCACAGAGGAAGCAAAGATCGAGGCCTTTGAGATTTCATAAAATCTTCCCAGGAGAAGGAAGAAAACACATGCTCAGAGAGGAGCTACAACTGCTGTCAGATCTGGGCGCATGGACCAATAGCCATCGGATTCAGGAGGAGCTGCACGAGGTTTAATCCTCATATGCGGAGGAGCGGAGCTGTCAGATTTCGGCATTTCGAGGTTTGGCATTTCAGGAATCCCGATGACAAGAGACCGGGGCACTTCACGGTGAAAACCCCAAAGTCGTGCAACGCGACTTGCCTTTGGAGAAAAACTTCGACACTTCGGCATATCGGGGTTTTGGATACTGGGAATTCGAAGGAGCAAACATTTGTCACGGAGGATTCGCAAAATCGTGAATCCCGAAGTCCCGAAAAGGTGCATACAGATGAGGTTTCAAGGAAATCCCCGAAAGGGCATTTCGGTATTTCGGCTACCAGAAGATGCAGGGGTGAGAGTTTGGAACTCTTGACCCACGAGATCCCGAAAGGATCTGAGGCATTGGATCAGGGAGGCTCATAGCCGTTTATCTTTCTCAAGAGAAGGAGGACCAGAGTTTCGGGATTTCGGTACTTCGATATTTCAGATACTGGAAGTACGAGAGGACAAAGGATTGTTGCGCCGGGATTCACGAAGTTCCGAAACGTGAATTCTCGACAGCATAGGAGGAGTATTGCCGGGTCACAAAGATAGGATCATATTTCAACATACCAGGATTCGGGATTTCGTAAGTCCTAGAGACAAGGAATCTGAGCTTTTGGGGATGAAAACCCCGAAGTCGCGAACGCAACGCATCCTTTGGAGGAGAAAGCAACCAATGATTTTGACATTTCGAGGATCGGCTTTTCGACTGTTCTGAGGAGTAGGAGCCGGGCACTTGACATTGAAAGTCCCAAATTTGCGAAACACGACGCGCCTTTGGAATAGGGTTGTGGACACGTGGAAGGTGGTCAGGATTTCGGGAAAAGGCCCGAAAGATTTCAGCCCCGGAAGAAGCGACTATTTCTGCATTTCGGGAACCGAAAGGTCGAAAGATAGAGGACAAGAGGAGCCTTATCTCGCGATTCCCCGAATCGCGAAATCCCTAAGGGGCAGTTGCCAGGACATTTCGGCATTTAGACAATCGAAGATTTGAATGACAGAGTACAAAAGGGAGAACACTCGTTTCGTGATTTCGCGAATTGCGAAAAGCCGGTGGCATATTATCGTGGGCCATCATTGCGGCATTTCGGGTACCATATACTTGAGAGGCCAGGAGTCAGGAGCCTGGGAGTCCCGACTCACGCAACCGCAAAACACGAAGACCCGAAAGGCTAAGGGAGGAGCAGTTGAGGCGTACTGCCTTTTCGGCGTTTCGGAGACCGGAAGTCCAAGAGGACAAGGAGCTGGGGAGAATTCTCTCACAGGAGTCCCGAAACCCCAAAAAACCTGAAAGGTATGTTGGGTCAGAACAGAGAGAAGAACGCCAAGGAAAAAGGGTGAGCACACATATTTTGTTGAAGGCCTGTGCCAGAGGAGAAAAGGGGGACCTCTGGATTTGTTCAAAGAGTTCTAGCAAAATCCCGAAGAGCTAATTCATCTTAGAAGAAGAACGATCCAGAGACTGGGAGGTCAGTGGACCCTGCTGAGGAAGGGGGGTCTGCATCACTTTGTTACTTGTTTGCTGAGTTTGGTGGTTGCTGGGTAGGTTTTGATGATTGCCAAGTCTTCTTGGGTCTCTCTAGTGACTGTTAAGTGTCTGTGGGATGACATGAAACCTGTTTTTGGTTGAATTTTTGGGCGATGCCTTTCTCATCATCTTTTCATTTTGATTGTCCTTGTACATTGGGCTGGGTGTTTTGATCATTGGTATCCTACTTGAGTTGTCTCTTTCTATACACAGTAGAGTCTTTATATATCAAGCTGCTGTTCAGTCCATGCATTTCTATTTTTATTATATTGAAAATACAAAAATATTAGGCATTTTACATTGATTGGCATTTTGATCTTTTGAGTATTTTTCATTTAGCTTAGTCCATGTAAAGAAAGATTGCATTTTTATTCAGAATTGCAGAATTGAATTGAAAGTTGCATTTTTAGGAAGCATATCATTCATTGGAAATTGAAGTTAGGACTTTGCATTGTTTCATATACATTTACTTTACTTGCCGAGTCATAACATCACATATTCAAGATCTCACCTTTTGAGTAAGAACGACCATTAAAATTAATGCTATAATTTAAAATTAATTAGTAACGATTTTATTTTCTAGGGTGCACAAACTAGCTTAGGATTTAGTGCCTTGGAATAGGATTTTGTGTGTAAACTTCTCCAAGGATATTAAATCAACATATGTGTCTGACTAAGGGAGTGGAGAAATCCATTGTATAATCGGTAATATCAAGAGGCTCCGCTTACACCAGAGTTAATCATGAGGTCGCGCGAGGTCAGTTGAAGGGATATCCCCTTGATACCTTCTTAGCGTCAGAGATATTTTTGGGGATCTATTCATATTTGGGGATCTTGCTAGTGCCCTTACCTCCGTGAGAGGCGATGCTTTCAAGGTTTCAGGCTTTGCTACCCTGCCCATACAGTGGACCTGACTTATGACTACTCACCTGTGCATCGGTATACAGTGGTTTCTTAGTTGCTTCACTTAGGTGCCACATAGGTTACTTGCAAGGGTTACTCTACAGGTACCCTGGGTCAGATAAGGGTCGAAACGCACACAACCTTTATGGAGGATTACCTCTCCGGGGGGATCTGAACGACTGGTTGTTAAGCCCACGAGGGCCCTTATAATTGATTCTGTTACCTCCGATATTTAGCAGGGAGTCTCAGGCCTCTCTTGGGTGAGGCATACCTACTTTAGGGAGGGGGGCCCCTTTCAACCACTTTATCCTGTTTGTGTGCATATTGGTCATTTGATTATTTTTGGTGTGCTCTTTGATTATTAGTAGGCCTTTGAGATTTTATATCGTGATTTGAGTTTTCATTATCATGGATATTGGAGTTCCTTTGACTCCCTCATTTACTGCTACCCCCACCATGATGTTCACTCATTTTATTGGGACGAATCCGTCCACTTTTCATAATGGTATGCAGAATTATGAAACTCAGTCCATACCTTGGGTCTCTAACCATTTTCCTGTTGATATGCTGAATGTGCCTTCACCCTTTCCATCCTCTCCCTGACCCACTTATATTAATCCTAACATTGGATTTGGGGGGACCATGGCCTCACGGTCTACATCTTCGTTTGATATGAGTCATGTCCCTCAACCAACTCTTACTGTGGGAGGTTGGAACCTCCCCTCTTATGGATCCAGTCCTAGCCATGTTTTTTCAGGAGACAATACTCAAATGGGTGGTTATTATACTTATTACACCCCATCCCTGTATCCTTCTTCTGCCATGCTGGTTCCTACAGACACTTTTCCCATGACGAGTCCACATATATCCCCAGGTCTTTCATATGGAGGGAATCAATTTTATGGTTCGGGCTACCCTCTTCATGGAACCCCTTCACATGGGGGAAACATATATCCTCACTCGAATAATTCTTATCATACGTTTGTCTCTTTGCATACATCTCCTTTAGTGATGATGCTCGTACAAACCTCTTTGGATCAATTAGGCAGAGGATACTATATTTCCAGACAGGGACATGGTGTAAACAAGGACCCTTCCTGGCCTGCAATGTTTCAAATCCAATATTTCCCAGGACCTTGGTATCAAATGCCACAACCCACCACCACTAGTCTAGTCACTGCCAGTCATACTAGAGCTCCATCACCAACCTCTGCCATTCATGTTGGAGATTGGTCGACGACCTATGCAAGTCATGTTGAAGAACCGCAACCAACCATTTCTAGTCATGATGGGGGCATCACTCTAGTCGCCACGAGTCATATCTATGTCACATCTTCGACCTCTGTACATCATGTGGGCGATGACTCTATAGCCTCTGCCAGTCATGTTGAGAGAATGTCACCAACCATTGTTAATGACGTTGGGGGAATTCATACGATTGAGAAGCCTAGACGTCTCAGACGTAAGCCAAAATTCCTTTGCAGGACTTGTGAAGGAAATCACCTTACTCGTTTATGTCTTGCTACTGCTAGGATACCATAAGCGTGGTTCTCACTTGAGGGCCCTTCAGGTTCTGAGGCGTATGTGGTTTCCCCACACCATGTTTCTCCTTTGATTGGCACAACAATCATGCCGATGCAATCTTCTCCTGAACACACCCCCGTTGCCGAGGGTGATGTGTCTCCTATCCCTATTATCACACATACTTTTCAACCTAGAGTTGAAGAAGTGGTCGTACCCGTACAATCTCTGGTCAATCCAACTCTCCTTTTGGAGGGTGATGCATCCTTCAACCATGTCGTTATCATTTCTGATACTTCACCTTCTGAACAAGAGAGAGTTTTACTCTCCCTGAGTACTCTCCCTTCAAGTCTTGGAGAAGTTCCCTTTGATTGGGATGGTCTTGTGGGGTATCCAGTGCCTCCTCCTATGTCCTTTCAAGTAAGAGACATTATCCGATATATCCCAGAGACGATAACCTCCGCTAGCACTTTATCCTCTTCGACTTGGAGAGCTTTGGGTTTTCTCAAGCTTGTGTCAGTTATTCATAATATACTGACATTACACAGAAGTCTAGAACGAGAGCCTTGGCCTGCCCCATGACATGCCACCTAGAAACCCCCAAGTGAGTCTAATTTAATCTCTTTTTCGACTCGTCTAAAAAAAGAACATATTGTCGAGTGAATTTGTCCCTTTCACACTCGTTAAATTGGACTTGAAAGGTCATGAGTCTTAGTTAAGCTCTTTTCCGACTCGTTTTCAAAAAATGAAAATATTTTCGAGTGAACTTATATCTTTCACACCCGTAAATTGGATTTGAAAGGACGTCTATTTGATATAAGTTTATCCCTTTTTCACACCAAGAAGACTAAGACTATGAAAAATGAAATTTTTTGGAGGCAAGATGTGATTGCATCTCATGCCCTTGCTTGCAGTATTGAGCCTATAGCCGGTTCTCTCTTTGCATTATAAACTGTTTTCCTCAACAGTTTTTCATCCTCAACCAAGCATAGCTGCATTTATATCCTTCGCAATTTGACACCCTATACCCAGGAGGGAACATTCCCCCTAGTGTCCATATCCCACATGAAACTCCTTGCATTGAGCATAGGTATGTTCCACTACTGGAACTAGTTTTTCTTACTTGTGACACTCGTTTCCTCCTCTGTATCATAGCATTCATTTGAATATGGAAAAACAAAAAAAGACAGGCGATAAGAGAGTATTATCTTATATTAGCAGCAGTCGTGTCGCCTTTGAACATAACACAAAGTTATTGAGTCCACTTGTCATCATAATTTTGGGTTTAACATGGCCTTAGGAAGATGATCTCGTTACAGAGAGTTTTTTTCACCTGTCTGGTTACTCTTCCAGTCCCTATGGAGAACTTGATTGATTCCTCCTACATCTCATGGTTTCATCATTTAGTCTATGCTTCCAGAGTCTTCCATATGTCTCATGCTCTTGTTCAAAGGAAGTCTATCAACCTGTGTCATCCATTCCTCAGAACTCTTGAATTTTCATGTTGGCCATACCCTCAGTTTGTCTCAGAATCACATGATGTTGTAGTCCTATTTCGCACCCTGGTCCTACTTTCCTCATTGGTAGGTAACCTTGAAACCAATAGTCGTAATTTCATCATTGGTCATTGACTGGGTGGTTTCCCTTGTGTTTGACGACAAGACATCTATTCACACATTGAGATTCATGAAGTGTCTTAGATGCCATTAGCCTTATTGGTGGTTTCCTCGCCTTTGTCAGCAATTTTCCTCATTGGCTTCTATTCAAAGGGTATTTTTCATGTACCGCTTGCACTTGGCACACACGAAAGAGGAACAAGGTCATTGGTTCGTGAACATGTTCTTCGTCCGATTTCCTCCAAATCATGAAGCTCCTGCTTTGTACCTCATGATGAATGATGAGAGATGCCTTAATGCTCTCCTTTCAATGAGTCTCCTTCCATTGACTTCAACTCATGTATTCTGGAATGGGACCTAGAGTCCTATGAGTACCTTAAGGCTTTCAGTCATTAGTGGTAGGTTCTCTCGCCATCGACAGTTGAGAATACATCAATGTCTTTGGATCGATGGATTCTTGAAGTGTTTGACCCCAAATCCTTTATTCACACTTGTAAGAATGTACTCGATGCATTGATACCTACTTTCATCATTGGTAGGATGTCTCGTGTTTGTTAACGGTATACCTCAATGACTGATGATCAAACAAAGTCTCATTGTGTTCAACCTCAAATCCTTTATTCACACGATGTAGACTTTCACCTTTGGCAGATTGTGTAGAAGACCTAAAGACATCAATATGTGGCCACAACTTTCCTGAGCTGTTTCTTTCCTTTTCATTGGACCAATACTTATGTGACTTCAGTGATCATGGGAGATTAGATTGTACTCCATTTTATACAAATATCTTCAGATTGATTTTGAGATTGGTTCTACTAGGCCTTGTTCGTGACTATGACAACATTTGGCATGTAATCACATTTGTATTTTTCTATTCATGTCCACAAACAGTTGTTTGGTATATTTTCACATGGATTTAGTGTAATTCAAATTTCCAACCATGTACGCAAAGTCAATACAGATTGTAATGAGCAACTAGTTCTTCCAGCTAGTTCCCCATCACTCCACCTCTGTTTTTTTATAATGTATTTTGGCCATCGCAGATACTCCTCTGACCTCACACATTAGGGGGCATCTGTTATAGCAAGACTTGCCTCACCCTATGCAACCTTTCACAAAAGACATTTTTCCATTTCCCCATGCAGACTTGTCATCCCTTTTTGCAAATCCTAGAGATAAAAATACATTTTTTCTAGATATAAGCACCTTGCCTACTATACAACATGCGTATATGTAGGTTGCACCACTACAACCTGAAGGATCAGATCCTGTCACTGAGAGGGGGGCGGTAAATCAGTGACACAATTATTATATTATTTTTCTTTTATTAATTAAAACAAAATTTTAACACAAAATTTTATCGTGGAACCGGAATCGGAAAAACACAAGCTCTTTTCTATTAACTGCAAAATTTTGTTTTACATGTTACATAGAAGGAAGATATTCTTCCTTTTTGATCAACACCAACTGATTAGGATGCACCCACACCCTTGTTTACAAACACCAACTGGTAGGAGGCTACAACCCCCTGTTTAGTCGGCCACAACTGACCAAGAAGCACCAAATCCCTCTACAGGCACCAACCTGCCCTTGCACCACCCAACCACCCTTAATTTCTGAATCTGGTAAAACTTCTGTTATCATTCACTGGATTTCATAACTGCTTTGTCTCCTTCTGTTCTTGATATTCAATAAGACATTGACAAACACCTTAGAAAAAACAGTTCTTCATCTTGGACACTGCTTCTATTTTGATATTCTTCACTGGACTACAGAGACACTATTCTCAACACTCTTCCTTGTTTATAAAATTTTCAAAACGATGTGAAAGTGATACACTGTGTCCCTTTGTTTGGAACCATCACACCTCTTCATTTAACTCAACCATAATCACAATTTTATCATTCTTACCAAGAATACTTTTCAGAAATTGATCACAGTTATGGATCAGTTTCATCCTTTTAACTCGATCCCGAATCTCTGCAATTATTTCAGAAACTGAGATCATCAGAGGCACTTCTGTCAAACCATTACATGTGACCGATAACGCAAAAACCATGAGCTTATAATATTTAACGAAGCTTTGTATTTTGCCTTTATATCTCTTATACCATATGACCAACGACAATGACCAGACGCTAGGCCAAATGAGTGCTTGAGCGCTTATCAATTCAACTGTCACGATTTAATCTCTTGATGAGATGGACGATAGTCTGGACATTGGATCAGACGGTTCACTTCTATTTCGTGGAACCAGATCAATGGTCAGATTTGATCCTTACACCCATCCTTTTACTGCTTAATCTGACGACTATGACTTAATCAAGCACTGAGATGGATGGAACCATTTACTTCGTGTGAGTGTGATGTGTAGGCAGGGTAGTGGAGTGTGACATCAGAGCACAAAGGTGGTATGGAAGAGTGGTTTTGTGGTTAACTCAGAGGGGGGGTAGACAGTAAGTGGTAATGAGCGAGGGGGATCCAATTTAACAAGAAGGTGACATGTTATGAGGGCTCCACATGGGAAATACCACCAACTCGGAACCCCCCCCCCCCACCGTTAAAGGAAGAAAGGTCGGGGGGGGGTCCGATATGCCCTGTCGACCATAGATCTGAGCGGCTGATTATCAGTCACTAAGATTAGCGCGCCCTTTAACATAAAGCACCAAACTGTCATGTCACCACACCTTTTCTTTATTTTGTCACCAACCGTAGATCTATTTGGAAAGTGACCATCAACAATCGATGTGGATTGTGATATTCTCGGTCAATCCAAGCTCTTGCATGTGTATCAATGGTCTTGATTTGATTTGATCATTGACCAGTCTTTTGAGATTCATTGTGCCATTTCTTCTGAGCTTTGATCTTAATTCTGTCACCCTCCTGATATTTAATCTCTACATATCGTCCAACATCATCTTTCTGCATATTGTCCAACTGTTTGTCAACAACCATTATATGCTGACAGAGTACTGTTGATATCGATGACAGTTCATCATACCAACTTATCATTACATCAATGATATCGACTGTTGACATCAATAACAATATATTATTGACACTATATCCAACAATCCCCCCCTTTGTCATTGATGGCAACATTCAAACTTCATACTAAATCTCCCCCTCAGATGTTGCATCTCTCCTTTGAAGTTATTCTCCCCCTTTGACATCAATGGAAAATGGTTGCTTCCGTTATGGTAAAGCTCTGTTTGTCTGTGTACTTTTGACCATAATTTGAAAGAGATAACTCCTCCTGCAATCATACTTTTCCTATCATACCGAATGACTCCTTCTAACTATGATTGCTGTCTCCCCCTGATTTGATTCATTTTTTTCTTTATATATATTTATTTTTTATTTTTGAGATAATTAGGTTGGAGGAATGATTACTCCCAACTTTTTTCCTGAGATATTCAAATACATATCTCCTGAAGGGTTTTGTTAAAATATCTGCCACTTGTTCTTGTGTTGGAACATATTCCAATTTAATGTTCTTATTTTCAGCATGATCTCTTAGATAGTGGTATTTTATGGGAATTGTGTTTTGATTTGGAATGCTGAACAAGGTTCTTGGAGAGACTTATCGCGCTTGTATTATCACAGTGGATAGTAGTAGGTTCTTCAAATACTATTTTGAAGTCTTGTAAGGTTTGTTTCATCCACTCTACTTGTGTGCAACATTCTACTACTGCAATATACTCAGCTTCAGTGCTAGACAATGAAATTGAGGACTATTTCTTGCTTATCCAAGCTACCAATGATTCTCCCAAAAAGAATGCTCCTCCAATTGTACCTTTCCTGTTGTCTACACTACCTGCCCAATATGCATCTGAATAGGCTTTTAAAGTGAATGAATCCTTACTAGGGTACCACAAACCAAGATCTATGTTTCCTTTCAATTACCTAAAGATTCTTTTTACAGCTTGAACATGGCTCTCCTTTGGTGCCACTTGGAATATAGCCACCATCCCAACTGCTTGCTTGACATCAGGTCTGGAAGCTGTTACATAGAGTAAACTCCCAATCATTGATCTATAGTATTTTGTATCTACAACATTGGACTCATCTTCCTTGCTTAGTTTGCATCCAACTGTCATAGGTGTACTAACAGGTTTTCAATCTTCTAATTGGAATTTTTTAAGCATATCCTTAACATACTTAGACCGATGTATAAAGACTCCTCTTCTGGACTGTATTATTTGTAGTCCTAGAAAGAAATTCAGTTCACCAAGCAAAGACATTTCAAATGCTTGCTGCATCCTCCTAGAAAATTCCTTACTCATTTTTTCATCATCACTGCCAAATATAATATCATCAACATATACTTCCACAATAATCATGTTATTACCAACAATTTTACAGTAAAGATTGCTGTTTCCTGATCCTCTTTTGAGACCTTGTTTTTGTAAATAAGACTGTAGCCTTGCATACCATGCTCTGGGTGCTTGTTTTAGTCCATAGAGTGTTTTCCTTAATTTACAGACATAGTATCCTTTGTGTAATTTGAATCCTTCTGGTTGCTCAATATAGACTTCTTCTTCTAAGTTTCCATTGAGAAATGCTGACTTGATATCCATTTGGTACACTTTAAATTTTCTGTAGCTGGAGAAAGATAAGAAAATCCTAATTGCCTCTAATCTGGCCAAAGGTGCAAAGTTTTCTTCATAGTCTACTCCTTCAACCTGAGCACACCCTTTACATACTAATCTATCTTTTTTCCTGATTACTTGCCCATTCTCATTCATTTTATTTTTATACACCCATTTAGTTCCAATGATATTTTTTTTTTCTTGGAACTAGTTCCCAAGTTTGATTTTTTTCAATTTGGTCCAATTCTTCATTCATTGCATTGAACCAGTTCTCATATTTACACGCCTCTTTGATTGAGCTAGGATCAATTTGTGACAAGAGTTCTATTTCTGTTTGATACAACAATTGTCTTCTTGTGTGCACTCCATCACTCTTGTTTCCAATAATCAATTCTTCAGGATGATTCTTTTGAGTTATTCTTGAGGGTGTTTTTGTGTCTCTTCTTGGGGATTGTTCTTGAATATCTTCTTCATCTTCACTAGTATCCATATCATCCTCTTCCCTTTCTTCTTTATTCTCTTCTACTTCTTCTGCTTGTGTACCAACTGACTCATCATCATCTTCATCTTCACTGTCAAGTATAGTTTCTTCATTTTTGATCCTTATCATGTTTAGATCATCCACCTTGACATATGCACTCTCAAAATTCTTTTGTAGTCTAAGATTGTAGCATCTGTATGCTTTCTTGTTAGAATCATATCCAACAAAAATACCTTCATTAGATCTGGCATCGAATTTTTCGAGATTCTCATCAAGCCTTTTGATGTAGCACTTACTTCCAAAGACTCTGAAGTATTTTACTAATGGAGCTCTTCCAAACCATAGTTCATAAGGACTCTTATTACTATTAATCATGAGCTGACCTCTGTTCAATATGTATACTTCTGTGCTTACAACTTCCCTCCAATATCCATCGGACAATTTTCCATCATTAAGCATAGTCCTTGCAGCCTTCTGAACTGTTCGATTCCTTCTTTCAGCAATCCCATTTTGCTGAGGTGTTCTGGTAGCAGAGAATTGTCTTTTTATTCCATGGGTTTCACAGAAGAGATCAAACTCTTTTGAAGTGAATTCACCACCATTGTCTGATCTAAGGCATTTGATTTTTGTCTCCTTTTCGTTCTCAACAAGGGTTTTAAAGGATTTGAATTTGTTGAGTGCTTCTGATTTTTCTTTGAGAAAACATATCCAACCCATTCTAGTAAAATCATCAATGAACAACATAAAGTAAGACTCTCCTTGCAAGCTCTTGGTCCTTATAGGTCCACAAAGGTTAGTGTGAACAAGCTCTAAAGGTTTTGAGGTTGAGTATTCTTTTTCTTTGAACCTTATTCTAGTTTCTTTCCTAGTTGACAGTGTCTACACATAGTATTTGATGGATTTATGATCTTTGGAAAGTTTCTTACTGCACCAAGATTGCTGACTTTCACTAGATTGTCAAAGTTAATATGTCCCAACCTTTTATGCCATAACCAACTTTCATCTGTTAGATTCATATGACATTCCTCATTCAATTTTGCATCTAGTATATACACATTTTCAGGAGTTCTAGGAGCAGTACCAACCAGTTTTCCTGTGTCTTCTCTCCTAATCTCACATTTTTTGGAATCAAAGATGCAAAAGTGCCCCTGATCATAGGTTTGGCTGACACTTAATAGGATAGGTTTCAGTTTTTCAACAAGCAACACATTCTTGGCTTTGTCTTTTCCCAATATCACAATGCCTTTCCCAAGTATGTTACCCGAAGCATTGTCACCAAATGTAACCTTACCCTTTTGTTTTTTTAAGTTCAGAAACTTGTCCTTGTTTCCTGTCATATGTTTTGAGCATCCACTATCAACATACCAAAGATCTTCTTTATCTTGGGATTTTAAGGCAATAAGACATTCCTTCTTTGATTTTTTTTTCTTTCCAAAGCTTCTTTTTCTCTCTAATGAATTTTGGTTGTTCTGAGACTTCCATTAATCTGCAATTACTGGCCTTATGTCCATGGTTATGACATCTGAATAATTCTAGGTCCCCTTCTTATAGAGGTGCATAAGAGTTATAGTTTTTTCTTTTGACTTGATTTACTGCTTGGTTATTTTTACGGTATAATTCTTAACCCTCAAATTTTTCTTTCTATATGCTCTACAATTCATAGCCTCGTGTTCGAAATTAGAGCATGCAAAGAAATAACCAAAGAAAATGTGAGGATACCTGTTTTGATAAAACTTATTTGGTATTGTCTTATCTTCCTTGTTGATGGCTGGAAGTGGTCCTCTGGAGTTCTGATCATTACTTGTCTTCTCTTCATTTTTCTTCTTGAATGTACCGAGGAGAGTATCTGCATATGATTTTGAGTTAACTCAGATTTCTTCTTGAGAATAGCCTATTCCATTTTTATTACCCGAATCCTTTTGTGTGGTAATAATATTATCTAATATTTTAGAACTATTTTCATATTTTGTTTGAGTGAGTTTTGCATCAAGTTCTTTTCTCAGATGAACTATTTCTGCCTCCATTCTTTCACAGGTTATTTGTTTTTCTTTAAGAGACTTTTCCAGACATTCTTCAATCCTATTTGCTTCTAGGATTTGTTTTTTCAGGTTGGTCATGAGTTTCTCCATCTCCTTTTCTTTCTGTCCATATTTTTCTTTTTGTTAAACTACAAAAATTTTCAGTTGTCTATATCCGGTTTTGTATTTTCGTAATTCATCCAAGGCACTGAGGAGTTCTTCTTCCATATTAACTTCTGCTTCATCTTCTAACTCTTTCTCATGTTTAATTTTCTATACCTCTTTAGACTCTTCAATACCTATAAAAAGGACTTCATCATTGTCATATTCATCACTATCACTGGACTCTGATGAACTGCTGTTTTCTTCTTTTGAGTAGAAATTCTTTTTCCCTTCGTAATTGTTTTTCTTGTCGTTGGGTTTTTCCTTCTTCTTGTATTGTGTAGTTTTTTTTTCTTCATCTTCAGGGTCCTCCTTGGGATAGGGACACTTGGCTGCAAAATGGCTAACCTTGCCACAGTTAAAACATTTGAAAGGCAACTTGCCTTTGTACTTCCCTGCTCCTTTCTGAAGTTTTATAATAAAGTTAGCTTCTTCCACATCAGATTCTTCATGATGGCTGGATTGAGGTTTTTTCTTCTGAATTTTTCTTTTCTTGAGCACCTTGAAGGCTACCTCTCCTTGTGGGAGGTTCTCATGACCTAATATTAACTCATAGGCTATGAGGATTCCATACAATTCATCCATGGTGAGTTTATCTAGATTTTCCTGATCTTCAAGAGAGGACACTTTAGGATTGTATAGAATAGGTAGTGTTCTTAGTAATTTTTCAACTAGCTCATTGTTTGACACTTATACTCCCAATCCTCTGATTTCATTAACAATATTATCAATTCTTTCAAAGTACTCTAATATATTCTCTTCATCCTTCATTTTCAGACCTTCATATTGTACTCCGAGAGTCTGGAGTTTGGCCCTCTTTACCTTGGAATCTCCTGCATATATGGTTTCCAATTTATCCCAGAGTTGTTTTTCATTATTATAGTTTAGTACTTTAGAAAGGATTTTCTTACTCAATCCAGCTTGTAGTGTGTTTAAAGCCTTTGCATGTTCCCAAAATTTTTTCTTGTCTTCTGCTTCTATGGGAGTGACTTTTGGAACATCATATCCCTTTTCCACTAATGTCCATACTTCCAGTCGAATGGACATCAGATAGCTTTTCATTCTAACACTCTAGAAGACATAGTCTTCACCATTGAATAGGGAGATTTTTGATGACATCTTCAACTGCTGATCCATTCTAATGTATATTCCTCTTCAAGTGATTTTAACCTTTTGTGAAGAGCCCTGCTCTGATACCAATTGAAGGATCAGATCCTGTCACTGAGAGGGGGGGGGAGTGAATCAATGAAACAATTATTATATCATTTTTCTTTTATTAATGCAAACAAAATTCTAACACAATATTTTATCATGGAACCCAAATGGGAAAACCACAAACTCTTTTCTATTAACTGCAAATTTGTTTTTTACATGTTACATAGAAGGAATATATTATTCCTTTCTGATCAACACCAACTAATCAGGATGCACCCACACCCTTGTTTACCAACACCAACTGGTAGGAGGCTACGACCCCTTGTTTATTCAGCCACAACTGACAAGGTAGCACCAACTCCCTTTGCAGGCACCAACCTGCCCTTGCACCACCCAACCACCCTTAATTTCTGAATTTGGTAAAACTTATGTTATCATTCACTGGATTGCATAACTGCTCTGTCTCCTTCTGTTCCTGATATTCAATAAGACATTGACATGCACCTTAGAACAAACAGTTCTTCATCTTGGACTCTGCTTTTGTTTTGATCTTCTTCACTGGACTACAAAGACACACTATTCTCAACACTCTTCCTTGTTTATATATTTTTCAAAACGATGTGAGAGTGATACACTGTGTCCCTTTGTTTGGAACCATCACACCTCTTCGTTTAACTCAACCATAATCACAGTTTTATCATTCTTGCCAAGAAGACTTTTCAAAAATTGATCATAGTTATGGATCAATTTCATCCTTTTAACTTGATCCCAACTCTCTACAATTATTTCAGAAACTGAGATCATCAGAGGTGCTTTTGTTAAACCATTACATGTGACCAATAACGCAAAAACCACGAGCTTATAATCTTTAATGACACTTTATCTTTTGCCTTTATATTTATTATACCATATGATGAACGACAATGACCAGATGCTAGGCCAATTGAGTGCTTGAGCGCTTATCAATTCAACGATCATGATTTAATCTCCTGATGAGATGGACAACAGTCTGGACATCGGATCAGACGATTCACTTCTGTTTCGCAGATCAATGGTCAGATTTGATCCTTACACCCATCATTTTACTGCTTAATCTAATGGCTAGGACTTAATCAAGCACTGAGATGGATGGCCACCATTTACTTCGCATGAGTGTGATGTGTAGGCAGGGTAGTGGAGTGTGACGTCGAAGCGTGGAGGTGGTATGGAAGAGTGGTTTGG
>ML788783.1:314899-338672 GCA_009831015.1 Picea engelmannii
CCACTCAATGTGAAGTCATGATCTCCATCATAGCTGAGACCATAATCCATTGTACCTTTAAGGTACCTCATCACATGTTTTTCAACCACTAAATGAACACGTCTGGGCTCTACCAGAAACTGACTCAAGGTGTTCACTGCAAAGCATATGTCTGGTCTGGTGTTCATTAGGTACATCAACGATCCAATAATATGTCTGTACAGAGTGGCATCTATCAAGTCTGACGAAGTATCGACCAGTAGCTTCAGCTTTGCTTCCATGGGTGTATTCATGGACTTGCATTCTAGCATGTCGAATCTTTTTAAGATCTCGACCGTGTACTTCCCTTGGTTAAGGAAGATTCTTTCTGGACTCTGCCATACCTCAAGACCTAAGAAGTAATGCATTAGGCCAAGGTCTTTCATTTCAAATTCTGTGGCAAGTCTCTGTTTACATTCAGCGATGAGTTCTCCAGTTAAGAAGAAGTCATCCACATGCAGTAATAATATTACTGGTTCATTATCCATAATTTTGAAGTAGAGATTTGAGTCTGCTTTACTCTTGGTAAAGCCTAAGATCTTCAAGAAACTGTCTATACGGCCATACCAAGCTCTGGGAGCTTGCTTCAATCCGTATAAGGCTTTCTTCAATCGACAGACATGAGACTTCCTGTCTTCAACCTCAAATCCTTGGGGTTGCTTTATATACACTTCCTCTTCGATAACACCATTCAGGAAAGCTGTCTTCACATCCATCTGGTGCAGCTTCCACTTCATCTTGGTAGCAAGAGCTATAATGGTTCTGATCGAAGTGTATTTGGACACAGGAGCGAATGTCTCTTCATAGTCGATACCTTCCTTCTGGGAAAAGCCACGAGCGACAAATCTTTCTTTGTATTTCTCAATACTTCCATCAACAACATGTTTTATTTTGAAGAGCCATCTATAGGATACCCCATCTTTATTCTTTGATCTGAGAACTATTTCCCATACTTCGTTCTTCATTATGGATTGGTATTCCTCTGGCATGGCATCTGCCCATTCCTTCTTCTGGATGGCCTCTTCAAAGCATGTGGGTTCTTCATCAAGTAAATTGCACATCAAAGCCATGTAACTAGAGAAGGTCTTTGGTCTCTTCACCTATCTCGTGGTTCCTTCTGGAACACAATACTTCTCTCCATCTTGAATAAGCTCTCTTGCCCAAGCATGCTTTCTTTTATTGGAGAAGGTCAATTGAGGAGGTTCTTGAACTTCTGTTATATCATGATATTCAGGAGTCTCCTCATCAGGGGAAGCTATGACTTCCCTTACAGGTTCTGCAACTCTGGGAACTTCCCTCACAGATTCTGTCGTCCTGAGATTTATAGGTTCCTCTTCATACATTTCTTCAAGCTGGCATCTTCTCAATTTCTTAAGTGCTGCTTCTTCATCAAAGGTCACATCCCTTCTGATCTCAATATGGCTGTGACCAGGTATGGTCTCGACTTCTACTTTCCCTCCTGAGCTTGGTTCACTTGAGCTCTACATGAAACTTCATGCTACCTCTCCTGATCTTGTTTTTGGCTTGGACCTCGAAGTGTCTCGGCCTTCTCCTTCTTTCTACAGGAACCTTGTACACAAAGGTACTATTCCTCCCGAGCTTACGAACTTGAAATAGTTTGCTTCTCTGCACACTCCTTGTGCTCGTCCAACCTTCAACTGGATGTATTCAACACTTCATTTGAGTGTTGGCCTGGTGCACTCCTTGCACATGTCTTCCTCTAGAGTGTTCAACAACTCTGTCCCCTTGAGCTTCAACTGCTTGGACCTCAAATCTCTCTGTCCCTTCTATCCCTCGAAGAGATATAAGCACCCTCTTGGTGACTTCTGCTCAAGCACACCTTGCCAAGCGACCGAGTGTTCAGTAACTCTGTAAGTTTCTTCCTTCGACACTTCCCTGATCTCTGAACTTGAAATAGAGTTCTTATTTTTCACTCTTTGCACTCGCTCGATGCCCTCCTGGCAGAGCTTCATGGAATCCTCAGTGATTCTGTCTCTCTATGCCTTCGTCTGCACAGTCTTCACCTCTAGAGTATTAAGTAACTCTGAGGCTTTTTCCTGAGTCCATGACTTCTCTGGTGCACCCTCCTAGTACGTTCTTTGCTTAATTCAACACATAACTCAGAAGTGCACTCTCTGCATTGACTCATAGATTCCTCAACACTCTGTCATGCAACCCCTTGCATTAAGCCACAAAGAACCCAGACTGAAATCATAAAACTCTCAGACAGATAGAGAAGTCTATCTATCACCTACAGATGGAATCTAACAAACATTAGCAACATAAAATAACACACAAATTTCATTCATTCATAAGAACACAGATAACCACACAAAGAATCTCATTTAGGAAAAACTGCTATTTTTTTCATTAACATAAATGCCTGGTTACAATGTGTACAAAAGCTCAGACTACGATAGAGTCTCGACTCTCTCTTCTCTTCCTCTATTCTAATTTGTCCTAGCCTTGTCGAATGAATTCTATATACAAAGACCTTTTAACAAAAGAGGGTCTCCTCGAGCCTTTCCCTCCAAGCTACCTACTCCCATTAATTACATCGAATTACAATCAATGCCATCTGGTCCAAATCGGATCTAGATCTTCATCAACTTGTCAACTATTCAAGGCGACTTCATCTCCTGCCTACACAAAGGCATTGTCGTGGCTCTTCCAGCCTTATAAACATTTAATTACATTTTGAATTTTGAAAATGAGAGGGATGGAGCCTCTCCCTTCATTGAATGCACACTGAATGTGCTATCTAGCTTGCGTTTTGCTGGGTTGGAGTGATGCTCCTGCATCAATAAGGTTTATTCAAGCTCATCGTGAATGGTGATTCTATGGATGGAATGATTTCAATTTCAATTGGAAAACCATTAGCTGATTCATATTGGTACATAGATATTGTATTCTACTTAAGGTTCAATAAATTTCCTATCACCATGAACTCGAAGGAGCGGAGAACATTGAAGATGAAGGAAAATAAATATGTGCTGATTGCTGATATATTGTCTAGGAGAAATTATGATGGTATACTACTGAGATGTGTTGATGAAAAGAAAGCCCAAGAATTGATGAGAGAATTCCATAAAGGAATATGCGATGGAAAATTTGCACCTACTTCCACCTCCCACAAGATAATAAGGCTTGCATTCTACTAGCCATCAATATTCAAGGACTCATATGCCACAATAAGGAAGTGTGTATTGTGCCAATAGTTTTCAGGAAAAATTAAGAGATCTCAGGAAAAATTAAGAGATCTGCGATGCCTTTACAACCCATAATTGTAGAACAACCATTCTCCTAATGGGGACTTGATTTTTTCGGGCCAATTAATCATAAGTCTAGCAAGGCACATATGTACATTCTCACAGATACAGAGTATTTCACGAAATGGTTAGAAGTGGTGGCATTAAAGAACGCTGATTCAGAAGATCTAATTAATTTCCTCAAAGATAATATTCTGTCGAGATTTGGTGTCCCAGATAAATGTATCACATACAATGGTTCAATTTTCATCGGGTCAAAGTTTTGTGGAGAATATAGTATTAACATGGGTCAATCATCAAATTATTATCCACAAGGTAATGGCCTTGCTGAATCCACAAACAAAACACTTGTTCAGATATTGAAGAAAACCATTGATAAGAACCAAAGGAATTGGTATCTGAAGTTGACTGATGCATTGTGGGCAAGCATAATGACTCTAAAAGACAACACTGGGATGTCCCCTTATACATTGGTTTATGGTAAATAAGAGAAAATGCCAATTAGACTCGAGCTCAATGCATTGACTTCTGTGGTTAATACCGAAGATACATAAGAGATTTCACCAATCCAAAGGAGGATCAACCAGTTGTTAAAATTGGAGGAAGAATGAAGAAAAGCCCTAAATCGAACCTCTCANTCAAAGGAAGCAGCATGTAAAAATATATTTTGATCAGAGCACAACTGTAAATAATTTCTAGAAGGGAGAGCTGGTGTTACTTTGGCACAAGGCCAAGGAGAAATCATCGATGCATACAAAGTTCAAAGCACTCTGGATCGAACCATACGTCGTCGAGAAGATCTTGGGTTTTAAATTATATATGCTCCAAGACATGAAGGGTAAAAGATTAATGCTATCTATCAACAAGAAACATTTGAAAGGTTTCTTCTCCTAATACTTTCTCATTCTCATTGTACATAATTTTACTTTTTAGTTTGTATATTCTTACGTTGACTCCATAGCCCAATAGAAGGAAGCACCTGGTCATGAAACGTTCTAGATTCTTGACAACCCACAGGGGGTTATCACCCCACAGTTGGAGCCAGTTGTTGAGATCAATTCGCACTTTCAAAATTTCCCTCCCCTTTTCTATTTTCCCAACTTCTTTTGTCCATTTCTTTTCCCTCTTCTATACTTACCCAAATTCCCCTTTTCTTTTCTCCCTTCTATTCTCCCTTTCTAGTCACTATACTTAGTCGTTTTTTTTTTTAAACGACGGGTTCACGGGTTGAATGACTCATGGGCTCTCACTTCCTATTCCCTTATCATGAGTCCGACCAACCACCGTATCATCCTATACTTAACCGTTTTTGCAGTCACGGGTTCCCGGAATGGCGAGTTCAAGATTTCATATCCTACATTCTGTGATATACACTTTGCACCCAAAAGATCCTCGATCTACATTTTTACCATCAGAATCCCCGAGATACTAAGTATCTCATCTCTCCTATATTGAGTCTAACTGACCACGTTACAACACTTATCCAATTTTTGACCTTTTTAAATGACGGGTTCACAAAAATCCCAATCCTAATTGCTCTCGTCCGTCCCCACCACCTTCACGTTTTTCCCAATATGCATTTAGTATGGTTGAATGCTAATAACTCATCATGCAGGTTCCATAAATATCGTCATTAATAAGCTAAGGGCTCGAGGATATTTCTTATTAAACCACATTAAAGCATGATTTGCGGAAGGTTATATTATATCTCTCGAGCGCTCATTTCAAATATTATCTGGATTAAAAGAATTCTCTCGTCAACTTATGGCAGAAACAACTTGACAATAGTTCTACGGAGATACTTTGAACATTTTTGGACGTGAGGACCAAAACTTTCAGTGTTCTAGAGCATATTCTTACTATTCATCCCCTTCTGCTCAGAAGGAAGTAATTTGGACATCCGTAATTGCTCATGTAGGTTGTGTTCCTAAGGTTTTTGACTCCAAGGAACTGGTTTCCTTATACACTGAGAAATATATACAAATTCAATGGATTATTCAACTTCAATACTATTCTCCCATCTTTGTTTCACTTCAAGTGTTCCATAAATTTGACACAGATGCCACCTCTCTGCCTCGATAGAGTCTCTGCGTTGACCTCCCGGTCTTAAGGATCATTCTAATTTCACCTTCCCGAGCCGAATTAGCTCTTTCGGTTCCCTGCTGGAATCTCTGTTAAAACCCAATCCACAGGTGCTTCCTTTTCCTTCACGACCTGAATGCGACCGTGAACATTTTCCCCACAGGAAATGCAAACTTCGAGTGTCGGGGTTTCTTAATTCTCGATGTCACGAGAACCACTATTCTCGCGATCTCCCGATCACCGATCTTCTGATATGCCGAAACGATTCAACAACATTTAGCCCCCAAGGCTATCTCCTAGTCCGCATGACCATATCTCTTATGACCGCGATTCTATTTTGGGGTTTTGCGACCCAAGCACTCAAACTCTCCTCCTCTGGACCCCCGAAATACCGATATGCAAAATGTCGATTGGAAATTTCACGACCTTCTCCTTCTTCGCGATTTCGGGCTTTCAAATGTCGAAATGCATTGGATCTCTTGTCCTCAGAATTCTCGATCCTCCGAAATGCGATGGGACTCTGATCTAACGGTCCTCCTGTGACCCAGATCCAACGACTATCCTCCTTCCTCGCTCCTCGCGACTTCACGACTTGGAGCACCCAATGCTTGGCCTCTCACCCTGCGAACTTCCGAGTTCGCGAGACCCGGATCCTGGATCTCTCGGCTCTTTGTCGACTCCGCGATTGCTGCCACTTGTCCTCCTCGTATGGACGGTTCCGATCTTCTCGCGACTTCGCCTCTCGCGAGTTTGAGCAACCAACTCCTTGGCTCTTACCTTGCGAAAACCCGAGTCTGCGAGATCCTCTGATCTCTGTCACCTGTCCTTCCCCGATGGACCGCTTAGATTCCTTTGCGACTTCACTACTCGCCGCTTCGGGACTCTCGGGACAAAGTTCACGACCCCTTACCCTCCGATATGCTGAAATGGTGAAATTCCAACACGTCTTCTACGTGGGTCCCACGATGGAACTTCTCGCCTTTTTGGAGTTCTCGGATTTTGCAACTTCGCGAATTCGGATGCTAAGCCTTTAGCTTCTCAACCTGCGAAACTCCGATACGGTTGATCTCGCAACACGTGTCCTTCCAATCGGACAGCTCAGATGCTTTCGCTGTTTCGAGACTTTTGATATCAAGAGTCCAGACCTTCATCCTCCGGACTTCCGAACTCCCGAACGTCGATATCCCGATACCAACTTCTTCGGGACTTTCACCTCTGCTCTACTGTATGAGGGTTTAACTCCCTCACAACTCTCGACAGATCTAACGAATGTTGGGTAATTGGACCAAGATCCGATGGTCCAGATCCTTTCTGTTCCGTGTGCTCCTCCTGCTTCTCCTTGGAAGTGAAAACCTTTCAACAGTCCAGATCTCCTCGGCTGATCTAACAATAGTTATTGCTCCTCCTAAGCTCTGGCGCTTTTCTTCCAATACTTAGAAGAATTTCAATTGTTCAAAGGCCTTGACCTTTTCCTTATTTTCTCTGTGAGCTCCGCAACCATGAATTATCGCCTGCACACATATGAAAACACTGCCCGTCCTGAGCTTCCACTCCCAAATCCTTGAAGGATTTTGACTTTTGCGTCTCTGCAGAGTCTATGCACGCAAAGTGCTATTCCTCCTGAGCTTCTATTCTTGCCCAGACTTCTAAGGAAACAGATCCTTCTCTCTTTCTCCTATAGATGGATAATTACAAGGCCCTCCTTGCACTCAGTCTGCTCAAGAAACCTATTGCAAAGTATTTCTGGGTATCCAATAACCCTACGAATATGCTCAATGTCCACCTGACAGATCCTCTTACAGAACTTCTCAGAGCTTTCGCCTTCTTCTCAAGTCAACAGAATCCCTCTGTGTGCTCTGGCACTTACTCCATGCCCACTTGGCAGAGTATCTTCTTACAGAACATCCAACAGTTCTGTTTCATGTGTCCTCCTTACACCTGCTCAATGCCCACCTGGCAAAGCTCTCAGAATCCTTAGTGATTCTGGTTCTCCTGTCTGAACTCACAACAGAGTTTTTCTCAATGCATCACTATGCATATGCTCAATTCCCACTTGGTAGAGCTCTCAGAATCCTTAATGATTCTGACTTCAATTTGAACTCACAACAGAGTTCTTCTCTTGTGCACTCCTTGCTCTGGCTCGATGCCCTCCTGGCAGAGCTTCACATAACTCCTCAGAGATTTTGTCTGCAACTGTATTTTCTCATACACAGCCTTGCCTCCAAGGTATTCAACGACCTTGAGGTCTTCCTCTGAGTTAATGATTCTAGTTCCAGTGTCCACCTGTCATGCCTTTGTCCGAACTCGCAGAATTCAGAAGTGCGTTTATGCACCGGTATCCAGAGACCGCAATACTCTGTCACGCCCTCCTGGCATGAAACCTTAAAGACCTTCACTTGAAATCAAAACAAATCCTGCAAATGCACAATAACAACATACATTCACAACATATAAAGAACACTCACAAACATTCATTTAACACCAGAAATATGTGCAGGAAAAACTGTTGTTTGTATTAAAATGGAAAATGCCTGTATTTACAAGGTGTTCCTGAGCACGGCCTGTAACAAGGTCTCGACTCTTCTCTTCTCTTCTCTATGCTAACTCCACTACTACCAAATGAGACCCATTCAATCTTTTACCTGAGGGGTTCCTCGAGCTCTTCCCTCCAATCTACCTACCCTATTTAATTACATTGAATGGGCTGTCTAGTCCGCAAGTCGTATCTAGATCTTAGCCTTACAAAACATTAAAGGCCTACCTACTCTAATGCCTGCACAAAGGCACGGCTTCACGACTCACCAGCCTGAACATTTAATTACATTCAATCGAATCAAGATGAGGGCTGCGCCTCTCTTCTCTTTTAATGCATGCGCTTGACGTGGCTGGCTGGCTGACGTGAGATGGCGCTCCTGCATCAAAATTGCTAAAACTCCCAGAGCCAACGCTCACTTTCAAAGGTGAAGATTGCAGGGAATTCTTGAAAAATCATGACAACGACCTAGACCTCTAGCCTGAATTCTTGGAGAATCCCACGACCATCCCTGAAGATATTATCAAGTTGGAGGTCAACTCGTTTGAAAACCCCTTTCGGTAAATTGTTTGGTTATTCACCAGAGTGACCGACCAAGAAAATATCGCTAGTATTTCCCATATGATTCTTTATATATTATATTTTATTATCAAAGAGAAAGCCATCTTTGATTGGGGAAAACTAATTTCCATTGAAATCTCTTCCCAATTTTCACAATAGAAAAAAGATAAGAAATTATTTATGGCCTCTTATTTGGTATTCACGATAGCACATTGCTGTCAATTTCCTAAATTGTCTATTTGCAAGAAGGTGAATTGTGAATTTGACCCAGAGACCTTTTGGTACCAAGCGTTGTGGAGGCACAAAGATTCCTTGCATTCTTATGAAGTTTTCAATGACTTTGTCTCAGTTTTTAAAGGATTATTCTTTGGAAAAGATAACCCAAAATATCCTCCTAGGCAAGTAAATTCCTAGATAAAAAGGGGACGTTGGAGAAAACGGAAAATTACAATGTTATCAGGATTTTCGGTGCTAATGAAAATCCTTCCTTCCTTCCATGGCATATATCTGACATAATTTTTATTATATAGGTGGCAAGGAAATATAATTTCTGGCTACACTTTTTTCATGAGAAATGAAAAAATAAATTCATACCCTTGCCTTGGAAAAGTGGGGACTTTGTATTCATAAATATGAACAAAATCGACGAATTTGCGAACCACTTCCACAATCTCAATCTCAAGTATGTTGAAAGGATGAAAGGGTTTGACCCTAACATAATTTTTGTGAAACATATGTTAGCAGTGGGATTTAGCAATTCATTTATCCATATTTTCCTAGGAGAAGAAGAAGATAATAACATGGGCACTCCTACTCTCAATGTTGGCGACTTGGAGACAATACTCAGTACCAACAAATTTTACAAACATAAATGAAAAGGTCCTAGTGAGAAGAGTTCCCAGTTCCCAACTATTACTCCTAAGACTACAACATCTCAGAGCAGTGCTCCAGTGGACCACCCATCTAGGAAAGTGATCAACAATAATTCAGGTGGAGGAGGAGACAAGAACCCCCCTCTGGGAAAAATTGAAAGCTCACATAAAATTTCTATGAGGAAGAAGAGGAAGAATATTGTACAAGAGGAAGAAGAATATAGCGCCGAAAGTGATATCAACAACTTCTCCCTTGAAGATATGGAGCTCAAGGCTAACATCAAGAATTTTTTTCCTAACATTGATAAGTCAGAGGGCATGGCCCACCAGAATCCGTTGTTGGAAATTATTGAGAATGAGACCTTCGATGAGGAAGAGTCATTTGAGTTTCAGAGCGTTGTCTTTGATAGCGAATCAAATAAATAAATTATTGAGAAGAGTGATGTGAAGAATAAAAAGGGAAAATCTCATTCAAAGGTTAACTTAAGAAATATGCGACCTTTTCAGATTTCTAGAATCCATAGAGAAATCAACGATGCATTGGATTACTCCATTGGTGGCATCGAAGTGGAAAATACAAAGTTAAAGGAGAGGATTAAGGAATTGGAAGAGACGTTAATGCCTCTTCCACTCCTTGCCAGCCCTTTAGCAATTGTTGGACCCACTATGCCCGTTGCTAAATTAAAAGGATCCTCAATCTTACTTACATCAACTAGGAGTTATGAGGAGAAAACCATCAAGAAAATAATGGCATTGATCACAAAAGCTTGGGAATTTTCAAAGAACATGATTTGTTTTGGCTTGAGGGCGCATTCCTTTCATGATTATTTGCAGGATGACCTAAAAAATGAAGAATATTTTTACCTTGATGTCGTGGTACCCTTTGGTGTTAAAGTTTCCAACATGGCAGAGCTAAGGAGAAGAGAGGATGATCTTCCCTCTCCAAGCTAGATTAAATAGTTGAACGCGTGTTGGAAAGAAAAGATAAAAAACTTGAATGATATTGTTCAAAAATGTATCCAAGCCATATCAAGGAGAGAAGAATTATTCAAAAGACTCATGGAGGTAGACTTAGCCGGAAGCATTAGCGAAGTCCAATATCCCAAGTTGATCCTCGATTCGTTGTTCCTAACAAAGCAATAGTTTGATGATCAAGTTGAGATCTTTAGAGGGTTGTCAATTGAAAAGTTCTATGGTATACTTAAATATAATGAGGACGACATAAACAATTAGCTAGTGGACTACTCCGTGAAAAATTAGGATATTGAAGAAGCATTACATGGAATTTCCCTTGATCTAAGAGACTTGGAGGGTGATCTATTCAACATCAAAATCCGACATGAAATCAATGTGGCACCAATGAAAATTTACATCGAAGAATGGTTCGAGAAAGCTATTCATAAACTGACCAATGAAGGGCAAGAAACATTTGAGACGGTTCCTGTAACCATTGATGAAAACGATAAAAGGACATCAACAGGAAAGTAAAGGAAAGGAGAGACCATCGTAGTAATTTTATGCTGATCATATCCTTCTTTTTATTTATTAGGTCCTTCATTCAGTTATTCCACCTCTTTTACTAAAAATGTTTAACTGAAGAATGATAACTCCTTTTTTTCTTCTTACCAAGTCTTGCTGATTCTTCTACCTCCCACCAATATTCCTTCTAAAAGCTTATTTCTTGTATTTATTTTCTTTATGGTCCACGAGGGCCCCAATACCAGTATTTAAGACAAACACACTTACAATTTCAAAGAATATGTAATAGACTATATATTTTGTAGAAATTTCAAGAGAACTACTTTGGGAACAATCTCGACTATGCTTTGTAACCCTATTTTCAGAATATAAAGTATTTGAGGCTGATCTATCATTATCTTTATTTGAGCTACCCATGTGTCCACTCTGTTAAAGTTCTCTTTTGCATGCAAATCACCTTCTTTTTATTTTATGTGATCAAAAATATTTATCTTAAACTATGATGGATGTGAGGTAATTTTGCTTATTTTCTTTAAATGTGTGAAGTGTGTGATTCTTGGTCCTTTCTCAGGAACTTTCTTTAAAAGAAAAAAAAAAAAAACATTTTCCTTTTATTTTCTAGCAATATTTGTGCTTCTTTAATTACTACGACAAACTTCTGTCAAGTCCCACATTTTGAATATATTGAAATCCCAAGAAAATATAAAGAGGAGTACCACCTCTAAAAAAACGCAGGGGGATTTACATCCTTGTGAGGTTTTCGTTTCGGTCCTAACGGATTCAAGCGTCAATAGGAAGGAAGAGGAGGAAGTCAAGCAATTGGCACAAAAAGTTCAAGCAATGGTACAATAATTATTTAAAGAAGTACCAGAAGTACCACTGGTAGTAGAAGCCACAATTGAAGAGCAAGTAGGGAAGATAAAAAACTCTATCCAAGGCCTTCAAAAGAATATTACCAAACTGGAAGTTAACGCAACATAGGGGACACCACCAGAATAAAGAGTGAAGAGAGAAAGGACTGCACAAACAACATTGGTGAATATTAAACTGTTAGAACAAGAGTGTATAAAGATATGTGAAGAAGGCACATGCATATGGATAGAGATGAAAAAAACCCCAGAGCTGCAACTGCTGGACAAGAAAATCAGGGTTGTGCATGAAAAAATGAGTCAAGCCACGGAGCACACAAATACGCTCCCACCAACTAAAATAATGACAACACTGCTAGTGAATAAGAAACTATAGCTGGCAATTGAACAACTGAAGGAAGAGCAAGGAAATCTCACACAAGAGTTGCAAACATGATAGGATGAGGCACTTGAGGTACTAGAAGAACTAGCTACCACCCAAACCAGCACGATGTTAGAAACACAAAACATCGAGGCCAAACTAAACAACCTGACGACGCAGACAATGGAAGAAATTGTGAACAAGGAGGCCGAGGTCACAACAATAGTACAAGAAGTGAAGGAAAGCCTTCAAAAATTCATTGAGGCATAGAAGAATACCACACAACAGACCTAAGTGGCTCAAGACGAGCCACAAGTGAGTGTTGGGGGCCTGTTGGGCAGACAAGTTGAATAAAGAACAAAGTGAAGAAACAAAGTGTAGAGAAAAGGCACAGGATCAAGAAGAAAAATAAGGAAGAGAGAATAAAGAGAAGAACAAAGGAGACATGAAGGAATAGGATCCTGTAAAATCCATGAAAACCAGTCGAGCATGGGCTGTATCCAACTCAGAATGAGTTTTCACCAACGAAGCAGGAGTGGAAGACAACTCATTCTGAGTTGGAAAGAAAACCAGAGGAAAAGGGAAAGAAAGTTCATAATTGAAAGAGGGAGAAAAGATATTGAGAATATTCCGAGAGTAGAGGAGAATTTCAAAGGTTGAAGCGACAGCTATGACAATGGAAAGATAAGAGAAAGTGTTGTAATTGTAGGATACTTTGTTTAAAGAATCCATGAATGTAACCAACGGAAGCTATATTGAACATATATTATAGTGCAAAGCGCACCAGAATTCCTTCACTATAATAAAGAAGCAAATCTTTGTGGACGTAGGCCAAGAGGGGGTGAACCATGGTAATCTTATGTCGAGTTATGCTGTGAAATAGTTATTCATGTTTATAATAGGCTAATTCATGCCTATTTTATGTTGATTTTTTCTTTTCCTACGATGAATTTTTATCTTTGATGATAATGTTGAAGGATTCAAGTGTAGTACCGTTAAATGCATGTTTAACTGATAATTGATAAGAATCTAACCTGATACACATAAAGAATCAAGTAATGAGGACATATTAACTATAATACAATGTATGAAAGGGTATGTTAGATATGACAGAGCGTGTATTCCTTCATTCCCTCATCGTTGCATAATCTTGGTTCTTGCAGTCCCCATAGAGATACCTCAGGTGAGACTTCGCCTACTCGTAGGTGATGCCAAAAGGGCCGGTATCTATAGGGTTTTGTTGGAAATTTTTTCTTGAATGCAGGGTCTTTAACCTATCCACGTGCGTGCACCAATAAACATTTAGTAATAAAATAAGTAACCAAATTGTAAATTTCCCTATGAAACAACTAAAATCTGAGTAATACCATAAGATATAAAGGACATTAACAAAAATATGGAAGGGAATAACACGTTGGAAAGGAAATGGATGAAATGAAGTGAGGCAATACATCTAGAACCATGATTAGAGAAGAAACAACAAGGAAATTTGGAATAATTCCAAGTAAGATGGGAATATGAAATATGGAAGGACAAAAGGTTTTCATAATAAAAAAGATCTCCTTTGGAAATAAAGTGACATACATCTATATACAATAGTAAAATAGGTGAGTGTGGTTCAAAATAATTTCCAAAGTAAGCATCATTGGTAGCATTAAACATATATCCAACAAATGGTAGTAAAAAAATCATAGTTGAGGTTCAAGATTATCACCAAGAATCTCCTTGAGTAGGTTCTAAAGGGCCTAGATAAACATGCAAATCTAGATTATTACATGCCAAAACAAAGCTATAAGGAAGAAATGCATGAACCATTCCACATTTTTGCATCACAATTTCTATTGTTAATATGTATTGAAGTTTTCTAATTACCAAAAAATAAACTTGAAAGAAGTTTTTATAAACTTATGGGGCTTTCATTTGTCAGCGATATCGTGCATTAAACCAAATAACTTCTTTGAGCTCTCATTTTTGTATCAAATCTCTCTATTGATTTATCCTATCACAAGCTTGTAATTGATACCTTTATAATACTCCAATCATTTATTTTTATTCCTATAATATTTTCTCAAAGTAAATAATTAGTGATCTCAAAGAGGATAATCATTGATCTCAAAGAGTCAGAGGTTCATGAGCCTAATGCAAAAGGTTACTATACCAAAATTTTAACGTCCATTTTATTAAATTTAGACTCCTTAGTGAGAATATAGGCTTAAATCGTGTTCTAAAATTGTGATTATTGGTTTTCAAAAGTGTGATTATCAGTTTTCAAAAGTGTGATTACCATTTTCCAGAAGTGTGATTATTGGTTTTCAAAAGTGTGATTATCAGTTTCTAATAGTGTGATTATTGATTTGCAATGTTGTCATTATTAGTTTCTAATAGTGTGATTATCATTTTCCAAAATTACTCTAATATGGTGATCCAGGAGGAAATTGGTGGCCACCCACCTATTCCACTGGCTCAAAACATGGGTTTCCACCTTGGCATTTTTTCTACGGTTTTTTGGGTCCTGAAGTTCTAGGGATGTTTTGAGGCCCTAAACTACGTTTTTTTGGCACAAGAACGCTCAAGCGATTATAAAAGGAATTTTCTGGGCTGAACAAAATTTCTACTCATCGGCTATACCTTTCCAACGAGGTATAGAATGCCCCAAATGAAGATCGTATGAAAAAGTTACACCCTTGGGAATTTGACATACCAACTACCCCCATTGAGGCCCGCAAACCTTTTGGCATTTCATCTTCTGGGGTTAGGGTTTTGGATTTTATTTATGTTAAAAATGCCTCTATAGCCTCATTGTAAACATCATCATATTCTTGCGAATGAGCGTAGCCATCACATATCTTCTTAAAGATAAGCTTCCACCATTCTAGCGAGTCATTCACTCTATAATTTTACAGTTTTTGTACATTCTCGCATTGATAAAAATTACACATCATTGTATCTCTGTATTTATTTCAATTTATCTGTATATTTCATTGTTATATCTTTACCTTCATTTTGTTCTCAAAATAATCTGGATCAATGGTATTAGAGTAGGATACTCCTTGTCGTTTCTTAGTGCATGTCCCTGATGAGGTCAGGGTATAGAGAGTTGGGTCTCGAGCTAATTTCTCTTGAGGAAAACCGCTCTCACCATCCCAAGTGGCCTCCCATGGAGGAAGATAGGAGGAACGAGGGAGTGAAAGATCCCATCAAGATGTTGCTTGCGGAATACCTAGTGCAACAAAGGAACGAGATGTTGGAGATTTTTTTCCAAATCCTTTAATGATTGCCGACAATAACAAGTGTGTCTTTGTCAAGTAGTCTCTTTGGAGACGCTACCCCATTCAAGGTGCAAGTTAATTTTGATATTCCCATATTTGAAGGTCAGATCGATGCAAATGCTTTGGAAAAATGTTTAAATCTTCTAGAAGGTTATTTCTTTGTTCACAATTTTTCCGAAAGATAAAATATCACCTTTGCACTCCTTAAAGATCTCTTGCATGTCAAACATTGGTGGGAAACTTACTAGGAGAAAAATTCCACAGAGGAGTCTGTAATATTTTCGGCTAGCCCACTTGTGATTTTTTTATGGATGTGATCAAGGAGCAATATTACCCCGTGGGAACTATGATGACCAATACATGAGATGGACCACGCTACATCAAAAGTGGTACCAAATAGTGTCGGAGTTCACAAATACCTTCCATACCTTGTGCACCAAGCTGGGTATAAAAGAATCTAAGAGACATCTCGTTATGAAATTCCGCAGGGCTCTACACATGTACATCCAAACCGAAATGGAGTTTCTGGACATATCATCACTGGGAGTCGCTTATAGATATGGTTTCAAAATCGAGAAGAAATTTAAGGAGCAGGACAAGTAGGAATTTGGGTCTTCAAATACGCAACAACCAAAGTATGGTAATGACATCCCTAACTCACAGAATAATCAACCTCAAGATAACCAGTCCAAGCCACAGGAAAAGAAGGGAAACAAGAGGACGAAGAAGGACACTAGGAAGTGGTGCGACTTCCACAAAATCCCTTGGCAGAACATCGATGAATGTTTCTCAAAACATTCATTGTTAACTGAGCTCAAAGAAACAAAGTCGAGCCTCAACTCAGAACCTGATTCATACAATAATAAAATAAGATAGATAATTGATGTAGAACCCACTGCTACTGTCGCTACTGCAACAATCCGACCAGAAGAACCAAAGGATCCTGAGGAGGGGGAGCACATTTTCCATTCACATATGTGGGTGAAGGGGACCCCTTTTCATTTTATTGTTGATAGCATAAGCCAAAAGAACCTCATCTCAGCATAGGTTGTCAATAAGTTGGATTTTCCAACAACACCACACTCACAGCCATACAACATCGGATGGCTCCGCCAGGGACGATATCTTCATGTGAGCCAGTAATGCTGCCTATCATACGTCATCAATCCCTTCAAGGATGAGGTATTGTGTGATGTTTACCCACTGGAAGTCTATGATGTTTTGTTAGGACAACCATATATGTGGAGGCATCATGCTATTTATGAGTCTCAACTTTGTACTATCATTGTTACTCTAGGGGGTCATCCCTATAGGATACCAGAGGTAGTTTCGACTAATGTATGGACAAAACAATTCCATAAAATAATCTTTCATACCGCAAAGTTTAGCCTCTTCACAACCTAGTCATAAGAGAAGGAAATTGCAACCACTGCATCCTTGGCCCAAGGCACTTATATCCAATAGAAGCAGATCAACAAGATTTTAGAAGAGCACCAAGATATTCTTACTGCACCTACGGGGGTTCCTCCACACTTCCCAGTCAAACCAAGTTATGATAAATCCCTTCATGTTTTTCATGTTGCATATTCACCAACAGAGTCCTCCCACACTAAAGAATCTCATGCATCCAGATTTGTTAAACGGATCCAACTTCTCCAACAACATGTTCATAACATCCTGCAACAAGCTAAGCATGGAAGCTTCTTCAACAAGGCAAGCAACTCACCAAGGTTCAGATTTAGCAAAATCTTCCCCGGGGACTTGACGCAATTGATACCATTTCTTCCTAAGGGGAGAGGATTGATCCAGGCGGAAATAAATGGCCACCCACCTATTCCACTGGCTCAAAACATGGGTTTCCACCTTGGTAGTTTTTCTACGATTTTTTGGGTCCTGAACTTCCGGGGCCATTTTGAGGCCCTAAACGATGTTTTTTTGGGCATGACAGTACCCTGACGATAGCCAAAGGCATGGCCCGAGCTGAACGAAATATGTATTCTTTGGATAGAACCTATCGACGAGGTATAGAACTCCCTAAACAAAGATCGTATGCGAAATTTATGCCCTTCGGAAGTTGATGTACCAACTACCCCCATCGGGGCCCGAAAACCTTTTGGCGTTTCATCTTCTGGGGTTAGGTTTTTGGATTTTATTTATGTTGAAAATGCCTCTAGAGCCTCATTCTAAACATCATCATCTTCTTGCAAATGAGCATAACCATCACATCTCTTCTCATAGATAAAATTCCACCATTATAGCTAGTCATTCATTCTGTAATTTTACAGTTTCTGCACATTCTCTCATTAATATTTTGCATTACCGTATCTCTATGTTTATTGAAATATCTTTGTATATTTCATTGTTATATCTCCACCTTCATTTCGTTCTTAAAATAATCTGGATCACATGGTGTATTTTCTTAGAAAGTGTTGTCCCCTATCTCTCACAAAGAGCAAGAAGCCACTCTATTTGGGAATCAACTCCAACTTAGAATTTGGGAAGGAAGCAATGTAAATGAGGGCTTGATCTAGAAATTGGGACAAGGGAAAAGTTTGAATAAGTTGACAAGGTCCAAGTTTGAACAAGTTGGTGAGGGCCTTGCTATCAAAAAATATTTCACCCTTGTGTAAAGCCTTCAAAAGGTACAAAATTAGTGTAACATTAAAAGATGTTACCATTGTAACCTAGGTGCCAACTTCCCTCATTTTAGTGAAGGATAAATCCAACAGATAGGAGGCTTCCATGGTAGCTTCAAGGAATCCTAAGGCAAGACACAATAAATTAAGGCCTCCTATATAGATATCCAATTTACCTCCAATGGAATATATCAAGCGACATGAGGATAAGGTGGTTACCCAAAGTAATTTCCAATTTGAAGGTGATGTGGATCTAGGGTTGTTTAGAAGGTTTAAATCAAGTCAATATTTAGTGCAAATTGATCCCCAAACACTACAAATCAATAAAATACTAATGGTTTTTGAAAACTGTGTAAATAATGATAAATTATAGCAGTAGAACAAGTTATGATAGAAACATGTTTTTATCCCTTGAAAAAATAATAATAAAATAAAATCAGGGCTTAATTAATGGATAAAATTAGGGTTTAGACAACTAGAAAATTATGAAATATTAAATGCATATAACAACCAAAGAGTCTTAGAATTCTAGACCTAATTAGGTTGTAATAAAAATCAACAATACAATTTAGGATTTTAAGATGGTTTTCAAGTCAAATATATGCACAAATATTAATGTGTCTTAGTATTTATAAGTCCAGAAATGTACATATGTTGTTACAAAACCCTATATTTACCCTAAAACATAAAATAAAAAGGTTAAATTTAGGTTTATGATTGACTGAAGGGAGAACACTAGTGCCTACTATATTGACTGAAGGGAGAACCCTAGAAAATCCTCCTAGTGCCTTATAAAACTTCAATATGATTCAAGGGAAGATACTTCATTAGTAATATTCCAAGAGTTTTGAAAATATGGATTTGTTCAAGAAAAATATGAAGAGAGCGCACAACCACCACTAGAGAAGCACACCTAAACTTATAATCATTCATAAACAAAATCCAAAAGATAAAGTGAGACCACTTACTCAAGAAATATTTCAATCTTCAAAACCATAGTAATGAACATCCATAAAGAAATAAATCCATCCACAAGACTATCTCCACAACAAGTCACTCTAATTATCCATCCATGGACATTTTAGAGAAAATAAATAGTAGACAAGTAATAGTAATTATACACAAGTAGAAATGGTTCAAATGAGAAGTGATTCTCTTATTTATATGATAAATATATCACCCTTCTCGTTAAAATGACAATACTTTCCTAGAAAAATACCTAAGAAAATAAAATATGCCTTCATCTCTTTACAAACCCTAGAGATAAGGCCACAATACATAAATAATCCATGATACAAGAGTCGATAGGTCAACAAGACCCCCAACACTGCTCCCAAAGTGAAGTAAAAGTGCTCTAACACCAAATCATTCCTCATAAATGCATGATAAGGGACACACTGTTGATTTTTTATGATTATCATATATGATAATTATTGCCTTATGATTTAATAACAAGATTCACTTTCATTCAATAGTTATCATATAATAATTATACACTGAAAATATCAACTATAGTACTGCAGTGGAAATAACAAGATCTAGAAATATTAACCATACACAGTAAACACAAGAAAACAACACAATAATAGAAGATTTTATCCTAGGAAACTCAACCTTGGGAGAAAACCCAACAACCTTTCTATAGAAGAATTTAGTCCAAGATATTACCAGTACATCACCATCAATAACCAAAATACCATACAAAGAAGATCCTCCCCAAGGCTAGCATCACCAAGACCTAGTGCCTCAATAAGATGACCAAGAGAAACCAAGAATATACTTACCAAGTGTGGCACACTCATCAAGATACCAGAAATCCAGAAATAGCGAAATTACCAAAACTGCAACTACAACTGCCTTGTGTGCACTGTAGATGGAGTTGTTTGACTGTCCAAATGAAATGATCCAATCCTATATTTATACTAATATGGACATCTATATGGGGCCGACTTCTTATTCTGGGTCTTCAAATTACTTTATTATTTTCTGTGGAGAATGTTTGTCTGAAGTTTCAAAACTTCAACACTCCCTCTCAAATGTGGATACATTCTCCATACCTGGATTTATTCTGTCATAGAAAAGTTTCTTCATGTTCCATATTGATGTGCCATCTCCGCACATGCATTTCGTCCTGAAATATGCATGTGATAACATTGCGAGTCCATCTACTCCCGGACAGGAGAAAGACTATACTTGGGCCATTAACCACTAGCAAGGCCCTGTGGATGAATTAATCATTTACCCTTGGTCATATCATTACTAGCACATTTACCCTTGGTCATATTAGTACTAGCATAGACCCGTGCATGACCAATCTGGGATAATTTCTGCCTAATTCTATGGGCCCTTCACTAATATAAAATCTTTGTAAGTGAATGAATCATTCTCATTTGGTCATATTAACACTAGAATAGCCACGTGAATGACCAATCTGGGAACAACTTCTCTTCCTGGGGATTCTTTAATGGTGTAGATGGGTCTTCTTGTACTTTCTTGTGGAGAATGATTTTCTGAAGTTGCAAAACTTCAACACTCCCTCTCAATTGTGGATACATTCTCCATACTTGGATTTCTTCTATCATAGAAAAGTTTCTTCATGTTATATATTGATGTGCCATCTTCACACATGCATTTCATCCTAGAATATGCATGTGATAACATTGCGAGTCCATCTACTCCTTGATAAGAGAAAGACTATACTTGAGCCATTAACCACTAGCAAGGCCCTGTGGATGAATTATTCATTTACCCTTGGTCATATCAGTAATATCATAGACCTGTGCATGACCAATCTGGGATAATTTCATAGACCTGTGCATGACCAATATGACCTGTTGTTAGTGCTGATATGATAGTAGTGAATGCTATGGGACATTCACTACTAGAAAATCTTCGTTAGTGAATGAATCATTCTCGTTTGGTCATATCAGCACTAACATAGCCTCATGCATGACCAATCTGGGAGAATGTCTTCTTGATTCTATTTCCTAGATAATATCAACATACCTGGTCCATTAAACACTAGTATATCCCCAAGAGTGAATGAATCATTCTCCCTTTGGTCATATCAACACTAACATAGCCCAATGCATGACCAATCTAGGAGAATGTCTTCCCAATGTTGAAACACCAACACCCATCAGTATCCAAATCAACATGGATAATCATGTGTATCATCCTTCTCAACCAAGTCAACATGGACACTCTGGCAGGATATATTTCAATCTTCTTATATGTGGATAAGTACTGGAGCTTCATTTCTCCCTTCGGTACCATGTTTCGGATGAAGTCCTGGAAGAAGCTTATGAAGTTGGAACACTTCACGACTTGTGACACTGGCTATGACATACTCTGTATATTTTGTACTGAGTGCTACATAATCCTTCTTCTATCTTATCCTAGAAATCACAACTGATTCCAAGCTGAAGAAACACCTTGAGGTGCTCAATCTGTCTAATGTAGTCCCTACTAAATCATAATCTTTATATCTCTGCAAGCTCACTTCATCACCTGAGACAAACAATATCCAATTGTACCATGCTAGTCCCTACTAGAACTGGCTTGGCTTCAACCAAATACTGACTCAGGGTGCTCACTCGAAAGAAAATATATGGCCTAGAATTAACCATGTACATTAGGATCCAATATACTTCCTATACATCGTGGGATCCACCAAATATGATTCTGAAGTAGAATCACTCAATGTCTTTAGATTTGTCTCCTTGGAATTGCATTCCATCGTATCAAACCTCATTAGTATCCCTTGACTGAGGAAGATCTCATCTGATCTATGTCACACCTACAATCCCATAGTACATCTGTCCAAGATCCTTCATCTCGAACTCTGAGGTCAAATCCCTCTTACACTGGACAAAAATCTATTCTGATCTCATGAGGAATAGTGTAAGGTACAAGATCTATTATATTAGAAGAATATATAAATAATGGAGAGAATAACACTGAGATAACAACAAAATACTGAAACATGGTAGAGATAACAATGAGACAACAAATTATATGGAACCAAAACACCACAATTATACCTTTATTGATAGGAAACAATGTTCACTTGAGTCTTTGAGGAGGAAACCTTGAAAAGAGTAGAGCTCTATTACAATAATTTTACAAGACAAAACTTCTCATACCCTCTACTCTTATTGATACTAAATCTATCTATCCAAAAGAACTATATAGAGGAAGATCCTTTTAGAAGCAAAATCTTCTATTAGGTCTTCTTACAATTGACTTATTCCTTCTTATTTCTAGGCCTTATTAATATTGACCTTTATTACATGGAAACATATTATTCTACCCACTTGAGGGGTTAGGTATGTTAGGTCACTAACATGCCCTCCCCCTTAAAATCATCCTTTTCCTCAAGGCTTGAGATGAGGAAATTGCTGCAGAATGCTAGCTGGCTCCCAGGTGGCATCAACTAGAGTTGTATCTTTCCACTGAACTAACACTTCCTTGATGGTGTGCTGACAAAGATGATGCTCACGCTGGTCTAAAATGTCTTGTGGATGCAACTAGATGAATCCTTCTTCAACCAACTCGGGAAGGATAGCTTGAGTTTGGAACTTAGTTCCAATCACCTTCTTTAAGTAGGAGACATGAAAAACAAGATGGAGCTTGGAAGAACTAGGAAAATCTAAATGATAGGACACATGTCCCATGCGCTTGAGAACTGTATAAGGACCATAAAATTTGGGTGCCAGTTTCTAACAATGTTCAACCTTGAGTGAAGTTTGTTTATAAGGTTGCAGGCGAAGAAATACCTGGTCGCCTTCAACAAATTGACATTCTGAGCGACCTTGATCAAATTGTTTCTTCATGCGAATCTGAGCCATAACCAAATTCCCTTTAAGGTTATGGAGAATAACCTCTCGAACTGTAATAATTTGGTCAACCTCCTGAACCTTTGAGACACCTGGCATGTAGGAGAGAACGAAAGGTGGATTTTATCCATATACTGCTTCAAAAGGAGTCATGTGAGTAGCTGTATGGTAAGAAGTGTTGTACCACCGTTAATTTAATGGTAACCATTGAGTCCATTTATTTTTCCTTTTAGAGGAAAAACACCTCAAATAATTCTCCAAACACTTGTTAACAAATTCAGTTTGACCTTCAGTCTGGGGATGATAAGCGGTGTTGAGATGCAATTGGGTGCCCTATAGCCTGAATAATTCTTTCCAAAAATTGCTGGTGAAAGTGGGATCTCGATTAGAAACAATAGAATGAGGCATGCCATGAAGCTTCAAGACATGATCCATGAAAATTTGAGCCATAGTGGATGCAGTAAATGGATGTTGAAGAGCACATAAATGAGCATATTTGGAAAGACAAACAACTACCACCATGATGGCTGACTTATTTCTTGATTTAGGTAATCCCACAATGAAATCTGTTGGAAATATGGCTACAACAGAGATGACGCAGATGATCAAGGTTGTCATTGATGGCAATCGATTGTGTATGGAGAACAGATGCAGGAACACAGAAGCTGAAACACAGACGCTGCAACACAAATGCAAACACAGATGCTGAAACATAGATGCTAGAACACAGATGCTGAAACACAGAGGATG
Organism: Picea engelmannii; assembly: GCA_009831015.1. Classification (NCBI taxonomy): domain Eukaryota; kingdom Viridiplantae; phylum Streptophyta; class Pinopsida; order Pinales; family Pinaceae; genus Picea; species Picea engelmannii. The sequence continues at coordinate 338,437 of ML788783.1, forward strand.
AAACACAGAAGCAGCAGAGATGATGCGAAGCAACAGAGATGACGCAGACGGTCAAGGTTGTCATTGATGGCAATCGGTTGGCTTATGGAACATGCACAAGAGATGCTGGAACATAGAAGCTAGAACGCAAATGATGAAACACAAATGCTGAATCTCAGATGTTGAAACGTAGATGCTGAAACACAAATGCTGAATCACAGATGCTGAAACGTAGATGCTGAAACACAAATGCTGAA
>ML788783.1:360079-410852 GCA_009831015.1 Picea engelmannii
GGTATCGAATGATCATGAACACCATGAGAAGGCAGAAGTCCCTGAGGAGTGGAAAAAACAACTTGGTTTTTGGAGAGAATAACTTGGAGGTCATGATGTACATAGGGTGTCTCAATCACGTGAATAGAATGGAGTTGAGAAATAATACTGGAGTGGCCTTTCTTGAGGATTTTTTCCATGTGATGGGAACTGATGATCTCAGAAGAACCAACTGTGATACCTTGGAAGTGATACCTTTGTCCCTCCTATTGGAATTGCATGGTTAATTCCTTAAAATCCATAATAATGGGACCAAAAGTGCATAACCATTCAACACCTAGCACAATGTCACACCCGCCCATTTCAATGACAAACATACGATATTTTAGGTGGTAATGTACAATTTGAAGACGTACATTTTCACAATGCCCACCACATTTCATGGACCCACCATTGGCTATCATGATTTAAAAATTTTTGACAACACGAATATAGCAATTGGTTTTCCGGGAAATGCGACGATGAATAAAATTGTTGGTGCTACCATTGTCAACTAGGATGATGACCTTCCTATTCTTAAAATAGCCAATGAGATTAAGGGTTTGGGGAGCAGAGAATCTAGTGAGAGAATGTAGGAAAATGAGTGGTTCAACGAGCTCTGGAGTAGCATCGGGAAGGGAGGGATCTTCAACAATTGGAATGGTCACATCTTCTTCAAGAACATCTTCGGAAATGGCCATAAAAAGTTTTTTTTTCTTACACTTATGCACTGGAAAATATTTTTCATCACAATTATAGCAAAGAACCTTCAATTGGAGTTCAACCATTTCATCCCTAGTTAATTTCTAGACCTTGAGGGGAGTAACAGGGGGGTTAGGATTAGTGGGGCGAGGGCGAGGAACAAAAGAGGTTTTTTTTTTCTTTTTTTTGGGAAAAAACAACTTGTTGGGTTTCTTTAGCACGTTTAGTAGCTTCCAACCAAGTCTGAGGGTAGGCCATGAGAATGTGGGATCGAATTTCATTCTTTATGCCACTGATAAAACCTTCACGTAAGAAAGCATCTGACTTGCCCTCTGTTCGAAAGGCTAAATGCTCAAAAGTAGATATACAATATTCCACTGTGCATGACTATCTCAACTTGGTCAAACGACCGAGATAGTGGATATCAATGTCAAAGCAATCATAGATCTCGACAACAAACTAGGTCCAGGAAATATACCCTTGACGTGAATTTTTATGCCATTTCCACCATTTCCATCGTTCAGGATCTAGATAGAGGAAATCATAGTGAAGTTTGGCCAATTCATCAGTAATACCATGCAGAGAAAAGTAATGCTCCATTTGAATGACCCAACCTGTAGGATCGGAGCCATCAAATTTATTTACCTTGACACAGGGAAGACAAGGGTCACGCTGAAAGGAGTTGGATTGAAAATGCATAGAATTAGAGGATTCAATAACATTGGGTTGGTCCGAGGAGGAAGGACCTGAAGGGTGGTTCAAAATCTGGTTGACAACAGACTGAAGGGTGTTAAATTGGTTAATGAATTTGGCGTCCATGGTGTCAAATTTATGCTCGACGTGGGTTTCTAATTGTGCAAGGCGGGAATTGGTAGAGGCAGTTTCATAGGTCCCTTGATTGATGGAAGCTTGCAGGTCTTGGTTGCGAGTGGTGGCCATTTGGAGAGGGGAAGTGAAGGTAAGGAAAAATGGGTGGGTGGGACCACAAAAAGGACTTATAAGTGATATGTACAATGATGATAAGGGAAATATAATGGAACATGTGGAAAAATGGGGAAGCTGAGAAAGGCTCAGGTCCACTGGAAAATAATGTTAAAAATGAAAGGTATGACTGTGACAAGGGAGAAAAGGGGAGTCCAATGGAATATGTACCAAATAAGTGTGTCGGTGGGACCACTATACTCTTTTTTTTTTTTTACTCCTGTGGAGTTATACTCCGATCTGAAGAATACTGTAATGATGAAATGCCCAAATTCTTAACAGGAAGAAATGTGCAGTAATTTCACAACCCAAATGCAGGAGGCATAGTTGAGTGGCAATATATCTTATCTATTCTATTTTTGTTTCCATCATAAGGGTTAGGGTATTGAAGGGTTCTAGAGTCAATGGTTTTCCCTGTGCTATAACTCTCTGATATACATGTGGGGTCCAACAGTAGTACTCGACCCAATATCTAAGGGCACCAAATAAGGAGGCTAGACCGTGCCCTTAGCCATACTATCCGACTACCCAGGTACTATAGAGTATATTCCTGAGTACTATTCTCGGTGGAACTATAACAATTATGTGGCCAATCGATTTATCTATGGAGGGCTTCAGGAGATCTAGGCCGATCCATATACATGTACCTAAAAAATAGATCATCAACATAGATCAAAGAATCATCATCAACAACCTTGTATGAAAGGTTGGGATCTACATCACCCCAAGGCTCATCAAGTATCCATCGATCCTAGAGTACCATGTTCCCTTTGAATCATGACTCCCTCTGAGTCTGTATGATCGTTGGATCCATATATTCCCTCTACATCTATTGATATCATCTAAAGTATGATATCCAATGAACTTACCTGGGAGGTTTCTCCTCCGTAATGGATCCTAAGGGATGACTCCCTATGAACTATGGATCCCTCTGAGTTGGTACTTGGTGGGGCCACCTGCATCACCTTTAGTGGAGCCACATGATCCTACTCATAACTGGAAGGTTTGGAATCAATGATGTGACTCCAGGTAACTTGGGAATCTCTGAGGTAGTTTTCTCTCCCTAAAAGTATCACAAGGAGTTTCATGCCATACTGCATCCTTCACGGTATCACGAAACCATGCTCACCTCTTCTTGGTCACTGCAACATCTCTAGGTATATCCACTGACTCGACTGACTCTATTGACTCTTCCTGATGATATGAAGAGTGAAAAAATGGACTAGAGGGATATATATGGTGATATTTGGATCCTTCTTCTCTTCACAATCTCCATGTGAAACACTCTGTATCCCACAAAAGTATCCTTCTTTCCATAATCTTCTAACTTCATCCTCTTCTCCTTCGATGCATGGATGTATATTGTTATGTACAAAAATCTATGTCTGGATAGTTTGCTCCATCTCTCAAACTAGAGACCATCTAATATGTTCCCTCCCGCAACCATCACTATAGCTCCCTCTTAGAGCTACCACCTGTGACCTACCCATAACAAGAGAAATAAAAAGGGAAAATAACATACAAGAACAATATTCTTATGAATAGGAAATAAAAACAAGAATGACAAAAAATAGGAACATGAACAATCATCACTATAGTGCTTTCTCAAATCTATTTCCCGTGACATGCCTGGAACAAGAACAACACTTCTCTAGTGTTTCTACCAGTCATTCCTTTGTGGTAACCTACCCGTAACAAAACAATAACATCTCCATGGTAACCTCCATGGAATTTACAAGTTAACTTCCTAGGACAAAGACAAAAACCAATAACATCTCCTAGAGGAGATAAATTCTATCTTGCAAACAAGTGCATCATTAGTACTAAACAAAGATAATTTACATAATGATCACAGTACGAACAATATTCGATGCATTTGATATAAAAAAGTACTCGACAGTAATAGAACTCTAAAGATTGTTGTCCGGGTTACAACATTTACTTAAGATGCAGTAATATAAAATATCAAACGTGATATGAAAACATGGAATCTTGTTGCTTCTGTCCCATTTGATTTCAAGTTTCCATATACTGTAGGAGACATCATCACTGTTTCCTCCAACTCTTGAGCTTCCTCTGAGTGCACTAGATCTCTGAAATTTGTAGCACCATCCAAATTGTCTTCTAATATCAAGGTTTTCACAGTTGGAAATTGGCAAATGGAATTTGCAACTGTAATTGGCGACTGACAACTACAACTGTAACTGCAACTGCAACTGTAACTGCAACTGCAACTGCAACTAGAAACTGGAACTGCAACTAGAAAATGCTACTGGTAACTGCAACTACAACTATAATGAGAAATTTCAACTTTCACCAAGTTGTAATTTGAGACCACCAAGAGGTGCACTAGGATAGGGTGAGTTTATACATGGAAAAATTAATGTCATCATCCTCCAATAATTTTTTCAACAAGCTTGACAAGTTCATATCTGTGCAACGAAAAATTTCATGTGCAACGACAAACAAAAACTATGCAGTGGAAATATTTCAACTAGATCTGATACCATGTTGATGTTTTATGATTCTCAGATCTGATAGTTATTGCCTTATGATTTAATAACACGATTCAATTTCATTCAAAAGTTATCATAGAATAACTATACACTGAAAATATCAACTATAGTATTGCAACAAAAATAAAAAGATCTAGAAATATTAACCATGCACAGTAAAAACAAGAACACAACACAAGAACACAAGAGTTTATCCTGGGAAACCCAACCTTTGGAGAAAACCCAACAACCTTTCTATAGAAGAATTCAGTCCAAGATATTACCGGTACATCACCATCAATAGCCAAAATATCATATAGAGAAGATCCTTCCCAAGGCTAGCATCACCAAGACCTAGCACTTCAATAATATGACCAAGAGAAACCAAGAATACCCTTCCCAAGTGTGGCACACTCATCAATATACCAAAAATCAAGAAATAATGAAATTACCAAAACTGCAGCTGCAACTGCCTTGTGCACATTGCAGAAGGAGTTGTCTAAATGTCCAAATGAAATGATCCAATCCTATATTTATACTAATATGGGTGTTTGTCTAGGGACGACTTCTTATTCTGGGTTTTCAAATTACTTTATTATTTTCTGTCTTTTACTGGTGGGGCTGACTTCTCTTCCTGGATATTCAATTTCTTCCTGGGGATTTTGTAATGGTGTAGATGGGTCTTCTTATACTTTCTTGTGGATAATGGATACCTAAATTTATAAAAATTCAACACACACATTTGACATAAATGATCTCAAAGAGTGGACGACTTACTCCAAAGTAGTGTGTAGGGGTTCAAAAAGTGAAACGTTCCCTCCAAGAGGTGCAATGTTTCATCCTCAAGTGACATCATATCCCAAAAAGTGTGAATCTCATGAAAAGGTGTCAAATCATCATGAAATGGTGGGACATCCCCTCCAAAGGTGCCTTGTCCTCTCTAAAAAGGTGTGAGGATGTCTTAACAAGGGTGCATTGTCCTCAATAATCTCAGCATCGTCTAAATATGTGGAAGGACCTCTCAAAAGTAGGTGGGACATCCTCCATAAAGTGTGTAAGTTGACCCTCAATGTCCTCCAAAGGACCAATGATCAATCCATGTCAATAGTCATGCAAAGTATATCATCCAAGGAGGGGGGATCATGTGACCAAATATATCAATCCTAAGGCATCTACACAAGTCAAATACAACATAAGAAGTGATTCATGTCAAATGTGAATTCTAATAGGTAGATCGAATTAAGAATCATCTTCAAACTTCATAACAACTCATATAATTCACACAATTTTGCATGTTTAGGTATGGGAGGGTTATGGTTATCCCCTATTACATGTGCCAATACACAGGAGGATAAGTATTTCCCAAGAAACCTATCAAGGAGAATGTGTGATGATGAATAGTTTGGAGTGGCGTTTAACTTCATGAGTGGAATGCATATTAATGTGAGGTTATGTAAGATATTCATCCACATGAGTGCCTTTGTGTGAGGGAGTGCTTATGAAATGTGTTTCCCTTTCCTCAACATTGTGTCTTTCCAAATCCCTATTTTCCTTTTTCTTTATTCATTCAACCATTTTTGTCTTTTGACTTTCATTTAGTCCTTTTTTAGATATGAATTCTTTGCATAGGAATTGGGGTGATGGCCTCATAGGAAGGGGGAACTTCTTATGCTTTGATTTCATTTGGTTATTTATTTCATTTTATTTTCATTTTTATTTTATCACTTCTCTCTTTTCATATAATTCACATAATTTTCCACGTTTAGGTATGGGAGAGTTATGGTTATCCCCTATTACATGTGCTAGTACATAGGAGGAGAAGTATTTCCCAAGAAACCTATCAAGGATCATGTGTAATGATGGATGGTATGGATTGGGGTTTAACTTCATGAGTGGAATGTATATTAATGTGAGGTCATGTAAGATATCCATCCACATGAGTGCCTTTGTGCAAGGGAGTGATTATGCAATGAGTTTCCGTTTCCTCAACACTATGTTTTTCCAAACCCCTATTTTTCTTTTTCTTTATTCAATAAACCTTTTTTGTCTTCTGACTTTCATTTAGTCCTTTTTTAGATATGCATTCTTTTCATAGGACTTGGGGTGATGGCCTCATAGAAAGAGGGCATTTCTCATGCTTTTCATTCCTTTGGTTATTTCTTTGTCATTTATTTCTTTCATTTTCTTTGCATTTTGATTTTATCACTTCTCTCTTTTCCTTATATATATATCTCGCACATATAGGTTCATGCTTCATAATCCCATGCGAAGAAGAAGCTTGAATTCTTGAGGTTGATGCAACCATGTTTGTATATGTGTGCACACACACACACATACATATGGTTGCATCAACCTCAAGAATTCAAGCTCCTTCTTCTCATGGGATTATGAAGCATGAACCTATATGTGTGACATATGACCACCAACTCAAAATAAGGAACAATAGATATTAGGGAAGATGGATAATTTTATATATGGATCGAGATATGGGAACACTACCCCTATCAAATCCCTTGTGTATTGCAATCCTACCCAAGAGTGACAACACTTATCTAAGAGGGGATGATAACCACCAAGGTGAAACAAGGAAAAAGGCACAAATTTCGAGCATCATGATCCATTATCCAACTCAACCACTTGATCATTAATTTCATGAAAAACACATAAGGACTTAACACTTGATATGAAGTATTGAAACAAGTTACCTCCTATGGGTCAAGAACCATAGTCATCAAGTGAGAGTGAGCTAGGAAATATGTGGGAAGCTTCATCCATCATCAGTTTTTGGAGAACCAACACATGAGCTTCACCTTGTTGACCAATATCTTATCACGTTCATTCATAAAAGGAGTTTTTAAATTGTGTAAAATAAAGTCAATATATTGTAGATATTGGGGTGGGGAGGGCGACGGTGTGTGTGTGGTGTATTGGGGAATTTATAGGTATTGGGGGGGGGGGTACAAAAAGGGGTATCTAGTAAAAACAAGTTTTATTTTTTATTTATATTTTTATATTGGAAAGACATCTTGGGAGGGGGTTCAAAAAATGGATTTTGAGAGGTATATATCAATATCTTTTTGAATTAGGGGTGTTATTAAATATCCCATGAACACACGTGCTATGTCACAGGTTCATTAAGTGAATACCCCATGAGAACCAATGACCTCATTTGTGGGACTACTATCTGTGATATGGATCATATGAGAAAAAATATCCTCTCGTCACCCCTAGATGTGAGAGGGTAATAGGCCCAATTTGGAAATTGGGCCCTATCTAAAAATCGAGAGAAGGTAAAAGTTTGAAAAAGTGAACCAAGGGCCCGATTTGGAAATTGATCCCAATCTAGAAATAGCCAAAACACAAAGTTTTACCAAGTTAAAAGAGGGCCCAATTTGGAATTTGGCCTTGATTAAAGAATCATGGAAGAATCAATGTTTGAACAAGGAAAAGAAGGAAAATATTTGAAACATTCGAAGGGTTCAAAAATAAAAAGGTACTTTGGCTAAGTGTGAAAACCATCGATTATTTGAAAACCTACGAAGACAAGGCTTCATTTCGAATGTAATTTGTCATGAAAGTTTTTTGGGTTATGTTATTGCACAATCCATACTTTCCCAAATCCCAAGGCAAGTAAGGGAGATTGGCATAACAAACATGATATCCTATCACTCTCACCTTAATAGGAAATCCCCACCTTTTAGGGATAGGCAGGGTCTAGCCTAGGGGAGGCGTCCTCGGTAACCTAAAGGGATGGAAAATTAGGGTTATGGTCAAGATATATTCCCTCTCACTGGTTACCAAAGTCACTAAGTCTGTGTCCAAAATATGAGGTTAATGAAGTGCCTGATGTCCCTTCTCGGAATAAGACAATATAGCATGCATATACAATAATTCCAAGTACAAATATGATAATAACACCTCAATAGACAATGGATAGGGAAAATAAATGCTAGCTGATATAAAATTGCAACAATGAATGAGTTTACAACAACAATTAATAAATTGTAACAACTGCAATAAAATCTCTTCAAAATTGCTTGAAAAGACAATGAAAAGATAACATTTACTAAGTAGAATGATAATCAAATGTCATAATCAACTTATGAAGTGTTTAGCTAGCATTCAAAGTCAAATATGAAGAAAATTTGCTGCAGTTAGATGGCTGTAGTAAACATTTATAAGAACAACAATAAAGTTAGCGATCTAGGCTAAATTAGTGTTATTTAATTAGTAATAGCTTAAGAGAATAGTGTTTAAGTGTTTTATCAGCCTTCCAACAAAAGATAGACAAGAGACTAGTGCCTTTAGTGTTTATGGAGTCAATTATACAAGCACATTAACTTGGAGAGACAACAATGATTATACTTGTCTAAAAGATAACAAGGTGGAAGCTTGAGAAGTAGTACCTTAAGTTCTCAAGCACCAAGCCTCAAAGAGAAGGTTCAACTAGGGTGTAGGTACTTCTAGGCCCTATTGATTTCTCCTATCCTTAGACTCTTGAAAAATATGTAATGCAATAAAAACTAGACAAAGCTTCTAAAGTGATATCACTTTAGGGCTCTAGAATTTTTTCTAGACAAGATCTTCTTAAGAAAAACTAGCAAAATAAAGAGAAAGAAAGAAGCACCTTATGTTTCTTACTCCTAGGGTTTCAAGCAAGATTTCATAATATTACATATGAAAAAGTAAACATACCATAGACATTTATCATGAAATGAAAATTGCATATTTACTTACTTCACCAAGAATAATCAAGCACAAAAACCCTAGATTTGCCAAAATTTCACCAAGAAATGATCCAAAATGCATCCAAAATAGCCTCCAAGCAAGTGTGCCTCGGTAATTTAATCCAATAACCCCTTTATGGATAAAATTCCAGTCCTCCCTCTTGTGAGAGGTGAGTTGTGATGTAAAAATGAGAGCACTTTATGTTTATTTATACAATTTTTTTACCTTCAATTAATTTTTAGGTCAAAATATGGTCGACCTAGCTAATTTACAATAAAATTCAATTTTGACATAATAAAAAATAATTAGCATCTAAATACACCTCCAAGGGTGAGGTCATTCCCTTCTAGGGTGACGTTGATGCCTAAAGGTGGAACGTTGAGCCTAAAATGTAGGGCGCTTGACCTCTAGAGGCCTGAGAGGATGCCCACACATGCCACCAGGCTCATAATTGCCTCCAAAATGAAAACCCTAGTTCTGGATGACGTCTAAGGTCATGATGGTGATGTCTAGGTCCCTCAAGGGCCAACTTTCATGTGGAAGAGCAAGTTCCCCCTGGGTCTAGGTCTTCGAGGGTGCCTCCGAAGGCAACGTCCCTCTGTTTCCCGCTGCAAATTTTAAATTTCTTCTTACCACTGACTGGGGTTGCAACATTCATCTATGGGATTTAAGCCCCTGTGAAGGTCCGAACTAATCATTCCCTCATGTGTACCTGTCCACTGGGAAAGGTCCTGCAACAACAACAAGTACGCCCTCCAGGGGTTCATAAGTCACAGGGATCATAACATGTAAATCACATCCAATAATTAAATTACCCAAACATGCGCATCAAACCCCCCTTAACCCAGAAAAATGCTCAAGGATGCTATGCAACTTGACAATTTAGGTTTGGAGAAGGTCTCAGGGTGTCCTATTGGGCTAACCTCTCTTATGTTTGGGGTTTTTCCTAGGTGGGATCTAATCCAAGTCATGCAAGTGTATAAGGTGGCATAGGGTAAGTATTTGGGCATGGGGTGCATGTAATAACAAGGAAATGTAAAGTCCTACATGTGGGTGCCTTTGTAGAGGGTGAGCTGCACCTTGTCATAAATGCAATTGTTTCCTAGCCCATTCATTTCATTTTATTCTTATCTTTATTTCTTTTTATCTTTTTCTTTTGTTCTTCAAGGGAATAGTTGAGGGCCACTATCATGTCTTGATGACCAGAGGTGGCAACGTTATCCACAAACATTTCACACAAATGAGAAGGTTGGATCATGATGAGACCCCCTTTCTCTTAGCTATGATACCAAGAGCCACTACCCTGGTTTGGTGACAATATAGGTGGTGATGTCATACTGTTACATGCCCATGGTCATAATAGGTCGGCTCATGATGAGACCTCCTATCCATCAACTAGTACCTTGAGTGTTTATATATATTATGGGTCCCCTTTTCTTACTGAGATTATTTTCAAAGCTTTCTCGGGGATCCCTAGATGAAGCGTATCAAAGGTTTCAACATTGGATTTAAACTCTTGTAAACTACTTTTACCCTTTGGGCCTTTATCCCCTTCTTCCCACAAGGTAAGGTAAAACCCTTCCTAGCGTAGCCAATCCCAATTCCCAAACAAGGATAGGGGGTATGGAAGGAATACAGATGGAAAGTGGTAAGTATGGAAAGAATGGACGATGAATTTTCATAGACCCACTTAGTAGAAACCCATCCTAAAGGGAAACCAACTTACTAGGGAACCGTGTTACCCTTCCAGGTATAAATGAGGCAAAGAGCACAATTTCCAAGCAAACTTCATGAAATGAAGAAGGATTCAATACAACATATTCAAGTACTTCAAAAATGAGAGTGATACATACCATGATACCCATAGTCATTACCTCATGCAACCTTCTCCACTGTTACTTCAGGACCAGGCTAGTGGGATGGATACTGCTGCTAGTGATGAATGGATTGCATTGAAGAAAAGAGGGGCCCTCTGGGGCCATGCTCAATTCATCTGGCTCTTGGTACTCCATGTCTAGAACCTATGGGGCTCGATACATGATATCCTTAGTTATCCCTAGGCTAGGGGATAACATCAGGCTCCAACTCGGGGACATGTGCTCACCGTAGAGTGCATGAGAACCTCAACATCTTTGGTATGACCCGTGCCTTCTAAATCTCAAAAAACGACATTAGCAATCCTTAGGGTGTTGATATCACCCCTTGTCCATATATGATAAAGATAAACAAAAGAAAACATCTCTAGTCTAACATATGATTATGAGCATACATATATACATAATGTACCAAGACAATATGAAAATTTCAACTATAACTATGCTAACATGATATGCAATGGTATATACAGTGAATGAAAATTCCTACCTACCCTACCTCACTTGTACTTACCCATCAAATGCTAGGTATAAGCATACAACCATTACAACCACGCTAGCAATATATCATAACACCTACCTCTATGCTTCAGCATAAACCAAAATAATGACAAGTTAAGCACAAAATAAACATGATTTATAGCATGCATTATATCATAGGAAGTCGTAAAGTCTACCTCATGGAGGTGGGAGGGACGGACAAAATCATGCCAAGTCACCCTTTCAGAAAAGTGATCAATACATCTCAGAAAATTAGGATCGTGAGAGGTCAATGACTCAAAGGGTTGGATCAAAGAGTCTAAGGGTTGACTACCTTGGACATCATCACTCCCTGGGGCCTGAGAAGGTATTAACAAGAATTTAGAGGGAAACTAACAACTTCTTAGGGGAAAATTGAAATATTGAGATAATCAACTTATTAAGTCATTCAACCTCCCCTTGAATTCTAACGGAAAATATTTCCCTAAATAAACCTCAAAACAAGAGACATGTTCCCCCACTTCATCCTTAGTGACATAACGAGGTAAAGCAATTAGAGGGAGCTGAACAACCTTGTCACAAGTATCCTGCTTCAGGAAAGCAACGTCCTCACCTTTATCAAAATTTGAGCACAATGACGGTCGATAATATTCTTCATAGAATAAATCCAAGTGCTCAAAGGAATACTCATAAAAATCCTCAAGGTATGACCGAAAATCATCAAGAGAACATTGCATTGGGTCATCCTTGGGTGCTTGGAAAACTTCTGTAATTATATCATCATCTTGTTGCCAAAAATCAAAAGTATTAGGAACATCATATGATTGTTGTAAAGGCAACATTCAAAGATGTCCTTCGATATCATAAATGGGATCCTCATAAGAACCAATCACATCCCACATACATCTTCCAACATGTATGAACTCATCAATATTGTAAATGTGTTGAACCTGCACATAATAGATCTATCTAAACAATAATACACACATTTTCAGAGAGAATTGGAGAAAGAAGAAGAAGGAGAGAAATAATGAAAGAATTCTCATTAACAATTTTTCCACACTCAAAGAGTGAATAATTTAAAATAGATATAGGATACATGAGTAAATGCTGAGCCATAGTGGTGGTCTAGAGTGATCTGGACACACACCAGTAGTTATGGGAGTGAACTGCCACCTAGTCTAGTCTCTCAAACAGTTATGGGAGTGAACTTCCACCTAGCTGAGTTAACTAGTCAACTAGTCTTCGGTTAACTTACTGAAAAGAGAGTAGTGAGGAGTTAACTCAGGGAATCAAGTGTAATATTCCAATCTGGTGATGATCCCAAGGCAAGTGTGCATTATCATGGTGATGATCCCAATGTTGCATGGTGTCAAAACCAATGCAACATCTAAACTCAACTTAACTAGTCAAACTGAAGTGTCAATTGAAAGAGAATATTCTCCAGGTGGAATATTCTTTCCTAAATATAGGAGACTGTATAATGACTAATTATGACTAATAAACAAGGAAAAAACTTAGGAAAAATAAATCCTAGGTGTGTGTGAAGTAACTCCAACACCCCCCCTGAACATCACTATGGTGAAAATAAATAATGGGTCCTGGCAACAAGGCCATGTTAGGTACCCAAATACAAAAGATACAATGAACTAAATGAGGAAAGAGGGAATACCTCATGGGAAAACCCACCCTCAAGGTACAATGTATGTAAAAAGAAGAACTACAGTTGCTAGGTAATTGTGTCCTTCACTCCAAGACGACTTCGCAGAGAATGGAATTTCTTCTCAGTGAAGGTCTTGGTGAAGATGTTTGTCGTCTGTTCTGCTGAAGGAAAAAACTATAAGTTGATGATCTCCTCGTGTACTAAGTCCTAGATGTAGTGCATGTGGATCTCGATGTGCATCATTCACTGCGTCTGAACCAGATCTCTGCAAAACTTCAGAGTGCTCTGGTTGTCACACCAGATGACGATCGGTCGATGAAACTGAATGCCCGACTCAGTGAGAAAATGTTGTAGCCACATAGCCTGAATGGTTATGTTAACTACCCCTCTGTACTCTACCTCGACCAAATATAGAGCAATGGTGGCTTGCTTCTTGCTCGACCAATAGATAGTCCCAGAACCAAGACTGAGTGAGTAACCAGATGTGGACTTGCAATCAATGCTATTTCCATCCCAGTCGGAATAAGTAAACCCAATGAGATATAATATAGAGTCTTCTCCATAATGAATCCCAAAGGTGATGGTGCCCTGTATGTATCAAAGGATATGCTTTGCAGCCTTTCGATGTAGCTCATGCGGCTCCTGCATGAACCTGGAAACTGCTTAGCAGTCTGTCGGCTCTGATACCATGTAAATGTGTTGAAACTGCACATAATAGATCTAGCTAAACAATAATACACACATCTGCAGAGAGAATTGGAGAAAGAAGAAGAAGGAGAGAAAGAATGAAAGAATTCTCATTAACTGTTTTTCCACACTCAAAGAGTGAATAATTTACAATAGATATAGGATACATGAGTAAATAATGAGCCATAGTGGTGGTCTAAAGTGATCCAGACACACACCAATAGTTATGGGAGTGAACTGCCACCTAGTCTAGTCTTTCAGACAATTACGGGAGTGAACTGTCACCGAGCTGAGTTAAATAGTCAACTAGTCTTCAGTTAATTGACTGAACAAAGAGTAGTGAGGAGTTAACTCAGGGAATCAAGTGTAATACACCAATCTGGTGATGATCCCAAGGCAAGTGTGCATTAGCATGGTGATGATCCCAATGTTGCATGGTGACAAAACCAATGCAGCATCTAAACTCAACTCAACTAGTCAAACTGAAGTGTCAACTGAAAGAGAATATTCTCCTGGTGGAATATTCTCTCCTAAATATAGGAGACTGGATAATGACTAATTATGACTAATACACAAGGAAAAACCTTAGGAAAAAAAAATCCTGGGTGTGTGTGAAGTAACTCCAACAAATATTATCAATGATGTCACTACCTTTATCATAACATGAAGGATTTAATGCATCCAAGGGATCCTCTAATACTTCTTCACTTTCCAAATCATAAAATAAAGCATCATCAAAATATTGGAAAGGGAAATAACTTACTGTGTTCACTTCTTTCCGTGCAGGAGCATCAAAGGCTTGGATGACTTCATCAAATGGAAGAGCATCCAGTACATCATCCCCAAGTGTTGTGAGGGAAATCTCCCTACGGACTAGCAAATAGAGTTCAGACTTTGCATGGAGATATGACCGAAGAGAAACTACTTTCTACCTTCATCCCTAGATTTAAATCCCCTTTTCTTAGTAAATACATGGAAAGATCAACCTACCTCATTCCCGACGTTTGATGTCGATCCTCCGTTGTACTTGATTACTTGTTCGCAATACTCCTTCCAAAGCTGACCTGCATCCAAGACAAGCAACAACTACGCATGCATCCTACTTATATACTCACGCGTTAGAAATCCAAACATATACTAATCAAACTATAAAAAGTTCATGAATTGGGACGGGAAAAACATTTTCTTTATTACTTTGAATGAGTCAACTTACAAAAGTTGAGACCGGCCACCACTCCTAGAACCTGATCCTGGGCTCCTCTTCTACTGTCCTCCAACTGCGTTTCTTTGAATCTCCTTTGGAACAAGGAAAGGCTAAAGGGTTGGGACAATGGGAATACATAAATGGGAAGAGTTTCTTTGCTATATTTTTTCCTCTTCCAAATGGGACCCCTACCCCTTCTTTTATAGGCTAGAAGGAGCTAGGTATTTGGACGAACCCTCGGCCATGCATGGCCGGGAATTTCAATTAACTCACCCATAAATTTTGTGTTCCGTTGACAAATTTCGTTTTTTCGTTCTTTTGTCGGTCCACGCGGGCTGTTTTGGGTCAGCCAGCGTGTACACGTGTGCAGTAATGGAGTAGGGCGCGTGGGCCTTTATAAAAGAGGATTTTCAAAGAGTTGTTCAGCAGTGCTTTGGCAAAGAAAGGATATGAGATGGCTTGATGCCAGGTAAGCATGTGTGGTGCAATTTAGGGTTATAACAGATGCCCCCTAATGTGTGAGGTTAGAAGAGCATCTGATGGCCGAAATACATTACCAATCTTTACTGATGTGCCGAATGATTGAGCCCAAGGATCAGGAACCGGGAGACACCGTCTGCAAAATAACACATGTCTCACCGAGGCGGGCATACCCATGCTTGGGATAAAATAGAATCATGGCTACCAATCAAATACACTGTAGATCCATGTCAAATAACTATAAAGAGTAGCCGCGAACAATACACAGCGGAGCTACATCTCGAAATCAGAAAGATATACATATAGAGTATCCATCTTCCAGAAGTTGCTTCGGCCTGATGGCTGGAGATGAGATCTTTAGAGCTTGAGAAACAACTTCAAAATCTTCAAAACTCGGGTAGGAGTGTAATATGAGTGTATGACTGCACTACCCAGAGGTCTTCGATGGATCGTCGGTCATGGACTTGATAATCTTGATGATCAGACTGAAGGCTTCAATGATTTAGAACAAGGACTTGATTGGATGTTTAGGATGGCCGGGTATGAGGACAAGAGACATATTGCAGAGGGGCCGACTCAGGCTTGGTGACAAACTTCCCTTGGATAACAACACAACAAATGATAAGACTCAGGAAACATGACATTAATCATAAGTCTACGAAGCAGGAGGCAACACAAACTCTCCATATGTTTGGAAGGATAACCAAATGGTGGAGGACACAACTCTATATAGTGAGAAAAGATTCCTAAGGTCGTACTACATCCCATATTCTGGTGAACAAACATATAGATGTGCTTTATCCAAGGGCGACTCATTATGCTGCCAATAAAGAAAATACTTTTCCCTTCCTCTTTTTGGGGTATATATGATTTTTTTGTTCTTTTCAATAATTGTGGAAAAAAAATAAAGGAATATTACGTTACAAAGGAGGAACGAGTGTTGCAAACATACAAGCTCAAGGCACAAGGACAAGACTAATGTTCTAGTAGAATGATACTCAGGAAAAATCCTCTGGTGGCCAAAGGTGTTAAGACATAGAAGCAAACTGTTACAAGGCTGGCATATAAGGTATGAAAACGCGGTTAACAAAACACACAATGTTAACGTCCTTCGATGCAAGTTTAATGAGCCCAAAGAAGGTAAGCTCAGTGGTTTTTCATGTTTAGAGAGTCTGAAAAAACATAAAAGGAGACTCCATTGGGGTACCTTTTTCGAAGGTAGTCTAGTCAGTTCGAAAAAGGGGTAAACTAGCACCGACAAGACGTTTATTCAAAACCATTTTAACGAGTGTGATAAAGACAAGATTACTCGACCGTTTTTTCATTTTTAAGGAGTCTAAAAAAAGCTTAACTATGGACTCCGTCAGGAATATTCTTCTGGACCAATTTAACGAGTGTGAAAGAATAGGGTCACTTTTTCAGCAGATCCCTCTGAGATGTTGAGCTCAAGTATGATATATTAGAGAAAAAAGTTAATGCATGGGTCAAAGCTCTCAAGGCCTTCAGGGTTTACGTGCTACAGTATAGAATAATGACCTTTGTTCCTAGTAGCAGTGTCAAAGAGATTCTGGTCTAGCCAGACAGAGAGGGGAAAAGGGGAAAATGGATTGTCAACTTGTTGGAGTATGATTTTCACATAAATCCCACCAAGCTGATCAAGGGGAAAGGACTAGCCAAATTGCTATCAGAATCAAACTGCAAGGTGCTAGAGTTGCATAAAATATTCACCCAATCATATGCACCCATCATATAGCCTGGACAAGACAACTTACAGGTATTTGAAAAATATTCCTCTTCACCTTGGTATAAAACATCATTTATTTTCTACAACATTTTGAATTTCCACTAGATGTGAAGAAGACAAAGGCCAGGTCTCTCAAGTTGAAATCCATCAAATTCTTCATTTCAAACTAGAACCTGTAATGGAGAGATCCTGTTGGCATCCTGCTAATATGCCTTGATGAAAATGAAGCTAAACAAGTCACAACAGAAATGCACAGAGGAGTGTGTGGAGGGCATCGACATTGGAAGGCCATAATGCTCAATATCCTAAGGGCAGGATACTACTAGCCCAACCTTTTCTTTGATGTGTTTTCCACTGTTAGAGCCTACAATGAATGTCATATTTTTGCTGGGAAACATAAGTTACTATCATTGCCTCTGAAACCTATCAAATGCAGTAGTCCGTTTCAACAATGGGGGTTAGACTTCATAGGAGAAATAAATCCACCCTCCAGTGGATAACACAAGTGGATCCTCACTTCCACCAACTACTTCACCAAATGGATTGAGGCTATGCCCACCAGGAATGCCATTGACAAGGTAATCATGAATTTCTTGGAAACTAATATTTTTTCCAGATTTGGTTTCCCCAGTAAACTTGTAACAGACAATGTCCAAGCATTCAAGTCCAAATCCATGATTGACTTCTGTGGAAGTGACAAAATTTCCTTGATACATTCCACACCCTATTACCCTCAGGGAAATGACCTAGCATAATCATCAAACAAGACTCTCATCAGGATCATTAAAAATCTGTTGACTGAAAGCAAGAAATCCTGGGACTCTAAACTCAAATATGCCTTATGGGTTGATAGGATCAACACTAATAAGTCTCTATGAACCTCACCATTCCATCTTGTTTATGGCATATATGTTGTTCTTCATACTTAGCTCGGTATACCAGTCCTGAAATTCTTGCAGGAGGATATTGAGGAGCCCAATGACATCCAACGAAGGATCTTCCACATTATAGAAGTTCAGTAGAGAAGAGAGGCACTTGATCAGAGAATAGAGGCATACCAGAGTAATATCAAATTAGCCTTTGATAAGAAAACCAAGAAGGAAATTTCTCAAGAAGGTGACCTGGTTTTGAGGTGGGATTCTAGAAGGGATGGCAAGTCCAAGCACGGTAATTCGACAACCTCTGGTTTTTCCCTTTTAAGGTGATTGAATTTCTAGACAACAACATGTTCATTCTGCACAATATAGATGATACAAAGATCTTTGGAGGCCCAATAAATGGGCGCTTCCTGAAGCACTATTTTGTTTGAGGATGGGGGAAGGTCCCTCTTGTATCATAGCCACTTTCCTTTATTGTTTCTTTTGATTATTTAGTTGTGTGTGAATAAATAATCCGTAGCCCAACAATGCAATGGGGTGTAGTTTTAGTTTTTAATTCAATAAAATGCATGGCTGAGAGACAGTGACAGATATGCAGGGCTGACAGACAGAAACAAGGGTAAGTGATGAAAGGTAAGAGAAGTTATCTAATCTCAAGGAATCGATATACAGTTCTTAGCACCTCACAGGGATGAGCTATCCCCAGTTGGAGCCAATGTTGTAACCTAGGTCTGCATCCCCTACCTCTTCTCTCTTTTTCCTATTCCTTCATCAATTTTTCCTTTTTTCTGATTGTTTAAGTCAGTTTCCCACTACTGAATGTCTTGGCCCTTATTCGTTTTTTAGTATTCACGCATTTCTATTTCTGTTTTTCTGGGATGATAAAATACATATCATATTTGTTTCGGAATGCTTGTCATCACGTCTTGAGATCACCACAGTTCTATCAAGCCTTTTCTATGCACAATAAATTCCTGTGCACATGACACAATAATCCAGAGCAACAAATTTTGAGTCCAGACTGTGGGAATAGATAGGTAAACTTTTAACGGTAAAGATCCACCAAGAAAATCATAGATCAATGGCTCTCGTCCATTCGGGTTCCAAAATCGTGTGGGTTTTAATATGAAGTTCGAAGTACTGAGTTGCCAAAGACCCAAATGCCGAAGACTCGAAGAGTCGAAGTCCCGAGAATCTGACATGTCTCTTCGACGATTTTCCTTCGGAAGTTCTCCGAGATTAACATTCATAAACTCCCAAATCCCAGGTTTTCGAAGAGAATCTGGACTGTTCGTTGGTCATGACACGTGACAATAGATCATTCACTTTGAGGATTTTCCTCTAGGATATTTTCATGTTTCACAGACCATCCATCAGAGGGGACACGTGGAAGCAAATCAACCACTTCAATGGTTTTCCTCCGAGATATCTTCATGCTTAACATTTTGAAACTCCCAAAGTCTCGAAGCCCGACAAGCCGAAGTCCTGAAGTGCCGAAGCACGTGGCAACCAGCAGCTGAGACACATGGCACACTCATGAGGCAGGACACATGGAATTCATCCCAGGTCATTTGGATGTGTCATTCACCCGTTTCTACATGACATGTGTCACTTTTCGTTCCAGGACACATCAACAGCCGTGACATCATATGATTTTAGGCTACCACTTCACTTCAAGAGTTTTTCTTCAGGAGATGTTTCATGTTTCACATTCAAAACACCCGAAGACCAAAATTTCGAAGTGAATCTGGACCATTGATCCTAGGTCAACGAGAACCTTCGATCCTTGCAACAGGTAAATGTCACCTAGATCTCAGATTGTAGTCAGATCGATGGCTACAGTTCATTGCGGGGACACAAACTACCTGGACGTTAATATTCCAGTGCGGTCCCTCAAACATGTGTTAGAATGACATCAGATCACCGCATCACCTCACATGTCATCTCCCCTCATCCCAATCACTACTCTCACTCCTCTCACCACCGGACACTTGTCCTCCGTTAAACCCCATGCTGATCTCCATCGACGGTGGCCCACCTCTTCAGATCAATGGTCCTTGTCGCAGCTTGGACCACCCTGAACATTCTACCTTTAAAAATGGGGGGGGGTCCAAGCAAGTTGTTTTTCCACCGCGGGCCCTACCTAACGTGGCGGCTCCTCAAGAACTTGGATCCCCCCCTCTCTAATCCACTTACCGCCTGCAGCCCCCTCCAAGTTCCTCCCGGGTTGTTTCTCAATACTGCCCCCTCTCACCTTTCGCCACTTGTTCTCCACTCACTTCTCCACTCACTTCCCAACCTATCTACTTTTCCTCTCCCTACATGCCACTTGTATCCCTCACTACACATCATCTACCCTCGCGTCCATTCATCCTGTCTCCCGATCGGATGCTCGCCTCCACGTCTCCCCTCATGTCCGATGGGCCGACAACCATTCCAACAAAACCATTTCATAGGTACAGATGGCAGCTAACGGGGTCAGTACAGAGTGTTCTTGGCTTTTGAAATCTTATGCATATACATGGAGATAAGTCTCAGTCATAGGTCGATGCAGATTAGTTCCATAAACACTTCAACAAGCTCTGCTCATGCAACTGGTTATCTCCAGTGGCCTCGAACATCTCACAAACATGTCATCATTCAACACAGAGCTCTGCTCTGTCACTCTGAGGATTGCTTTCAGCCACTCAGTTCCTCCAACACATGCATCAGTTCTGTCGTGGAGATAGTAGTAGTTGTTATTTGATTAAGTCCAACATTTTCCTAGATTAGATGCAAGAGTGGTCTTCTATGTGTGATAAGAACCACTCTTGTTGTTTAATTCCGGTATCTTAGTGAAGTTAATATTTTGTTTTACAAACATTTCCCTAGATCAAGGTCTCAGTCCCCTAAGGACAAGATTCTCTGCAACTCTTTTAAATAGTGAGTTTTTGGATATTGTAAAGGTCAGATTTTTTTAGGAAGGAATAACAATACAACAGACTGGTTGGACCCATTTTATGCATGGATTAAATCTCTCTACCCGGTGAACATACTCTTGATGACAGTGTTTCGTTCAACTCTTCATGTGTTTTCATTCTTATCTTGAATACTGTTTTTTATTTGTGCAACGTACATTTAATTTCCTTTTAGCTATTGTATGAATTATTTTTACTGATATGCAACCTGTCAAACAACTAATGCTTTAGTGAAGATTTTTTTTCTGCAACCTGTGGGATTTATTGTTTTTTGATACATGTTTGATGTCTTGAAATGATATTTTAAGTATTGAACATCTTGCAACAGATTATTCATTGAGTAGTTTGTTGTTTCCCTTTGTTTTCTATAATTTCACCGGTCTTTCATTAGTGTGCCATCAACCAAGGAGGTCCCTCATCCATATCGTCCTTCCAACCCAAACTTTCCTTTGTCTTAATAGAATAACCCTCTGACCAACCAATACAAATTTAAAAGAAGTAATCATTCTAAAATGATAGGTGGCCTAGCTTTTCCCTTTAGCAGTCAAGTGCAGACTTTAGGACCAACAGGTTCAAATCTACTTATGGGAATTTTAAGAGCCCAACCGAACAATTACGGGAATATAATAACATTGCATACAAAGACGTTGAGACTATCAAGTCTTTCAACTTATGTTTCACCAAGTTATATAACCAAATTCCCGAACTTATTCACCCTCAGAACCAAGCCGCTTTTATGCATTACTATAATTCTCTACCTTCCCCCTACCGTCATAGGCTTGAAGAAAAATATATTGACAATATTGGTTTTGCTCTGCATACTTGTCTAGAGTATGAAGAACAACTTGAAAGAACAGATCTTCCCAAGGGAGACTCAATTAAACAAACAAACATGTCTGCCCTCTTACAGATTGTACACGGCATGAATAAATGAATGATAATGTATGAGAGAAATGGAAATTCCCCTTCACTTACCCCTGGGGCCTCATCTTCTTCTTCACCATCGTTTAGGAATCCTAATGAAAACAACTTTCAGCCTAAAGCCATCATGCCTT
Organism: Picea engelmannii; assembly: GCA_009831015.1. NCBI lineage: Eukaryota > Viridiplantae > Streptophyta > Pinopsida > Pinales > Pinaceae > Picea > Picea engelmannii. The sequence goes on from ML788783.1 coordinate 382,026, forward strand.
GCAGTTGGTGTAACTTTTGCGAGGAAGACCATGAGGAAAGTACTTGTGAGATAAAGAAGAGTGCCAGAGATAAAATATTTGGTAAAAGGCCTGGAACTACCATTGTTGTTCTAGATTTCACAGAACCAAAAGATGTTATGATCATAAACACTAGGAATAAATCCCATGCTTCAAAAGTAAAATATGATCCCCATCGTACTTATTCTATCCCAAGATCATCTTCACTCATTGCTACTGTACAAGTTACTAAAACTCATGATAGTCAAGGAACTCCCTCCCCTCTTCCCTCTTCCAAATACAACATTCTCAATAAATTGTTTATATTAAAGCCCATGCTACCCTCCTGGACTTGGTTGTCATCCCTGAGAAAAAAAGCGTCTAAAAAAATTCATGGAAGGAAAAACTTTCTCCGTAGCCAATCTCTATAAAGAGGTAGATGAAGAGGACTCAACTGTAAATAAAGTAGGTGTAAATAATTTTAGACACTCTGTAAAATTTCCTCCATTTTTCATTTCTGTAAATATTATGGAAAAAATAGCCCATTGTTGTCTGATTGACGACGATTTGAGCCCAAGCGTAGTGTAAAAAATTATTATGGAAGAGCTAGACTTGTCTTGTACAAATGAAAATCCTAGAAGCATTCTCTCTTATAATAGTTTACAACAATCGACCATAGGTGAAATCAAGGACATGACCTTGGTTTTGTGTGCACATCCTAAAATAAGGACAACGCTTAATATTCAGGTAATTGGCATGCCAGTGAGTAATTATTCAATCATCTTAGGAAGAGATTGGTAAGCTTTGCCAGGTGGATACCTCTCACTCGACGTGACACACTTATATGTTCCTCGAAATGGGAAGAACATCATAGTCCTAAGGGAGGGAATAATTTCACCTTATATAGAAAGCATCCCACAAACTAATGTGAATTATATTGAAGGGGACCTAGGAGTGTACTCCATCTTTTCCGATGAGGACAACACTACCTTGGAACAAATCAACGTAGAGGATGGGATGTGGCATATGCACTTTGATGGTTCATGCTCCAATGAAGGAAATGGAGCTAGCATTATCTTGTACCCTCTTGTAGGTAAAATTCACAACTTTTCCTATAGGTTAGAATTTGCTTTCATAAACAACGTCACCGATTTGAAGCATTACTATTATGCATTGAAAATGCCTATAATTTAGGTTATGGTCACCTTACAGTTTTTGGGGACTCTGAACGTGTTGTAAACTTTGTACGTAAGATATATTCTCCTAGCAACAAGTTAATGAAACGCTACACCCAAAATATTTGGGAGCTTATCTCGAACTTTCTATCATTCAACATCACTCATGTTAAAAGGGAATTGAACTCAATGGCTGACATGTTACCTGTTTTTGTAGCCTCTCCTACTCGACAATTTCTTCCAAAAAGCCCTGATTGCACCTTTCAATATTTATATCGTCCTCATATCCCTGAAAATGTAGATTCATGGTAGGTCTTCCCTAGTTATGAGAGAATTTTTTCTTTCATACAAAATGAATCTTACAATCCCAAGGTGATTATATCCATGGAAGACAAAAAAATTTCGAAGGGATTAACTCCTCTAGAGAGTTCATTTTCATCGAGTGATGTAGGCGACAAATAAAAACGTAAAGAATGTTGGAGTTACTTCACACACACCTAGGATTTTTTTTTCCTAAGGTTTTTGTTTGTTTATTAGTCATAATTAGTCATTATCTAGTCTCCTATATTTTAGGAGAGAATATTCCACCTGGAGAATATTCTCTTTTAGTTCACACTTCAGTTTGACTAATTGAGTTGAGTTTAGATGTTGCATTGGGATCATCACCATGAAACATTGCGATCATCACCATGATAATTCTAACTTGTGTTGGTATCATCACTAGAGTGGTGCATTAGGCTTGATTCCCTCAATTAACTCCTCACTACTCTCTAATCAGTCAATTAATTGAAGACTAGTTGACTAGTTAACTCAACTATATGGTAGTTCACTCCCGTAACTGCCTGAGAGACCAGAATAGGTGGCAGTTCACTCCTGTAACTGTTGGTGTGTGTCTATATCACTCTAGACCACCACTATGGTGACTTGGTTCACCTCAAGTCAAACTCATTGAGTTATACAAAGTATATCATGTGTAAATTATTCATTATTCATAACGGTTAATGAGAATTCTTCCGTTCTTTCTCCCCTTCTTCTTCTTTTTCCAATTCTCTCTGCAAATGTGTGTATCATTGTTTAGCTAGATCTATTATGTGTAGGTTCAACAAATTTGCATGGTATCAGAGCCGACAGACTGCTAAGAAAAAGCTACACCAAATTTTTTTGCAAGTACAAACAATTGAAGACAACAGAAAGATGGAATTCCAAAAAGAATTCATTCTTACACCTTACAACTATTTTGCATGGAAGGAGAAAATAGACATACATATCTAATATATAGGGTTGTATAGGTTAACCATGAATATAGATACAAAACCAACATCAGCCATAGAAAAATCCAAGTACTTAAATCGCATGGATGAGGCACTCGAAACAATTTGCAGTCTTATCTCTCCCGATCTCCTTTTTCACATATCTTCCTGTAAGATTCCCAATGAATCCTGGAAAATCTTGGAAGGGATCTTTGGAAAACAGAATGAGATGAGGAGACACATGCTGGAGGTGGAGCTTCTCACATTGGATCCAAAAATCTTTGACAATATCCAAGATTGCTTTACAAAATTCAAGGATTTGCTGTCGCAACTCAAAGCTTGTGGGGTTGATAAATCTGCGGAGGAGAAACAAATGATTCTTACCATTCTCTTGAAGCTTGGTCCTGAATTCTTTGTATTCATATCCACATTCCATACTGTCAGATTCGCCTCTAGAGCCACCTGGAAGATGCCTTCTCTTGGGGACTTTATCGAATCCTTGACACAAGAGCAAACCAAGCTCATCAACATGGGTGCAATCAAAGGCCCAAGGGCGCATGCACTCATTGTGCATGATGGAAGCCAAAAATATCAGAAATATAAAGATAAATATAAGTAGAAAGATCATGCAAATACGAAGAAGGAAGGGTACACAAAACCCTTCACCGATGCCTCCAGATCCAAAGGAGAAAAGGGAAGAAAAGGAGAGAACTGCACATACTGTCACAAAGGATTCCATTCAGAATCCGCATGCATGCAAAAGAAAATAGATATGATGTCTCAAATACTTCAGCAAAACAACCTTGGAGATTGCATCCCCGAGGGTGCAAAGAAGAAGAAGCCAGAAGATCCGAATTCCAAGAAAGGCAATTCTAGCCATGCCTTGATTTCCATCAACTCCTCTCCCAATGATTGGATCATAGATTCAGGAGCATCACATAACATGGATTCCTCAGAAGTAGTCTATTCTTTGTTGGATGCATGAAAAGGTCCTCCTATTATGATGGGGGACAACTCTTCTGTCGAAGTCATCGAAAAAGGAAGGATTGAACTCACCAACGAAAGCTTCGAGAACATGCTGCATGTTCCCAAGCTTTCTGTCAACCTTCTCTTTGTGTATCAGATGAAAAATTTCGGCACCGGAAAGAAATTCATCTTCACACCAAATTCTGTGGACATCTACGACATGCAAACCAACTCTAGGGTTGCTACCAGTGACATAAATCATCAGTCTAGATTGTATACTTTCTCTGATTTCATTGAACCTGATTCTTCTTTACTGCTTACTCATGCTAATGAAAGTAGTAGGATATGGCATGAAAGGTTTGGACATTTGAATTTCAGATACATGCAACAGGTTATCCAACACAGATTAGTTGATGGTCTATCAGACATCCATTTCTCCAAGGGAGTATGTGAGGGATGTGTTCTTGGGAAACACCCTCAAGAGAAATTCAACAAAGGAAAGTCTCAACGATCTTCCACACCTTTATATCTGATCCATAGTGACCTCATGGGTCCTTTTCCGCATCCATCAATCAACAAAGCGAGGTTTGTTCTCATTTTTGTTGACGATTTCTCACGTTTTACTTGGATCTACTTTCTCAGGCAAAAATCAGAAGTCTTTCAACACCTCAAAGATTTCAAAGCTTTGGTTGAGACACAGTCTGGAAAGAAGATCAAAGTCCTACAAACTGATAATGGGGGAGAGGATGTGAATCATGAGATCCACAATCTTTTCCATGAGGTAGGGATTCAGTTGCAACATACAGTTCCCTACACTCCATAGCAAAATGGAGTTGCTGAGCGAAAAAAATCATCTCTAAAGGAGATGGAATCTTGCATGTTGCATGCAAAGTCACTACCATAGAGACTATGGGCCGAAGCACTTAATTGTGAAACATACATCCAAAACATATCTCCCCATATATCTATCAAGGATAAGACCTCCTACAAGGCTTGGAGTGGCCTCAAACCGGAAGTGACCCACTTTCGTATTTTTGGTTCATGTCCATGGGCTAGGATTCCATTTGAAAAGAGGAAGGCACTTGATCCACAGAGCGCTAAGTACATTTTTGTTGGATACCCCGATGGTGTGAAGGGATATCGACTTATTGATCTTTCCTCAGACCATATCATCATTGAGCATAGTGTCCAATTCGAGGAAAGTGTCTCACATGCACCTCAACAGCCGCATGAAGACACCTTCATTCTTCCACCTATCTGAGATGATGAGCATGCAGATGCCAAATATTCTTCAGATGAGAGTTCTGATTCAGAGGACTCAGATTTTTCAGATTCAGATTCAGAATCAATACAGTCATATGTAGAGTCAGAGCATCTAGATGCAATTGCAGAGCCAGAGCAGAGGCCCAAGTGGGCACATACTACTCTTCAGGATGCAGGAGATCTCGTAGGTGATCCAACCAATACTAGGAGGACTCGATCTGATTTCGAGGAGCCTCCTATTGCACTCGCTACCACTGAACCATTGCCTTCTAGGCATATTTTCTTGGTTCAGTCTTCAGATCCACAGTCTTATGGCGAGGCTGCTGGAAAACCCTTTTGGGAATCCACCATGCAGGAGGAGTACAACTCCCTCCTTGAGAACCAGACTTGGGATCTGGTTCCTCTTCCTTCTGGGAGGAAACTTGTCAGATGCATATGGGTCTACAGGACCAAGAGCGCAACAGATGGATAGATCAGCAGATACAAAGCCAGGCTTGTCATCAAAGTCTTCTAGCAGGTTCATGGTATTGACTATGATGAGACCTTCGCTCCAGTAGAGAAGATGTATTCCATACGATTGGAACTTTCCATTGCAACAACCAAGGGATGGGAAGTCCATCAGATGAACGTGAAGGATGCATTTCTTGACGGTGATATCTCTGAGGAGATCTACATGGAGCAGCCCCAGGGATTTATGCATGGCTCATCTTTGGTTTGTCGACTGAAGAAGTCACTTTATGGCCTCAAGCAGGCTCCGAGGGCCTGGTATGCCAAGATGGACTCCTACTTGTTGTCACAGAACTTTGTACATTGTAAATCAGACCCAAATGTATACATGCTCATGATGGTTGATTCACTTCTACTTTTAGTTCTGTATGTCGATGATTTATTGATCACCAGTTGCTCGACTTCAGCGATAGCTGCAGTCAAGAGGATTCTTCATGACAGGTTTTTGATGAAGGACATGGGTTCGCTACACTTCTTCCTTGGACTTGAGATCAGTTAGGATGCATCAGGCATTAAACTGTCTCAAGCCAAGTATGCATGAGATCTCCTTGAGAGATTTCACATGACAGATTGCAAGTCTGCTCGGACTCCTTTCCTATCAGGAGTCAAACTTGAGGATGGTAGGGAGACTCCACTGGTTGATAACACACTGTACATACAGCTACTGGGGAGCTTGTTGTATCTCACACACTCCAGACCATACCTCTCATATGTAGTTGGCGCAGTTTCCAGGTTCATGCAAGAGTTGCATGAGCTTCATTGGAAAGATGCAAAGCGTATCCTTTGATACATACAGGGGATCATCACCTTTGGGATTCATTATGCAATAGATTCTACATTAGATCTCATTGGGTTTACTGATTCCGACTGGGCTGGCGATAGCATTGATCGCAAGTCCACATCTGGTTACTCACTCAGTGTTGGTTTCGAGCCTATCTATTGGTCGAGCAAGAAGCAAGCTACCATTGCTCTATCTTCAGCCATGGTAGAGTACAGAGGGGTAGTTAACATAACCATTCAGGCTATGTGGCTACAAAATTTTCTCACTGAGTTGGGCATTCAGTTTCATCGGTCGATCGCCATCTGGTGTGACAACCAGATCACTCTGAATTTCTATAGAGATCCAGTTCAGAGGCAGCGGATGAATCACATCGATATCCACATGCACTACATCCGGGACTTAGTAAACGAGGGGATCATCGACTTATAGTTCTGTCCTTTAGCAGAACATACGACAAACATTTTCACCAAGACCTTCACTGAGAAAAAATTCCATTCTTTACGAGGTCGTCTTGGAGTGAAGGACACCGTTGCCTAGCAACTATAGTTCTTATTTTTACATACATTGTACCTTGAGGGGGGGGTTTTACCATGAGGTTTTCCCTCTTTCCTCACTTTTTTTCAGTGTATATTTTGTACTTGGGTACCTAACATGGCCTCGTTTCCGGGACCCAATCGTTATTTTCACCATAGTGATGTTCAGGGGGTGTGTTGGAGTTACTTCACACACACCTAGGATTTCTTTTTCCTAAGGGTTTTATTTGTTTATTAGTCATAATTAGTCATTATCTAGTCTCCTATATTTTAGGACAAAATATTTCACCTAGAGAATATTCTCTTTCAGTTCACACTTCAGTTTGACTAGTTGAGTTGAGTTTAGATGTTGCATTGGGATCATCACCATGCAACATTGGGATCATCACCATGCTAATTCGACCTTGCCTTGGTATCATCACCAAAATGGCGCATTAGCCTTGATTCCCTCAATTAACGCCTCACTACTCTTTGTTCAGTCAGTTAACTGAAGACTAGCCGACTAGTTAACTCAACTAGGTGGCAGTTCACTCCCGTAACTGCCTGAGAGACTAGAATAGGTGGAAGTTCACTCCCGTAACTATTGGTGTGTGTCTAGATCACTCTATACCACCACTATGGTGACTTGTTTCACCTCAAGTCGAACTCATTAAGTTATACAAAGTATATCATGTGTAATTTATTCATTATTCATAACAGTTAATGAGAATTCTTCCATTCTTTCTCTCCTTCTTCTTCTTTTTCCAATTCTCTCTGCAAATGTGTGTATAATTGTTTAGCTAGATCTATTATGTGTAGGTTCAAAACATTTACAAAGAAGAGGAGTCGAAAAGGAAAGTGGGTGAAACCATTTCCTTGAACATTGGGACACCCGATTGTCCAAAGAATGTTAAGATCGGTGCCCAATGTATTGATGAAGAAAAATTGAATTTGATTGAGTTACTTCATGAATTTCAAGATGTTTTTGCTTTCTCTTATGAGGATATTCCCTACTCTTATACAACATGCCATCCCTATCAAGGAGGGCATAAAACCGTTTAGGAAAAAACAAAGACCCACTAATCCCTCACTTGAAGCAACTATTCAGAAGGAGTTCGAAAAACTCTTGAAGGCTGGGATAATTTTTCCTGTTAAGTATTTTGAGTGGGTTTCCAATTTGGTTCTCATTCGGAAAAAAACTGGTCATATCAGACGATGCATTGATTTTTCACACATTGAATACAGCTAGCATAAAAGACCATTTTCCTCTCCCTAATATGGAAATGATTTTTTAGCAAGTTGCAGGGTCATAGATGATGTCCTTACTTGATGGTATTTTTGGTTATAATCAGATCAAGGTAAAAAGGATAGATAAGTATAAAACCACTTTTATCACATGTTGGGGCACATTCGCTTATGAACGTATGCCTTTTGGCTTATCTAATGAAGGTTCCACTTTCCAAAGAGATATGCAAATAGATTTTGACGATTTGATCGGAAAAAATATTCAGATTTATCTTGATGACTTAACTGTGTATTCAAAGAACCGATCGGATCATTTTGGTCATCTTATAAAGGTTCTCATGCGATGCAGGAAATTCAACATTTCTTTAAATCCTTCTAAGTTTATCTTCAGCGTTATCAAGGGCAAGCTCTTTAGGCACATTGTCTCTGATTTAGGAATAAGCATAGATCTCGAAAGTATTATTGCTATCCTAAATCTCCCTGCCCCTACTTCCAAAAAGGAGGTTCAAGCCTTTATGGGCATTATCAACTTCGTCTGTAGGTTTGTTCCTGATTTTATTGTAATGGTCAAACAAATTCACAATCTTCTTAAGAAAGATCGCTCCTATTCTTGGACTGATGATATCGAAAATGATTTCGTAAGGATCAAGAAGGAAATAAGTTCTGCACCGGTTTTGGTGAAGCCAGATTTTGAGAAAGGGTTTATTATATATACTAATGCCATAGAGGAAGTAGTTTCTTCTATTCTCATACAATATGATGACCAAGTTAACGAAAAACCAGTAGCTTACATGAGTCATAGCTTGTGAGATGATCAATTCAAATATTCTTATATTGAAAAACACGTTTTCGCTCTTGTTAGATCTGTTGAGAAATTTCGCCACTTTATCTTAGGTAAGCACACGCTGGTAAAAGTCCTTTTACCTATTGTTAAGTTTTTTCTCTCATGGACTTATCTTCTAGGGAAGCTTGCACATTGTATTTCTAAGATCCAGGAGCATGATTTAACTATCATGACTTATAAAACCATTAAGGGACATGACTTATCCCTTCACTTATGGTGCAATCCCCCCTCCCTTCTCCTCTGGAGATGCTCGATGTCTTGGTCTAGGATCGTTCAAACACTTGAGTCAAATTGACCCTTCGGTTCCCTGTTGAAACCCAATGCAAATATATCACAGGTCCCTCTTTCTCCAAAGTGTGGGTCCCACCAAACCCCGTGGCTCTCTTCTTGGCCTTTTGAAGAAAGTTAATGGAGGCACTAGTTCTTTGTACTAGGCCCCTTTTATCTCATACGACCTCAAGCTATGTCCCCGGGCTAAACCATAAAAAGTGCTTCGGGCGTCAGGCTTTGGATTTTTCTACAACAACTAACTCCTACGTTCTCAAACTCAGAATCGGTGAACTCAAATGGTGTGAGGATCAAAAGTCCCATTCTTCCTTGAATGATCGATTTTTGTGATCTATTAGGACTCCGGCCTTGCGGAGTCTCTCGCTTGTCCTCTGTTGATATCTCCTATAGTGTTATTCCTCATAATTGTGCGGATCTCTTCCACACGTCCCTTCCAGATCCAATGGTTTGGATTCAAACCGCTCTTCGCGACTTCTCGAAGATTTATGTTTGTTCTTGGAAAACCTCCCAGAGATCTAACTATCGGATCTCACGATTTGTCGCTACCTGTCTCCTCCCAATGATGGGATATTTCACTTCCTTTAGGACTTCGACGATTCCTCACTCGTGTACATTTAACACTATTTCTTCCCGAGACTTAGGTTGTTCTCAGCTCTTTTCTACACTCCTTGCAGGAATTATGTGCACAACAATGCTACTTCTCCTGAGTTTGTAAGGTGGACTTACTTCATCCTTGGCACACTTCTTGCACTCGTTTAAGCCTTCAGATGGCTTCTGCCTGAAACTCTTTCAGGTTTCTAATGCAACTTCTTCACCCTGCTTAATGCACACTTGCAAATCCTTCCTTCCTTAGAGTGTACAACAACCCTGTGGTTTTCTAAACATCTCCAACACTCCAAAATATATTGGTTCTATGTGCACTCACACTTACCCAATGCCCTCATGGTAGATTCTTACAGAGTATTCAGTAACTCTACGCTACGCTTTCTCCCGTGCATAGTTTATTTCCAAGGTATTCAACAACCTTGAAATTCTCCTTCAAGTCTATGAATTATTCTGGTGTGCCCTCCTGGCAACTTATCCTCTGACTCGAATGAGTTCAGACATGCACTCCTTGCGTTGGCTCATAGAGTTTCAACCCTATGTCGTGCACTCCTTGCACTTAGCCTAAAGAAACATAATTAATTCAACACACTCACAGATAGATAATTCTACCCCTACCCCTTTAGATAATTTCTAACATACATCTACAGTATAAACGCATATGAACGACATTCAAAATTAAACATCCATTACACAAAAATTGACAACAGGAAAATCTGTTCCTTTCTATTAATGGTGGAATGTCCATTACAATACATGAGTATGGACTACGACTGAGCCTCAATTCTCATTCTCCTCTTGGCTACAATGATCGTTCATCAACTCCTGCAGCCTCTTTCGGGCATACAATACAAGGATTTATACAAGAGGGGCTCGATGAGCTTCCCTCTAAGCTAATCTAGTGGTCTCTAATCACCATTCAAAACACTTGACTAACGAGGAATATTAGAATGATAGAAATATGATATGAATCGGATGCAGGTCCCTCCTACCATCAACCACTTAATGGCAAACTCAACTACAACTTGTGCAAATGAACAACTTGTCTCTACCATCCCGAAAACATTAATTGCCTTGATTACATTTTTAAACTTTCGAAGGAAAAATGAGAGGGTGAAGCCGCTCCCTTCCTTGAATGCGCACCAATCATGCTAATCAACTGGTTCATGATGAGGTAGAGCTATGCTCCTGCATCATACTCCACGGATATGAAAATTCATGAGCTCCTTCTCATGAGCTCCCCAACTCTGTTGAAATCCTCATGGATCCCAAAATTTCTCGTAGAGTTGTCCTCCTACTCCTCTGCTTTGCTTCTTCTTCTGTTGCATCTCTTCTATTGCTTGTCCAGGTTCTCCTCTATCCATATTGTCATTGTTAACCGCTTCTTCTACCGATTTCAACATCAGCTCCCTTATCTCCTGTATCACCTCTTCCAATTGCTTCATTGGTTGGTTCTCCTTATGCAATATACTCAAATGTAACTCTTCATACTCCTCTAAGGATAGATCATCTATATCTCCCATGTTTCTTTCATCTCCTGTGACACTGACTTGCCACTCTACTACAGACCCCAATTCCGCAGGCTCCTTACTAAACTGTTGTTCAACTACCTCCTCTGACAGACTAACTCGTGTCAGTTCTTTGACTAGTTCCATTCCAACTCCATCCAGCTGTAACTCGTGCTGGCATGTCTCCTCTGGCATGGATATCTTGTGGGAGCCACCTTCTGGTTCTGGACTGTCCAACCAATCCTCCAGTACCTTCAACTCCATCTCCCACTGAGTAAGTGACTCAATTGGGTGCTCCTCTTCTATTAGGGAATAATTCAATATCTTCTCCTTCTCCTTTATGACAGTCTCAGCTTGTTGTCCTTTTATTGCTACCTATGCAACAAATATGCTAGCCTCTACTTGGCTACTTGGTAGGAATATCACGACTCCTCCAATGAACAAAATTCTCCTCTGATCTTTCTCCTCGGTGGTGGAAGTATTTAACTTCTCATCATCTCCATTCATGCGGCTTGCAATTTTGCATGAATCTTCATATGGATGAGGCCTTTCTTATGACTCTCTCCATCTATCAACACCCCTTGCTGGCATGAACTCTCAGCTGAGCTCATCTCTCCTCCCTTTCCCACTTATAAATTTGGGATGTCCTCTCTGCCCTCCTGGCATTTTACGAGATCAACTAATCCCTTCGCATTTCCCACCTGGAAATCTACGAGACCTCTTCCAAATATCTTTCCCTCTCCATTGAGGTTTTTTGCATATCTCAACCACCTCTTTAAATCCTATTGCTGCCTCCTGGCCAACATCTTTTGAAGAGGCCACTTAGCTACCTTTTTCAAAGGCCACTCGTATCTCCAGTGTACCTTTGCTTCCTACTGCATTTTCAATGCTAGATTTTCCATTTTTGCTCGAATTTCACTGAGCTCCTTTTCTATATCCACTTTGTTTTTCTACAACCAGTATTCTCCTCAACCGCTCTTACGACCTCCAGTGACCATCTCTCTTTCCCTGCAGTACACTTGGTTGTTTACTATCTGTTGCATACCTTGCAACAATCTCTACATAACATCTCACCCTATCTCTCTTGCCTACATAAATCAATTTTGTGGCTCTGATACCACTTGGTGCGGTACCCCCTCCCCTCTCATGCGGTTATTCTTGACCTCTCGGTCTAGGATCATTCAAACACCTGAGTCGAATTGACCCTTTGGTTCCCTACTAGAAACCAATGCAAATCTATCACAAGTCCCTCTTTCTCCAAAGTGCAGGTCCCACCAAACACCACGACTGTCTTCTTGGCCTTTTGAAGAAAGTTGATGAAAGAACTAGTTCTCTGTACTAGGTCCCTTTTCTCTCATATGACCTTGGGCTATGTCTCGGGGCTAAACCACAAAAAAATGCTTCAGGCTTCGGGCTTCGACTTTTTCCACAATAGCCAACTCCTACGTTCCTGAACTCTGAATCGACGAACTCAAATGGTGCGAGGATCAACGGTCCCCGTTCTTCCTTGAATGATCGACGATTGTGATCTATTTGGACTCCAACCTTTGGGAGTCTCTCGCTTGTCCTCTGTTGATATATATGGAAGTGTTATTCCTCTGAATTGCGAGGATATCTTCCACACGTCCCTTCCAGATCCAATGTTCTAGATTCAAACCGCTCTTCGCAACTTCACGAAGATTTCTGTTTGTTCTTGGAAAACCTCCTGGAGCTCTAACTCCTAAATATCTTGATCTATCACCACCTGTCTCCTCCCGATGATGGGAGATTTATCTTCCTTTAGGACTTCAACGAGTCCTCACTCCTCTTGCACACTTAACACTATTTTTTCTCGAGACTTAGGTTGTTCTCAGCTCTTTTTTTCACTCCTTGCAAGAATTCTGTGCACGACAACATTGCTTCTCCTGAGATTGTAAGGTGAACTTACTTCATCCTTGGCGCACTCATTTCACTCGTTTAAGCCTTCAGATGGATTTTTCCTGAAACTCTTTCAGGTTTCTAAGGCAACTTCTTTGCCCTGCTCAATGCACACTTGCAAAGCCTTCCTTCCTCAGAGTGTACAACAACCTCGGGGTTTTCTCAACGTCTCCAACACTACAGAATGTGTTGGTTCTATGCCTGCTCGTACTTTCTCAATGCCCTCCTAGACGAGTCTTACAGAGTATTCAGTAACTCTACGCTACGCTTTCTCCCGCGCAGATTTTCTTTCCAAGGTATTCATCAACCTTGAAATTCCCCTTTGATTCTGTGAATTATTCTGGTGTGCCCTCCTGAAAACTTCTCCTCTAACTCGAATGAGTTCAAACACACACTCCTTGCATTGGCTCACAGAGTTTCAACCCTTTGTCACACACTCCTTTCACTTATCCCTAAAGAACTAGAATTAATTCAACACACTCATAGATAGAGAATTCTACCCATACCCCTGCAGACGATTTATAACATACATCTACAATATAAATGCATATGAACGACATTCAAAACTAAACATCCATTACACATAAATTGACAATAGGAAAATATGTTCCTTTCTATTAATGGTGGAATGTCCATTACAATACATGAATACAGACTGTTAGCAACAATTCTTGTCTTGGGCATAAGAGTATCCAAGTTTGTAGGCTGCACGAGAAGTGCCCAAGCGTAGCATAGAAAAATCTTGTTTCAAGCTACCAATCAAGTGAGCGGGTGAAGTTATGTTGTCAGTGGCCAAGATCCATCTATAGAGCAGATCGACGGTCGGCGGGTAATCATGGTTAGCAGAGTTGCGCCAAGATTAGCGCAATGGATAACGCTTATATCACCGAAATGATCCAGGTTGTCCGGTCAAGGAGAGGTACGTGGCACATGATTAGGCTTGATCACCACTTTTCCTATCGTGACTTTGAAGAACAGGGACCAACCTCTTCCCAGCCATGAGATGCGAAGTGCCGAAGGTGTCCAAGACCTGGGCCCACAGTCTCGCCGAAATGATCCAGGGCATTCGATCAAGGAGGGGTATGTGGCGCGCGATTTGGCTCTATCGCCACTTCGCCTATCGTGACTTTGAAGAACAAGTAATAGCCTCCTCCCAGCCGTGAGACGCGAAGTGCCAAAGGCGTCCAAGACCCGGGCCCACAGTCTCACTGAAATGATCCAGGCCATCCGATCAAGGAGGGGTACGTGGCACGTGATTAGGCTCTATCGCCACTTCGCCTATCACGACTTTGAAGAACAAGGACTAGCCTCCTCCCAGCCGTGAGACACGAAGTGCCGAAGGCGTCTAGGACCCGGACCCACAGTCTCGCCGAAATGATCCAGGCCATCTGATCAAGGAGGGGTACATGGTGCACGATTAGGCTCTATCGCCACTTCGCCTATTGTGACTTTGAAGAACAAGGACCAGCCTCCTCCCAGCTACGAGACACGAAGTGCCAAAAGCATCCAGGATTTGGGCCCACAGTATTGCCGAATATGATCTGGGCCGTCCGATCAAAGAGGGGAACGTGGTGCGTGATTGGGTTCTATCGCCTCTTTGCGCATTGCGACTTTGAAGAGCAAGGATCAACTCCTTCCCATCCATGAAACACGAAGTGCCGAAATCACCTTTGGATGCGGGCCCACGGTTATAGCACTGGGTTGTATGGAAAAGGGACAAAGAAGATGAGGGGCATGGAGCCAATGCATTCAAGGAAAGATGATCATGGCCATCAATTTTAGAGCCGATCCAACCATTGATCTTGGAGGGCCATTTCGCGATATTGGGCACCAGGAATTTTGAAGGTAGGGGAAGTAGAAATCCCCGAAAGAAGAAATGCCGAAGCACCCTTGGAGAGAGGCGCCAGGTCATGGCCCTAAGTTACATTGATGGTGGTTCCAGAAGAAATGGAGGATAGCCTTCGAGCCTTAGAGAGCAGGCACGTGGTCTTCTCTTGAGCATATCGCCTCAGCCACTCCCTGGGGAAGCAATTAATGAAAATCGAGCAGGTAGGTGAAACCTTAGCTCGAGCCATAAATGGAAGGTATGGGAGGCCTGGAGAAATCAGCCTGTGGTACCCTTGTGTGAAGGTTCCCCCTGCAAGAGCCATGCCGAGTTAAGGTGGTGTCTGAGGAAGGTTTTCCATCTAGGTTTGAACTAAAGAGACGCCACGCCTTGGAGGTTGGAGCACGCCTCTGTTGGGCGAATTTTTCTGAGTATATATACTCAATTTTTCTATTTTTGTAAGTATCGATGGTTGAGCAAGGCTCCCGATTGTAAAGTTTTGATGAAGCACTGGTTGCTCTGGTTATGTATTGGCACTTGAGACTTCTTGCCTTATGAATTTCAACCTCTTTTCATCTCTCTATGTACACTGTGTTAGAATAGATCGGAATTGGAGGATCGAATCGAGGTTCTCTATTATAGGATGATGTATGTTGGATCATTATAATAGTTGTATTGTTTCTAATCAATTCTTGTATTTTCTCAACGCTGAATGATTTGGAATTGGAAGATCCAGTCAAGTCACCCTTCAGTTCCCCGAAACTCTGAACCAAGAGGATATTGTATTTTGAGTTTTTCCTCCTCAAGCTACTGAAAGGCCTAACGCCCCAGCAGTCTTTCTCACTCATCTCACTTAGTCTTCCATCTGCTCATTTTATAATCAACTCACTGACAAAAGTTAGATCAAGACCTCCTTTGTTTTTCTACATACCAAGCTCGGTTTCCTGAGTTAGAGTGGTATCTTCTTGAGTCTCTATCCATTCGATCACCCCATTAAATTATTTGTGACATAAACTGATGGGTGTTGGGATCTGCTCCTGCTACAATCCAGGAGTGACTCCAGACGCCAACACAGACTATGATTGAGCCTCAGTTCTCATTCTCCTCTTGGCTACAATGATCTTTCATCAACTTCAACTGCCTCTTTCAGGCATACAATACAAGGATTTATACAAGAGGGGCTCGATGAGCTTCCCTCCAAGATAATCTAGTGGTGTATAACCGCCATTCAAAACGTATGACTAACGAGGAATTACAATGATGGAAATCTGATCCGAATTGGATGCAGATCCCTCCTACCATCAACCACTTAATGGAAACCTCATCTATAGCTTGTGCGAATGCACCACTTGGTTCTACCAGCCTGACATCATTAATTTCCTTGATTACATTTTTAAACTTTCGAAGCAAAAATGACAGGGAATCGCCTCTCCTTTCTTTGAATGCACACCAATCATGCTAATCAACTGGCGCGTGCTAAGGTAGAGTGATGCTCCTGCATCAAATTAGCTCAGGATGTAGAAGCAAGTGAATAAATTGATGAACAAGATATCTCTTTGTCAACACATTTTTATATTGACATCAAATCCTTCTTGTAGTTAAACACCCCCAGTATAAAGATCATCTGGTGTATTACTTGCAGAACCAAAGATTTCTAGATAATTTAGATACTCATCAAAGGAGAAGGCTCTGTCTTGAATCTTCCAAATATGTCATTTTAGGAGACTTCTTGTTTAGGAGATCTTCTAATGGTATGTTACTTCATTGTGTGAATAATGAGGAAGCACAAAAATTGTTACAAGAGACCCATGGATCTTCATATCTTGTTATTCATGTAGGAGGCCAATTTTCTGCTAAAACTACTGGTTTTAAAATTATTAGGAAAGGGTACTATTGGCCTTCAATTTTTCATGATTCTTATAATTTTTCAAGATCTTGTGACAAGTGCCATAAGTTCGTTGGGAAAGAACGTCTTTCTGTCATGCCATTACAACTCGTCCTCCCTGACTTCCCTATTTCAAAATGGGGTTTGGACTTTATTGGTCCTATTAATCCTCCATCTTCATCATGGAAAGTTTTTATCTTGACAACCACAGACTATTTTACGAAAAGGACTGAGGTTGTTCCACTTAAGCATTCATAGGATGAGCAGGTGATTTCTTTCCTTGAAACTAATATTTTCTCCAGATTTGGCCTTTCTTTGGAAATTATTACAGACAATGGTCCCGCTTTTATTTTTGCTAAGATGACTCAATTTCTAGCTAAACTGGGAGTTAAACATTTTATCTCATCAACTTATTATCCTCAAGGAAATGGGCAAGTTGAGTCTACTAACAAAAATCTGGTTATAATTATCAAGAGGCACATTGAAGATAAGCCTCATCAATGGCACACTCTCCTCACTTACGCCCTTTGGGCAGATTAAACTACCACCAAGGTGAGCATTGGTTTCACTCCCTTCCAGCTTGTTTGTGGTCAAGAATCCATTATGCCTACCGAGATGGAACTTTCGTCTCTAAGGCTGATGCTATAGGTTGAAGAATTAAATTCTTCCAATGTCTCTCTAAGGATAAATTGACTCTTGGATTTAGAGGAACAAAGGACATTTTCCTTGGATAACATAAAGAGAAGGAAACAAACTGTTAAAATATATTTCAATAAAAGTGCAAAGGCTGTCAAATTTAAGGTTAATGAGAAAGTCTTGTTGTGGGATTCAACTCATGCTGATAGAGGAAGGCATTCAAAGTTCCAAAAGTTATGGTTGGGTCCTTTTAAGATCTCTTTTGTCCTGGGCACAAACTCCTATATCCTAAATGACTTGGAAGAGAGAGTGTTTTCCTATAGCACCAACGGTTCCCACTTAAAACACTATGTGGAACCAACTTGAAATTTTAAATGTTGTATGAAATTTTTTGTGTATTATAGTTTTGTTTTATTGCTTTGATTTACTTTGTTGTTATTTCTTTCTGTTGTTTTATTTCTTTTGTTGACTTCTTTTCTTGTCAAAAATAAAATTATGGATCAGTTTTTCCACAACGACGCTATTATGCAAGTATTGTTAATCAATGACAATCAGGTTACATAGCTTCCATGATGTTCCCCCTTGAAGACATCATTGAAATTGTTATCTGCTTCAACTGCTATTAGATAAGATAGTTGGTTTTTTATCCTTATTTTTTATTTCCTTTTCTTCCCTCCACTCCAAGATTCAAAAGAGCACACCAGAAAAATTTTCTCCTTGAAACCAAGAATGATTTCACTATGATTAATTGAATGATTATGCATACATAAATAATCCCCCTCATACGTAACACTTTCCATGAGTTATTCCCAAAATCCCAAATCATTTTTCCCTTAAACTGTTCACTTCCCCCTGTTGCATAATCATTTTGATGTCTAATTCCTTGATCTAATGTTCACCTGGTCTGCGAAAGTAGAAAATCTAAGTTATTAATCTGTTGGAAATAGATTTCCCTATGGAGTCGCCAATTTTTTTACTCTTAAAATTGCAACGATGAATACTGCTTGCAAATGATTGCCAAGCTCTATTATTTATTTATAATAATAATAATAAACTAGTAGGTGGGACCCCTTTGTAGACTAGTGGCATTATGATGGATGTGTTACACTTATATATTTGTTTGTTGTTATAATGATGCCAACACAGTCTTTTACAGTTGATTATTCAGGTCATGGTTTTATTTGTTATGGCGACATAAGATGGTTGCTTGATTGTGTTATGGCTAGATGGTTTTGATGGTCACTCGCAACTTATGGTTGTACTATGGATAAAAGGATTATTTTTTACAGGTTCTATGTTTATGCATTAAACATCGATTTTATGCAAGAGGATGATGTGGGAGCTTAAACAAAAAGAAAGAAAAAAAAAGACTATGTACAAGCCTTAAGGTTACATGTAATAGTGACAAAAGAAAAGTGTATAGACCTTGCTACTAGTCTTATGTGCTTGATTAAAGGTTATGTGTGAGGCATATATGGTAACATTATAGCATATGGTTGTGTATTAAAAGAGTTTAACATGACTAAAGGTGGCGCACTATATAATGGATATAGAAATGGGATATTTGTTTGAATTAATGGTGGATGTTATGGTGGATTGGCTGGTTTGTATGTTGAATTGAATGGGGTTGGGGAAGGAAGCGACATGCATTTAATACATGTCACTCAAACAAACCTCGATCCTGTCACCCTAGCCATACTTGCATTTGGTTTTTTAGCTCTAGTGGTTGTTGATTCTCCGCTATTTTTGGTTGTTAAAGAAGAATAGAGTCCAACTCTCTCTCTCTCAAGCAAGATCTTCCAGGTATGGTTCCTTCATTTTCCATCCATGATGGCTCCTCTATGTATGAATCAATTTTTGGCTTAGAATGGCTTGAGGTCTATGTTTTTCTTAAGTTTTTTACTGTGTATCAGTGTTGTGCTTATAGTTTCTTCTGTGAATACTCTAGACTATTGGTGTTTTAAAGAAAAGGAATGAATGTTCTTGTTGTGTGTATCATATGCATTGGTTTATTAGTTAAAAACATGTTCGGTCATATTAAGGTTTTGGTTTGGTTCTCTGTGGAAAATTATGATGATGGTTTAACGAGATCTGATTTTGGTGCATGGGTTTTACAACCAGTATTGGTGTTAAGTTTTTGTCACTCCTTTTCATCTCGGTGGTTGATATGTTTCGTTCCTCGGGGTTTCAATACAAACTATTAAGATTTGGAGTGTTCTTTCCTTGTTTTGGCCAAGCCCCGAACTATATTTTGACATGGCATTGCCTTCATTATCACTGTTACTGGAAAGCATTGTACAGTTGGGTTTTTATCATCACCCAAAATTTCAAATGGAAGCTTGTATAGTTTTGGTTGGCCACGGGTTGTGTTCGGGCATTCACTTCACATTATTTTAAGTGTTCGCTTCCTCTTGTCTCCGTTGGAGGTGGCCGACTGTTATGTTTTGGTAACCCTCACTATCAATATTTTAAAGGTTATGGGTCTGTGGTGATTTTGGAATTGGCATGAGTTATCTCTGTCTTTGAAGATTATCTCTTGATTGAGCCATTTTTTGTTACTTCTCTGTGATAAAATAAAATTTTAAAAAGGGGGGCACAAGTTATCTGCATCCCTGAGGACTTTTTTCATTTGGTCGAGATATTTGTTCTTACTTCCATTTGATGTGTTCAACCTGTTGAGTGCTCAACACACCCTAAAAGTCTTTATGAAATTCAGTGACTTTTGTGTACCACTTGTTTTGGTTTTTTGTTTATTGTCTGAATTGAGTTCAATATGGAGGGATGGTTTATTTTGTTTTCATGACTCTTATCGATCAAATCAGATTTGTTTGAACTTGTTAAATGAAACCTGGTGTCTAAAAGAACTTGGAATTCTAACTTAGAATCTGCAGCTAACTTTGTGACAAGCGTGCTTATGTTCGGCATCGAAAAAATCCAAGAAGATAAAGTGGCCACACAGTAATAACAATCACCGATCGTCTATGCACCATAAGCATCGGTACAAGGCAGAATAAGTTTGCGTTAGTAATTCTCCACGCAGTTTCAGGAGATAGTTGATCACCATCGGTGTCGGCAGAATATGAGAGTACTAAACGTTGACATGAACCATGATAAACCCGATATCCAATGACGGATCCGTTGGTTCTGGGTCAGTGGAATCTTGAAGAGTTAAATCACTGAAAATTTCCGTGTTGACGCATCTCCGAGCGTTGATCCCCGATGCACTTTCGACATCAACAATTTTTGAGAGAGTTAATCCAGGAGCACTTGGTTAAGATTATCATCGATTTTCGATCCTTGATAATTTTCGGCGTCGAAATATTAGGATATATGGTGAGAACGATTAGCTTAGGAAAAGTCCTCGATTTTGAATAACACGATTAGACGACGACGTCGGTTTCAAGTGCCACATGTCTTTGTCACATAGGATCATACGGTCTAGTTTCATCCCAAGTCATCTTAAGGTTCTCTGTGTCCTAGTCACACCTTCAAGTGAGCCTTGCCACGTCAGATCTGTATGGAAATATGGATCAACGCCAGATATTTTATAGGGAGATTTCAATAGAAAACGTTTAAAGAGAAACCCCGGCCCTCGATCCACCAACTATATTGGTGAAACGATGGGATGTTTTCAACATATGATACGATCAGATTCCATATTTTAATATGCCAATTAATGCTTCACCCTGCATACATTGCTACCCTGTGCATCGATTAAACAACAACAATTTGAAATCACTGATAGTCCACGTTACAACCTGTGCCTGCATCATCGACCTATGATCGAATTTGATTTTAAATGTATTGAAGATCTGGCGACAGATTTTATAGAACCACACTCATATCCTGAATTGAATGGGTGATGTGACAAGGTAAATTCATCTTTGTTTAAAACACTAAAAT
The DNA here is from genome assembly GCA_009831015.1 of Picea engelmannii. NCBI lineage: Eukaryota > Viridiplantae > Streptophyta > Pinopsida > Pinales > Pinaceae > Picea > Picea engelmannii. Next base: position 403,131 of record ML788783.1, read on the forward strand.
GGCTTTGAACACTTCTATTATGCACACAAATTTCCATTTCCAGATAAATCGAAGAAGCAAAGCTAGTGTCTCAAGTCCCTGTTGATTCTCAGACCATAAAAACCAATTTAAACAAGCAACTAAGGTATGTGTTAAAGTTTATCAATTTGGCAGTCATGATTTGTTATATATGAATCTAATTTCTTGCACAGTCTCTAACTATGTTCTAGCTACAAGAAAAATGCCTCCAAGAAATCCAACGACCAAATGCTCGCTGAGATCACCTAAGCTAAAGGAAGTAGAAATTGGTGAAGTTTCTTCCCCTGGTACTGAGAGGAAGTTGGAGTATGATCCCATGGTGGAGACGCTTATTAAAACCTCAATGAAGAAAGATTTTATTCAAACTCCAGTCTTCGAAAATACATAAGTGAACATTGGATCCAAAGTAATTCTCACACAGTGGGGATACCTATTCAACATAATCATACGGGAGGAGTACCCAGAGTGTACCCCACACAATGACCTAGATGTAAGGGTGCTTGACGACCAAGTGTTCCCAAATATCTGACAGTCATGCTTACACATGGTATCCTGTAGAACTCCAGTTTTCCCATGCATTGAGGTTTTGAATTGGTTAATCGATTATACAGAAGCACAAAAATTATTGATCAACGATGAGAATGGAGGGTGTGTCGGATTTTTCCTCCCGATAGAAGTCCAGAAGTACTACAAGATCAGAGACCCAGAGGAGCGGCTGGACAAAGACTTCATGGTGAATTTCTATGAATTCCACGACACCAGCCAGTTCATGGCCTCATGGTAGAAGGAGGACACAAAGTTTACAAATCAGAGCAATGGTTGGTATGGGACATTTAACTTGAGAGAGCCATACATATACTTGATTGATCTCATCTATCGATTGTATGGAGAAAAGGACTTCTCCAAGTTTTCAGAAGCATGGATGCCCCTAGCATACACCGTGACAATCTCCGAGAGTAGCTTCAACTGGGGAGAAATAATTTCCAAGAAATTGAGCATCTGTGTACACCAAGCTTAGATGTCGAAATAAGGAGAAGCACTTGCTTTCCACATGGCCTTATACCTACTCGATGTTATCTGTGCGATAAATGTCTTCGTCAGCATGAATTTGAGTTGGCATGTTACAAAACGGCTTTTTCACGTCTACTTCAACATATTATGGAGAACATGTACAAAAAAACCTATGCCCTTATATGCGATGAATTCATCTCCAGAGTCTATTTCATTTTGTTTAAGAAGGAATGCCCAAGGTTGTCTGTAGCAGCCTAGAAAATGATATCGAAGGTAGTCCACTGGTATCTAAATGAACAGACAACTTATATCAGGGTGTTCAGGGCCACTAGAGCACCGCATTTACTCTCTTCTCACATCCTAGACCGACTCATTGTAGGACAAATCTCCTATTAGACTATCTTCCAGGGCTATAACTCCACACTAGTTAAGGACAAGAAACGAGATTTCATACCATACGACTCCCATGTGGGGTTTTATCTAGTGAATTACATTGCTTTAGCCAAATAAGAAGGGTTGATTTAGCTTGAATTCAAGTTCCCAACATGCCAGTTTTGCAAGCATGATTCTAAGGGCCTAGTCCTCCAACACGCTTCACAATTGTCATCCTATTAGCCATATGCGCATGACAAGTTTGAGGATGATATTTTTACAGAATGCGCTCAGGACAGGGAGGAGGTAGTACAGAGGAAATCCAACCCAAACATGGCTAGGTTCAAGGCCATTAGCATGGATGAACAAGTGGAGACAATAGAGAATTTGGCTCAAGAGGCTCTCAGAGCTAGAGAAAAAATCATAGCAACAAAGATCACACAGGCACAAAGGAGAGGATTTTTGTTTCTAGAAGGATCTCAGAGGGTCATTGACCAGTTATAGAATGATCCTGAACTTGTAGAAATGATGAGGATCCCCTCGGACAAACCAATCACAATCACATGAGAGCCAAGTGGCCTAGAGACGATACAACTGGAATAAATCACCAGCCTAGATAATCTTGGAGTTCCATCACCATAGATTGGATCACCAGGGACCATTACAACCTAGCTTAAGGTTTCAGGGATGCCAGGTGAAACAAGTGTACAAAACCCCTTTCTTGAAATGATTACCATCAATGACGATGAGGAGAGTTCGGAGGTATCCCTGGTAACTCCAGTACTGATTACAGAGGAGAAGGAACTTAAGAAATCATCTACCCCAAGTGTCGATGCTTCATTTCAAAACCTTCTGCAGAGAAACCATGAGGTTGAAAGTGCCTTAGACACTGAGTTGCTCGACCTGCTGGGGACCCCAAAAGGCATCTCGAAGGATGAGCTAGGATCAGGTGGTCAAAAAGAGGAAGTTCAATAGTAAGAAATCGACACCTTGATAGTCGATTACCAAGTAAGTACTGAACCTACCCCTATTTCTTCAATTTTGGTCGATACCTCATCAGTCGATGAACAAAAAATGGAGTTTGAGCCATCAAAACATATGAAAGAAGTTTAGGAATCAATCCTAGAACATATACACATGATTGAGAGCCTAGAAAATAATCTAACCTGGGGAGAACAACAAATCCCCGAACCTGTTGATGAGGTCGCCGACATACAATCAATCGCCTATGAAAGGAAGAGAAAATACATCATGAAGAGGACCACTAAGAAGATAATGCTCACATTATATAGCTCGATTCTCATCACTACAGAGGAGAAGTTGCTCAGCACAGAACATGCCAAGACATCCGAGCTTATTGGCGCAGGGATGGCTATCACGAATGCCACATTAGATAGAGAAAGGAGAGATGAGAAGGATTTGGCTGCTGCACTTAAGGATTTGGAGCATCTGCACCATTTGGAAAAATACTATCTAGACTCCACACAGGCCACGATGTTTTTGAGAAGTGAGTTCCATGATGCTTATGCCAAATTCACAAATTAACGACACCTTTTCACTATAGGTATAACTAATTTCTAGGAAGATACCCTTATGGCACTAGAAACTTGAAAAGATGTAGAAAGGTGGTATGAGAAAGCATACCAGGGGGTAGAAAGGGTTGATTACATCAACGCAATACAAAAGGGATGAGACGCTAAAGAGCACGTTATTCGGGTGCTAAGGGAGAGAAACATCACCTGGATTAGGAAAGTAGTTGAATACTGGGTGACGATGTCCCAGGAACCTCAGCAGGAGATTCAGAAGAAGTGGGATGAATGTGAAAAGGGTTGGGAAAATATTAATCGAGAGATGAAAGGCATTGGTCTCCCATAATTCAGCTCACCCGAAGACTTTGTTGACCTGCATGACATAGTCAAGTGACATGCAGAACATGAATCAACATGGACAACAGAGATCACACAGGTGGCAAGCATGGCACCAAGTCAAGTAAAACAATTTATGGAGCATGCAATCAAGGCTCGTGCAGTTCTGCAGCGGTTGAGTATTAAAGTAGTAAAATACAGACAACATGCAGTGGAAGTAAAATAAATTCTTTCATCCCTAATGGACCAACACAGGTTCCCGTATGCAAACACATGCAAGGATATCTTCGTCAAGGGGTCAGAGTATGAGAAGAATCATCCACTCCCTGTAAAACCATGAGATGATTCTCAGAGAACAAAGAGATCAAGTGCCACGTGGGGATATTTTGTTTTACCTAACTTTTACTTGTAGTAGCTATTTTTAGTTAGTGATTCATTATAAATAAAGGGATTGACCTTTTAGAAAGAGTGGATGTTTTTGGAAAGACCCTCATTTTGGAATTGTAAATAACTATTTTTGAACTACCTTAATTGAGAAGTCTTGTTTAGGATCAGAGACAAAATATCATTTTTATCAAAGGCTTTATATGATTGGATTGAGGAGGAATTACTTCCAACTTTATTTCAGTAATTGATGTTGTAACGAGTAAGAGTTGCTAAATCTATTGATAAGTTATATGTTTCAATATTTTTTGCAGTTCTTGTTCCTAATGATGGAAAGAAAATAGTTTTGTTAATGTGTGATTAATGTTAGAGCTAAGGAAAATATGATTTTTTCCATCATCTTATTACATGCGTATTATCTTATGAGAATTGTATCTCAATCAATAATTGAAATACCAACAAGTTAATGTATTAGTACTAGGCTTGTACCAGGTGCAAATATCTTTGTCTGCATGCTTGAGAAAGAGGGTTATCCCAAGCTCGACCTTCTTCAATAGTTAAAACTCTCTTCCACCGGTTGGTTTATACCAGCACACATCATTTTATTAGACTCATATAATAAAAGAAAAGACAAAAAAAGAACGTTTAAACTGAAGAAGGAGCTTTCATAGGAAAAAATCATGTCAATCACTACGTAAATCCCATCGATAAATTAGCTAGATCGAAAGATCTGGAGAACCATTCCACCATCAAATGTTGCAGAGTCTAATTGGGCCTCTATGGCGGGTTTGGTTCATGTTGTTGAGTTAAAGGGATTTAGGACCCCTCAACACAACCCTAAACACGATATTCATCTCGTCAAGGTTAAAAGAGACACCTGAGTGTGCTTGGTCTATTGAGAATGACTTGGTCTTGTTTCTCCTCGAGCACTATTTGGATCTGTTTCTTAGTGGGCATTTCTTTTTAAATAAGTTTGTACATGAATCTCAGGCTCAGATTTGCATGTTATTAGTTGAATTCTATTTTGAATCAAGACGTACGTTGATAAACGCATATGTGTGATTGAATCGGGGTCCGATTATGATTTTTAATGTCAGTGGATTTTTTCAAACAGTGTTGAAAAGTCGATAGATGGTGGTTAATACAAGGTCTATTCTTATTTGAGTTTAAGGAATACATATTGGAATATGAAAGATCGTGACTCAAAGGGTTTTGCTTTTATTATAAAATGGAAATGATGTTATTAGGACTATTGTATAAGTTTTATGGATGCAAAGACTATTATGATTGAGGTGTTGGCAATTATTGAACAAGCAGCGAATGCGTGTTGAGATTTGTTGTCATTGATGTCAAAGTTGTAGACAACGAGTGGTTGTTGTCATTGATGGGTTTGTATGCAGACAGATTGCAACAAGATCACGGTTCAATCATAACCGTTGAATCCAAAATGAATCTGGACCGCAGTTTACAGCCCTTGTCAGAGAGAGGATCTGAGCTGTCAGATCGGAAGAAGACACCCGTCAGCCGTCAGATCTGTAGAAGCTGTGAGGGAGATAAGCGTGGCAACGATCGGGCGCCACCAGGAGAAGCTCAACAAGATGCTTCATCAGAGTTTCGGGGATCGGAATTTCAATATGCAAAGAACACAATGCAACGAAAACCCCGATTTCGCGATATGCGAAATCGCGATTGAATCCAGACCGTCAGACCCAGAAAGATCTGGACCGTTGATTTGCTTCATCGGAGAATCGGGGATCGAGACTTTGAAATGTCCAATACACTTGAAAACGAAAACCACGAAATCGCGATATGTGATTTCACGATTTGATCACAGCTGTTAAAGCAAGAATGAGATCTGGACCATTGATTTGCTTCATCGGAGAATCGGGGATCGGGACTTTGAAATGTCCAATACAATTGACAACGAAAACCCTGAAATCACGATATGTGATTTCACGATTTGATCGCAGCCGTTAAAGCAAGAATGAGATCTGGACCGTTGATTTGCTTCATTGGAGAATTGGGGATCGAGACTTTCAAATGCCCAATACACTTGACAACGAAAACCATGAAATCGCGATATGCGATTTCATGATTTGATCGCAGCCGTTAAAACAAGAATGAGATCTGGACCGTTGATTTCCTTCATCGGAGAATCGAGGATCGGAGGATCGAGAATTCTGTAGGCATGTGCTTGGTGACATCGAAAATGCTGAAACCCCAATGAGAGGTTTGACCGAGGTCATGTGTTGACGGTCATATGGGCCTGGGCCTATGGCCAGTAGGGCTAGCGCGTGGAAAGGGGCACATCGACATTGGGGATCGAAACTTAGAAATGACAAAGTCACTTGACATCAAGAGTGTCGATTTCACGATATGAGAAATCGCGATGTAATCTGAGCCATCAGATCAGGCTTTGATCTAGACCGTTGATTCTAGATCGTGTTGGAGTTTCGTGAATCACGATATCAAGGAGACAAGAACACCAACAGAAAATGCCGAAACCTGATTTAAAAGGCAAGAATAAAAAAGATTATCCAACGGTGCGGATAAGGTTTGAAAGTGATCAGAGGGCTGCTGTTCTTTCTCACACATTAACGCTTCAGTTATGAATCCGTTAAGAGAAACAGACTGATAATGACAAATCGGTTAGCATTTCAGTTGCTAAGATAGATGTCCTTGTATTGCCTATTGGAAGGGGAAGTGGAATCGTCAAGGCAGGGTGTATAAAAGAAAATGAGAGAGACTGAATGGAGTTGGCTGTTCTGAAGGGGAAATGAGTGAGATAGTAAGGTATCATACCGAAGAGGATGCGTGGTAGGAAAGTATGCGGATGTGCATAGTGAAATAGAAAGCATAGCATAATGATAGATAGAGCAGAGGCAGAGAAAAATGAATAGAAAAAGTTGATGCTGAGTAGACTTGCTAAATAAACAAAAGAAGAGAAGAATTGCAGAATAGTTTGTTGAATATCAGATACAGAGAAAGACAGGTAATAATTGATTCATCTGTGTAGTTGTCTGTGTATTCATTATTTGATACTTAAGGGTGGTTGGGAGGTGCTCAGGAGGACTGTTGTCCTCAGAAGTTCAAGTGGGTGCTTGAACACAGGAAGTTGTAGCTTCCATCTGGTTGCAGCCAGAGAAACCAGGGTGGCAGGGTGGTGCTAGGGAGAACAAGTGTTCTCTGTTATACAGGTTGGGGCCTGTGTAACTGGAAGTTAGTGCTTCCATCTATTTGGTGCTGGAACATTCAGGAAGTTGGTGCTTCCATCCAGTTGGTGCTGGAATACTCAGGAAGTTGGTGCTTCATTCTAGTGGGTGCTAGAGAAACCAGAGAGTTGGAGCTCTGAAACAAGTTGCAGTTTGTAAAACAGAGGTAGCAGCCTCACATTGAGTTGGTGCTCAACTGTAAATGATGTACAGAACTGAAAAAGACTGCCTATCATTTCGAAGAAGAAGAAGAGGTTTTCTCCCTTTATGGGTTTCCTCGTGAAAATCTGTCTCTGTGAGTACTTTATGTGTGACTGATGGTCTTTACTTTTATTGTCAATATGTTGTATATTGTTGATGATCACTTGAAGGAATATTAATAATGTTTAAAAGGTATAAAATTGTTTAAGCTCATAGACAACTGATTCACCCCCCCCCTCTCAACTGTCTTAGTTTTTCCAACAATTGGTATCAGAGCGGGTTCCTTTTATTTAAAGGTAGATCTGTAAGCTTAAACATGACAAGTCATGAAGGGACTTCAGCCTCTAAGCCCCCTCTATTTGATGGAACAAATTTTTCCTTCTGGAAGATTAGAATGAGAACATATTTAATGGCCTTGGGTGCTGATGTTTGGGATGTAGTAGAGACTGGATATACAAAGCCTGTTGTGCTAGCCAACAAGGATGATAAGTTAGAGTTTAGTTTTAACGCTAAAGAGATGAATGCTATCTTGAATGGACTTGCTGAAGCTGAGTTTGTAAAAGTGATGCATCTTAATACTGCCAAGGAAATGTGGGATAAACTTATTAACAGTTATGAAGGAAATGAGAAAGTTAAAGGTGCCAAACTTCAAACATACA
>ML788784.1:0-34231 GCA_009831015.1 Picea engelmannii
TGGTGAGGGTGTTATTGTTTCATTTATTTTCACGTTGTTGGAGGTTGATGCAAGGAGTTATTACCCCATTCAAATGTGGAAGGAGCTATTGCCCCATTCAATTGTGAAGTTGATGGGTTATATGGTAGTTCTTCTTGTGGTGTAATTCTATATGTTGGCTTCTATTCAAGGGTCAAAGTGTTATTGAGCTTGACAAGTTGGTGCAAGAGGCTATTGTCATGCCTTCTATTGAATGTCTGCCAAATGGGTAGAGTTTGAATCTATCATATCTTGTTATGCATTTCCACTATTAATAGCTCATTTATTGGAAGGATTGCCCTGATTTATGGCACCCAATTGTTGATGAGGATAGGGAAACTGATCTTCTTTTCTTTCTATGTGATCTTTTTTTCGATGATAGCTTTTCCCTCACTCCCTGTGCACTTCTTCTTTTCTAGGATGTTAATCATGGGTAATATTGCTCTACCCTGTTATGTCCTTTTTGTGTTGATGGGTCCCATATCTAAGAAGTAGCCTAGATAGTCACTGATATGGATGGTATTCATAATTTTAGGTCAAGACCCAACTTATATTAGTTCCTAGGTGTTGTTCTAAGGAGATTTCTCTTTACTTGTTAGAGAGTGGGGGAGACAAAAACTAGAGAAAAATTTGGAAAGAAAAAAGTGCAGGAACACTAACTCGAAGGTTTGATAGGGCTATTAATGGGGCAAGTTGTTTTCTCATTTCATATACGAGATGATGAGCCATTGAACATTGCCCTTTGCCATTATTTAGGTTTTTCATCCTAAGCTATTGGTTCCTAGGTGTTTGAAGTGAAAATTTTTGCCTTCATCTCTTAGAGGGTAAATGAGTCTAAAAGCCAACAATGATTTTGAGGAGTTTGGGATCTTTAATTGGAAAAATATTGTGGTTTTTCATCATAAGCTATTGGTTCTTGGGTGTTGAAGTGATAATTTTTTCCTTCGTCTTTTAGAGGCTAAATGAGCTTAAAAGTCAACAATGATTTTGAGGAGTGTGGGATCTTTAATTGAAAAGTATGACATGGTTTTTGGTGAGGGAGTTATTGTTTCATTTACTTTCACGCTGTTGGAGGTTGATGGAAGGAGTTATTACCCCGTTCAAATGTGGAAGGAGCTATTTCCCCATTCAATTGTGAAGTTGATGGGTTTTGTGGTGGTTCTTGTGGTGTGATTTCATTATCTCACCGTATGTTTATATGTTTTGAGTGAGTTGCTAATTCTATATGTTGGCTTGTATTCAAGGGTCAAAGTGTTGTTGAGATTGACGAGTTGGTGCAAGAGGCTATTGGCATGCCTTCTATTGAATGTTTTCCAAATGGGCTAGAGTTTGATTCTATCATATCTTGTTATGCATTTCCACTATTACTAGCTCATTTATTGGAAGGATTGACCTGATTTATGGCATCCAATTATTGATGAGGATAGGGAAACTGATCTTTTTTTCTTTCTATGTGATCTTTTTTTCGATGATAGATTTTCCCTCACTCCCTGCGCACTTCTTCTTTTCTAGGATGTTAATCATGGGTAATATTGCTCTACCCTGTTATGTCCTTTTTATGTTGATGGGTCCCATATCTTGGAAGTAACATCCTAGATAGTCACTGATATGGATGATATTCATAATTTTAGGTTAAGACCTGACTTATATTAGTTCCTAGGTGTTTTTCTAAGGAGATTTCGCTTTGCTTGTTAGAGAGTGGGGGAGACAAAAACTAGAGGAAAATTTGGAAAGAAAAAAGTGCAGGAACACTAACTCAAAGGTTTGACAGGGCTATTAATGGGGCGAGTTGTTTTCTCATTTAATGTTCGAGATGATGAGCCATTGAACATTTCCCTTTGCCATTATTCTCTCAAGTTTCTCCTAATGTTTGTTCTTTGCGAGGTTCTAGTTCGGTTCAAATTTCTCCTTAGACTATCATGTCCTTGATCTATTATTTGCTTGTTGATTCTTGGAAATTTCGCTCTGGCCTGGTATGCACCTATTGTAATAATGGGTTATTGATCTTAGAATTGGCTTGGATAGTATCTATTTGGGGTTTCTCATAATTTTAGGGCATTTCCTATTAGCTCCTAGGCTTTGTTGTGAATAATTTTCACTCGCTATCAAAAGGGTGAGAGAGATATAATTCCAAGGGAGAAATTGAAAAAGAAATGCGTTCTTTCTAGTTGGAGTGCTTGAAAGGGATTCCCGTGGGGGGTTTTATTGTCTCATTCATGTTCTAGTTGGTGGGCGATTGAACACTGCATAATTTCACCCTTGTTTTGTAGTCCTTTTCCCTTTCATCGTCTCTCATTGTGCAGATTGGTGGCCCTTTAGAGTTGATGCAATTTAGTCTTTGAAGATTCTTCAATGGGGAGAATAAGGTATGCATCAACCTTGTTGGCATTGCAAAAACATTTAATGTATTGTCATTTAACAATGATCATCATTATGTTTAGGTGATTTTGCATGTCCTGTTCTTTTATATTGCTCTTCCTTAATGGTTTTAGTTTGGGATTTCTTTTACAAAATCTGATTATGTTTCCATAACGTGCAAAGGTGAGCAACTCTAGTTCTTTTCCTTACTTATTGCTATCTTATTTTGCTCTCCACTTGTCTTTTTTTCAAAGTTTTTCCATTTGATATCTAGTTTCAAAGACATGATTAAAACATATTTTGGTAATAGTAAGTTTCTATACTAACACTATTGGCATTCAATGAAACAAAATAGATCTCAAGAGCTCATGCAATAAACTATTTATTTGTCCTAGACAACCCTCCTTCACATGCTTTTGACTTCATGAGGTGGGCTTTTTTATTATAATCATTGCATTTGCGAGTTAATGCTCTACATTTCTTTACCAAGTCTTTCATTGAAGGGTGTTTTTCCTGCCTACGTTTATTCGTGATTTGCTTCGATGGAAAAAAAACCGACCTTTCCCCTTTTGCAAGTACCAAAAGCAAACCATCTTTGTTGTTTATATAATTGTTATATTGTATTTTATTATGATAAGGTTTTTCAAATTTAGGTTCTGTCATATTGTATTTTGCTTTCAATATTCTTTATTGGCATTATAGAACATGCCTAATACATATCTAGGTATAAATGCAAACCTTCTTTATCACATTACTTTTCAAAATGAAAATCATTATAAATAAAAAAAAATTAAAAAAATACTAAAATTATATTTGAAAAAAATATTTTTATAATAATTACTTTCCACCAGAGCTATATGTCACCTTTGATTACAATGTCTCATTGTTTTGGGAAAATGCCATGCTTATGTTATAAGAATTTCCCTTGGATGTAGATCCTTATGCCAAAAATAACAAACTTCAGTTTTGTGGCTTCAATCTCTTGAGAAGCACATGTTTGGGATGGTCCTTGTGATTTCTTCGAGTTGGTCTCAAGTACGTGTCTTTTAATACTATTCTCAATTTTTTACATCTTCATATGTATAATCTTGTCATTACAAGGAGGCTTTTAGCAATATAAACCAAGTTTGTTTTGGTTTTGGTTTTTTAAGTTTGATTTTCTAATACCCAAATAGAAAATGAAAATAAGAAAAAATATTATTAAAATATTATTATTTGGGCTTTCACACGGTGATGAGTTAGGTTAGATGTATTAGAAAAACATGACTGTGGAGCAATAAAATAAAACAAATGCAGAAAAAAAACACAGAAGATACACAATACAATAGAGACACAGATTTATGTGGTTCACCTAGTGTGGGCTACGTCTACCAGAGAAATTGTCAGGTCCTTGCTTTATTATTATCCAACAAATGAAGGGATACAACCTACAACAAACCCGTTGTAACTTCCTCTTCTTTCTCTCACAGTCTCCTATCTTAGAATACAATATTTGCTCTAATGCATAGCCGCAATACATTTCCCTCATAACAGAGGGTTGCCTTCTAGGGAAAAAAACCCTAACATAATTTCTACCGTTAGATATGTGACCTTATAATGAATGGTCTAGATTTACAATGAAATTACAATATACTTTTACAAGGCAATTTTTCCTTCGGGGGCTTCGCCCTCGAACCCCCTAGCCGGGGGGATATCCCCCTTGGACCCCGTAGAGGCGGTACCCCCCCTCTACACTCCCCTGCCTGGAAGAATGTACATACTTCTGGGGTGTAAAGTCTTCATGGGGTATAAAGATGACTAAAAAACACAAGACCTATGAATCGAGAAGATAATCAGGCTTCACAACCAACAAGATGTGCCCTTTTTGGAGCAGTTCTAGGATCTGATGCTTGATATCATCATTTTATAACAGAGAGTGGTGATAGACTGGACCATTGGGTAGCCGTGTGTTGGGGGTCAGATTGATTGAATGCTTGACCTGAGAGTGTAGAGGTACCCCAATGGGTAAGGAGAAGATGTCTTTGTATTCTTCCACGACCTTATCCACTTTCTTCTACTGCATGGAGAGATCGACCACAAAGGCCATGGATGTGGTTGCAACCTTCTGCTCACTTTGAGATTGAATCATGAAGAAGAAAAAAATATTGGTCTCATAGATGACCTTCCTGCATTTCTTAGCAGAGATCAAGGAAATGGCAGTAGGTGGGACTACCTCAGGTATCCTGTACAATTTCCTATCCAAAATAATAATAACACGAGTCCTAGACTCATATACAACATGACGTATCCATAAATAATGTTGACCCAAAATAACATCACAAACTTCAAGGGGAGCGACATCATACAATAGCTCATCTTTGAAGGGCTTGATGTCGTAGGACATACAACACTATTGGATGATGTGAAGATCACTTCCTTGGTGGAGCCATTCGATGGTGTATGACTACGGGTGGGGCATTGTTGGTAGGGCCAGATGCTTGACAACCTACGTTGAGATGAGTTACTTCAAGCTACCTCTATCAATGATGAAGTGTAGCAGAATACCCTTCACCCACATCTGTGAATGAAAGAGGCACTCTCATTCCTCTGGCTCATCAGGTTCACCGGGATGGATCTTGGTGGCAACAATGATGGCACTGGGTTATGCGTCAATAATTTGTCTTCCCTTTTCTGGTTATGATTTTGAGTCAGAACCCGCATCTAATTCAAAGGCTTTCACCTCTTCCACCAATAACTGCTTTGAGTGGAAATCAATAGTGTTATTCCAGGGGACCTTATGGAAGTCACACCGCTTCCTGGTGTCTTTCTTCATATTTCCATTATCCTTCTTTGTTTGCAGCTTAGACTGGTTGTCCTATGGTTTTCCATATTTTCTATGCCCTTTGTTTTGTGGGTTGGGGTTGCCCTTTCCCTTCTTCTTCTATGAGGGGTTCCCAGACCCAAAGCGTCGCATCTTTTGTTTAAAGTTTTGCTCGATTTTGACAACATATTGATAGGCCATGCCCAAGGATGAGATGTCCATAAACTTCATTTATGTTTGGATGTATCTATGCAGAGCGTCACGGTGCTTGAGCACCAGATGCCACTCATAATATTTGATACCCATCTTGGTGTGCAAGGTATGGAATATATTTGTGAACTTGAGCACTGTTTGGTCCCTTTCCTACCACAATGTGGTCCATCTTGTATATAGGTCATCATAACTTCCAATAGGGTACTATTGTTCCTTAATAGCATCCCTAAAGGACTCCTAGGTGAGTGTGACTCTAAATAATGAGTGTTACCTTGTTTCCTTTTTCTCACAGAAAGTCTCCCACCAATATTTTACACCGGGGATGACTTTGAGGAGTGCAAATGTAATATTTTCTCAATTGGAAAAGTTATGGACAAAAAAATACCCTTCTAGCAGATTCAACCATTTGTCTACATCATCTACGTCTATCTGACCTTCAAATATAGGAATATCAAAGTTGGTCTATAACTTGAAGGGGGCAGCGCCTCCACTCAAGGAAGATGTATCATCTTTTGGTAGTTGTCAAAGGATTTGCACAAAACTATCCATCGTATCATTCCTCTATTGCACGAGGGATTCCTCTGGCAACAGTTTGAAAGGATCTCCTGTCATGTCGTATTTATTTTCTCCCACCATGGAAGATCACTTGGGCATGTGAGAGATCTTTTCCTCAAGAGAAACAAGCTCAAGACCCAACTCTTTGTACCTTGACCTCGTCGGGAACATGCACTAAGAATGGAAAGGAGAAGACCACTTTGATGCCAATGATCCAGATTTTATGAGAAAAATGAAATGAATATCGATCTATATTATTAACACAGAGATACAATTAACAACAACAAAGATACAGTAAAACTTTGCTTCTATTCAATAAAGAAATATGTTGAAACTGTAAAATGCAGACTGAAACAAGCTTGTTAGAATGGTGGCGGCTTATCTCTGAGAACATATGTGACAACTGCGCTCATTCACAAGAAGATGAGTACAATGAGGCTCCAAAGGTCTCTTTTACATCATACATGAATGCCAAAACCATAGACATCCAAAAACCTAAACCTAGGAGATGAAGCGCCAAAAGTCATGTGGGCCACATTGGGGTAAGTTGGTACATCAACTTCCTTGGGTCGTAACTTTTGCATACGATCTTTGTTTTAGACGTTCGATACCTCGTCAGAAAGGTCTATTCGATAAGTAAAACTTCCATTAAGGGGATAGGGATTTCATTGGCATCCCTTGGCCTCCCAAAAATCCAAAAACCATCGTTTAGGGCCTCAAAATGGCCCCGAATGTTTGGGACTTGAAAAACTGTAAAAAACTACCAAAATGAAAACTATAACTGCCAAGATGAAAGTTGTATGTGAGCCAATTGGAATAGGTGGGTGGCCACCAATATCCACTTGGATCATGGTCGGTGGTAAAATTCCTCTACTAGCTCTTTTTAGGTTCCAATGCGAAGTTCATGTTTGACGTGATAAGAACGTTTTAAAAAAAAGGGTGGCATCAACTATTTTATATAGACATCGTGGTAGTGTTGGAATATTGGTTGTTGTCATTGATGTTGACCCTAGTCATGGGTTTTGAACCACAAGATTGATGAAGGTATTTGGACATGAAGACAATGCACATGCAGATAAAACACCCATGGATGGATAGTATACATCATGTTGTTTTCAGTGGTATGTGGGATGTCACGTGGATCCTCATGGTTGAGGAGAAATGAATTTTTGAATATGACAAAGTGAATTGAAGAATGAAGTACATGTAGGCCTTGAAGATAATTAAATAAAAGAATTACACAATAAGAAAGTGTCAAGTCGGCCCTAATGTTAAAAGGAAGTGCCATAAATGGTATAAATACACATCATTGTACATTCATTTTATACACAAGTCGAATTTCAAAGGAAATCAGAAGTAAAGAAGACCGGATTTCAAGGGAGGATGAAGTCTTTTGGTGATGTGTTCTAAGGTATGTTATTTTCAGGTCATCTTACCATTTTCACTATAACTTTTTTTCTAGAACGATTCATATGGTGAAATTGCTATGGTATTGAGAATACATATCAAGGTACCTGTGGTAAAATTTTCATCTCTTGATTCGCTATAATTATGGATATACACTCTGTGCAAGATAGGGTTTTTGACCAGTCTTGAAGCTAGTCAATAAACAGGTATTCATGGTAAAACAATCATAACTGCTTCATAGAGAATCCAAATGAAGTGGGACCAATTGCATTGGAAACAGTATGGTCTGTAGTTTCTTGTGTGCGAGTTTCATAATCTGATGTTAAATATTGAGCACGGGGCATTCTGTATAAGTTCTCTCTCCTGAATAAACGAGAATTGAATAAAGTCTACCATTCTTTATATAACTTCTTTTTGGGGAGGATTCAAGGAGTGAAACTTGGAGAAGTTTCAAAGAATACATTGAGTAATATTATCTACAGGATCAGAGTATTCCAAGAATTGAAGAATAGAAGAAGTTGAAGAAGTCTCAAGAAGCATTATCAGGCTCTATGTGATGGTTGGTTGATGGTGATGATTTAATATAAAGTTTTATTATCTCTAATATATTCTTGGGTGGAAGGAAGGGGCAAGGATGGAGTGTTAAACCCTCTCTTCATATTGGAGGATTGTATCTTCCTCTTGGAGGCTTATTCCTCCCTTTACATTTGGAAGTTGTAGCTACCTTTGGAATTCATTACTTCCCTTGACCAATAACTATTGATTATTTCTCATATATTGTGCATAGTGTTTTGTGGTGTATTGATGTAACCCTTATACTATTGTTCACTTCTCATTAGATATAATTGAATGGTTTAAGTATAAGTTGAAAAAACTTTTAAATTCTACTTGATACCGATTGACCCCCCTCTCAGTATCTACAGGTAGACCATTCAAAAGGTGAAATCGATGGCTTCGATTATTGGACCAGATTGTCTCCAGAAGAGAGGCTTGATTATCGTCTTATATTATCCATTTGCAACCATAACATTGGTTGTATATACTGGTACTCCGCAAGTGGTAGATGCCTCTAAGGTCACGAAAGGATGTAAGGATGAAGTTGAGAAAATAGGTGAGGTGGGGGCTATTGAGATGATAGAGATTGCTAAGAAGAACATTTGTGAGAAGGGGGATCCAAAAAGAGAATCAACAAACCTCAATTCTACAAAGATTAACACAAAAGAACCCAAGAGAAATAAGTTGGAAAGGGAATAGTCAGATCTCAAACATGTAGAAATTACCAAAGGAGAACCCAACAAAGAAGAATCCAGTAAGGATGAACCCAATGAGGGTGAGGAGGAAGATGATGATGAGAAGCCAAACACAAAATCTTTAGAGTGAAAACAACTTGCTTTTGTCAAGACATTCCATCAGCTCTCTAATGCCCATAATGCCTTTACAAGAATAACGAGAATTGGTTTTTCCTTCTCCATCTTCTCCTTTGACACTAAAATAACACCATATGGATCAGCCCCAAAGTTTGGCCCATTTAACTATAGCTCAACATATTCTTTTGGTGTTCTATCCAGTACAGGGTCATTGGTTGCCACAGGATCCTTGTTTGGGACAAAACTAGTGATTGATGATTAAACTCCAATTGATTCATTTGGAACTACAATCGACAATGCAACTCCTCTGCATCTATTTGGAGAGACATCAATTGAGAAAGTTTCAACAACTGGAAGTGGCTTTGGAACTCTTCAAGAAGTATCAATAGAAACAGGTGAAGAAAAAGAAAAAGCAATGTTTATTGTTGACGATGCTCTTTTTCAGTATATAAATGGTGGATGGAAGGAACGGGGAAAGGGTGAACTTACACTGAACATCCCCACCGTAGACACTTGAAGGGAAAGGCATGTGATGGGGGTCAGAGGTAATTATAGGTTGATCCTAAATACTAATCTTTATCCATATATGAAATTGACAAGTATGGAGCAACACAATTTTTCTTTTGCTTGTATCAACAGTACAGGCGATGACAAGGATAACCTTGCTACATTTTCACTAAAGTTTAAAGACAATTTAGTAGCTAAAGAATTCCGAGCAACCATTGAAGCATACAAAGATAAACCACTTGCATAGTCGAGAGTGACAAAGAATTCTTTGAAGATGTGAAGATTCTCAAACAAAAAAAGGCTAGTGAATGTTGTGATCAAGTAAGCCATTTATGTCCATGTAGCATTGGAAAAAAAGAATTTTGGTAATGTGGCCATGACGGTGCTTCCATTTAACTTTTCTACAAGCTTAACATCACAAGTCCCTGAGATGTTGTAGTGCTTGAAAATTAGTAGCATGGTGCAGTTTAGAATCTAGATTACTTGTCTGCGAGTCTTAAGCTGTGAATATGAGATTTTACAATTTTAAAAATTTGTGCAAGTTCATAGTAAATGGAATCTGTTTTCAGTAGATTTCTTCATGAAAATTTTGAATTTTATAACGAAGATTATGGAATTCCATTTTAAGTTGCAAGCTTGCTTTACTAATGGTATTTGCAAGCTTGTTTAGTTACAATGATGGTTATTTTAATCCCATTTACACTTCAAAACCACATCGATTATGCAAATATTATAAGAATAGAAGCGATTTTTTAAATTTTAATGGGATCGATCGCTTTGAATCCTTTGAGTAGTCATGGACCTTGCCCTTTAGATCATGAAGTTCGAAACTTGTTTCCAGTGTTGACAATCGGTACTTCATAGTACCCAATTCATACTTTTGGCTGTTAAACCATCTGGTCAAGTTGATTTTCCGGCCACCAGGAGGTTGGGGATTCTTTGTGCAAATTTCTTTTCTTGAGATGAGTCTAGTCCGATAACCTCAAAAGAGCTCATGGAGTACTTTGACCATCGACCACACCGAAGATCGGGCCTTCGGGTCCTTGCAAATGTTGCAAATTTTTTTATAAGTGAAGAGTCGATCCGGTAGATCGGGCTATCAGGCAGCTGGGTATTGGACTTTACTTTGTAACACACTCAAATTTTTTGTCGATCCATCCGTGAGGGAGTTAAGCTTAATCCCACGGAAAAATGAAAAGTATATATATATATATATATATTTTCTTTTTTTTAGCACTACAGAAAAAAAAAGTTCTGAGTATTTATTATTATCAATGAAATTGCACATATTTATATTTCAAGCTTTCTCTTAATTATACAACAATTCTAGAGAATATCTCAACCACAAGGAAACTTGTTGGAGAGAATCTCAAAAACTCCAACTAAATATTAACAACCTCTTAAAATCATTCACAGTTAGCAAATTATAATTATAAAAAATCTCAAACAAAATAAGTAAAAGTTATTTCAACACAACCAACTCAAAGTTCCAAAAAATTTGTTAAGACATAGATAGATAGCCATGATAATTTTTAAATAGAAATTATTCCAACACAACCAACTCAAAGTTCCAAAAAATTTATAGAGAGCCATGATCATTTTTTGTCCAAAACATGAAAGTCATGTTAACAAAACCTAACTGAAATTTCCCAAAAAACCGGATCTTCGAAAATACCGTATGTTTATCAGTAAACCATATGGAATTCCATCTTAAGTAATTACCACCATCAAAACTGTAGCAATACTGGTTACGATCTCAATGTGAATGAAGGCCAGAGAATTTGGGTTGAGTGCCAAAATTCAGAATGACAAATTAAAGTAAACAAGCTCTCAATATTCAAATGAAAAATACTGCGTATGCTCCTGGGCAATACAGTCCTTGAGAAATAACAAATTCCAACACTCTGAAATCAATCAAATTATGGGCAATTTCTATGTTCAACGGGAAGCAAGGAAAGCTGATCTAATTATAATCTCGATATTCTAAAGGACAACAGTTTAACATAGTCCTACAAGTGTTAAGCCTGCCTGGCAGATGCCCCAGTGAGAATGATCAAATACAGAACAACCTAAGTGTCTTTCTGCTAAAGACCCCTTTCAACATTCACCTATTCAACGTTGTGACATAAATAATCCAGATTCTATTCAATAAAGCACCCTAGCCTAACTAATATTGAAGAACAGAACTACAAGGATGAACATAGACCTCTTAGTATGATTCCAGACCTCTTAGTATAATTGCTTCGCAGGATTGTCCCCATTTTCAATATGTAGAGGATAACTTAACCCTACAACAACCCTTACAATGAAAAAATCACCCCCTAATTTTCAGATATAACTTGACATACACAAATATTTTTCATATAAGCCAATCTGAATGCAAAATCACCCCCTAATTTTCAGATATAACTCGACATACACACAGATATTTGTCATATAAGCCAATCTGAATGCAAGCATAAAAGCATCCACATAAAAATACAGTACACAAGGTTATCCTCTCTTTCCTTGGATTGTGGAGAAGGCTAAATAATATCGACTCCGAAGGAGTAGTCCGATTTCCCTGATCATTGGCAATGATATCGACTCTGTCATGATCACCACGCCAAATACCCACACAGCTGTAAGTGGTTCCGAGATCGATGCCGATAGCCTTGCCACCATCATTATGAGAAGAAGCCATGGATGGAAACGATCAAGCAAGAAGAGGGTCGAGAGGGAAGTCGATGGGATGTTACAAATAGAGTGAAAGATGAGAGGGGAATATATCAGTTGGAAAGCGGAGTCTCTGCGTTTGAAAGAAGAGCATGGGAGATTCTTCGCTCTGCATTGAACAAAATATCACAATCAATGGAGCCCTGGTTTAAAGCTAGGGTTTTGACCTCAGCTGCTCAACTGCCTCAATGGTGACCACAACTCCCATAAGCCTCTTGTGCATGTAGGCTGTAGCACTAGTGACTATTATTTGTCATATCAAGGTCCGCGCTCCACTTCAAAACAATATTCAAGAAAGCAAGGTATAAAGAGAACTAAGACTTCTTTGGAAAAATACCGACCACACTAACATATGATTATCTTAGAAGGGCCACTAGCACTTGAAAATGACTTCCAAAAATTTCTTCGGATCATATTTTATGAGATTCTTTGGAAAAAAAAATAGTGTGATCTTTTATCATAAGTTATTGGACGTTGGTCTCTCTTCACAGAGTGTTGCGGGTTTGAGAGTTGATTAGGGTTCTGGATTTGCAGGCTCTGCGGCTAGATTTCGCTAGCCACATCCTTGGCCTCCTTCGCGATGGACAAGCACAGGCACAAGACCCTTCCAGGGCGGGCAGGAATGAGCATTTCGAGGGTCTCGGTAGTGGCGGCAATGGAGGATTCGGGCGGCGAAGGTGGAGGTCTTTGAGTGGAGCGTCAAGATATGGGCGCAAGGACCTTCCTGAGGGTGGCGACGTCTTCTTTGCGGCAGTTGTTTAGGGGCTGAGGAGACTTGAAGCCGCGTTTTTCCCTGTGCCCGAGGATGCCAGAACTGGTGCGGCTCGTTTCTTCTCTCCAAGCAGCCTTCATGGTGTTCGAGGGCTCAATTCTGGGTGATTGATAGCATTGGGTTTTGCGGTGGTGGTGGTGGCTTCGGGTATCTATTGCGGTCAGTTCCTTATTATCTCTTCGGTTTTCTGATCTTCTTGACCTCTCACTCCTTGGCTTGAAGAGGTTTTGGACCAGAGCTTTGAGGTCCAAACTGGGGGCGTGCAGTGTTTTGGTTTACACTTTGAGGTCCATTAGGGGCGTGCGCTGTTGGGTAAACACTTCAAGGTCCTTTGAGGGTGTGCGACTACTAGTTTTAGCTTTTTTTTTGGTTTATGTTGGGGTTTTTTGCCCTGTTTTTATATCTCTTTTTGCAGCCTGTGTGTGTAGTTGTTTTTTTTAGCATGGTTTCTGGACTAGTTCTGCTATGGACTCTTGAGGGGTCTTTGAAGATGTAAAAAATTATATTTTTCACTAATATAATGAGCTAATTTTTTACTGGAAAAAAGTTATTGATTCTTAGGTGTTGATGTGACAAATTTTGCCAAAACTTTTCAGAGTAAAGGAGCTTACGAGTCGATTGTAGTTTGGAAGAGTGGAATTTCCAACTGGTACTTATGGTAGGGTTCTTGGTGGGTAGTTATTGTCTCATTCTTTTCCACGTTGTTGGAGGTTGGTCCTATTGGTATACCTACATGATTACCTCCCCAAAGTTATCAGTTTCCTCAAGTTAACAGACAATTGTCATTCTTAGATACTTTGGATTTATCAGATTTGTCTAGAATTCTAAATGATCATATCTTACATTCTCCTTTTTGGCTGGTTATACCTACCAAATTACTCTCGTACATTCCAAAGTTTGACAGTCGGCCAAGAGAAGATCCAAACAATCATGTCATGAATTTTCACCTTTGGTGTTCATCCAACTCATTGATGGATGAGTCCATACAACTACGTCTTTTCCAACGCACTCTTACGGGTTCAGCCGCCAAATGGTACATCGAATTGCCAAGAGGTTTATTCAATGATTTCAATACCTTAGCCATGGATTTTTTGACACATTACCAACTGTCGATACGGTATGAGACATGAATTTTTTTTTTAAGTTCATTTAAACAATCATCTTCTACCCACATCTCAGATCATATTCATGAGTGGAGGAGGAGACGACAATTAATAAAAGTTCCTGTTCCTGATCAATTACTGGTTGAGTGGTTCAAAAAATCACTCATCAGTCCAATAGCTCGTGATGTTTCCATGGAGGGTGTCGTCATTGAAGAATAGGTTAGCAGTCGTGCCCAATATTTGGATCTCGTTTATTCTCAAACATGCACATTGTATGATTTGATCCTTGACACTCCTCACCCGTCTACAAATCCAACCCCAACACTTATGATAACATCTCATGTTGTTGATGGTGTGATTGAAACTTTTCATACAGAGACTTAGACAAAACAAGTCAATCATTCCAATCCCAAACCTACTAATACTAGTGTACAAAATGCTACTCGTCCTACTGCCTCTCCTGGTAAAACATCTAAGGTAAATACATTCTAGTCTACGACTACCGGAAAATATCAAAATAAGAAGAAAGGGAAGGGTAAGAATAAACAGGATAAAACTAATAATAAACAACCAGATAAACCAAAATCTCAACCTGTTGATGATAAATAAAAGATAAAACCTCGTTATCCTTGTCTTATTTGTGGCAAGGACCATTATACGAAACATTGTTCGAGATTCATAACTCGATTCCTCCATGGAACAAAGACTCCCCCTATGCCTATTGTTTTGTCAGAACCTTTTCCTTCTCAAGAGTAGGCCCAACTGTTTATTCATGACCAACCTTCTCCCTCTACCAGTTCTTATGTGATTATGTGTATTACTTCCAAAAAAGATGGCGTTGCAGTCGCTACTCGAACCAAAGATTATTCTCCTTCTAAAGAGAAGGTTGACAATAAACATCCTACATCGACTCCACCTCCCAATGGTCCTCTTCATCTTGAATGACCTAATCCTGATACAATAATCCGTCCGCCTCCCAAAGGCATCGTTCGTAAGTCGTCATCAACCCACATGCATGTGCAACTCAAAACTACAGTATTGTAGAAGATCTTACACAGGCACCATCTGCGATGTCAGCCCTCGAATTTCTTCAAAGTTTTCCTACTCAATGGATGAAACTGTTAAAGGATATTGGTGGAATCGATCCTACAGATATGAATTTGATAATCTTTGACTTGGAAGATCACATCCCAAGACTCCCTCATCAATTGGATTTTCAAATACAATTAATTGTGCAAACAAAGAATATTTGTCGAGCAATTGTTGATGAAGGGGCTTCGACTTGCATAATGTATGTCACTTGTTGGAAATCCGTTGGCTCTCCTACCCTTACCGAGTCACATAATACATTAAAATATTTTAATGGTATAGGGTATAAACCTTACGGTGTACTTCCTGCATTATATATTGTGTTAGAAGGAAAGTCGGTTAATGTTGAGGTTGAAGTGTTCGATGCACCTCTCGATTACAACCTCTTACTTGGTCGTAGTTGGATTGACGTTATGCAAGTAGTTGTCTCTACATTTTTCCATGTGATACATTTCTCTCACTAAGGTAATGTTGTTACAATAGATCGACTCACCTTTTTTAGTTCTGATTCATGCACTAGTAATGTTCCTTTCATAGAAAAAACACCTCCTGGTTACGAGAATGTTGGTGTGGGTTTTTTGAAAGATTCATCATTAACGAGAACTTTCCCCATTCTATCACTCAATGTTCCTCCTCTTGTCGCTTCTATTAACATGATTTCAACCCGTGTTGGAAAAATACCTGAGTCATATGACCCTTGGATAGTACCTATCTTGGAAGAATTTCATTGTTATGGTGACCAAATGCCACTAAGTCCGGTCGAATTGGCTTATCACGCTATTTGATCAACATCTCCTTCTTCTCACTCTCCCTTTGATACGTCACCTGATCCATTTCACATGATTTTTCAAAATGATGAAACAATCACGACAGTTATGTTTGTGTAAGATACACCATGGGATGATGGACATCATTGTTCTATCCTCTTCCTCGAACTTGAGACTATAGAGACTTACCGACGGATTTCGAATTTGTAAGAAGTTATTAATCTCCCTCTAGTTTCTAAACCAAGACATGATGTTTTGTATGAAGGAAACTTGGGAAATATTTCACCAACTATCCCTCTGGATATTTCGATCAAGCCTGGAATTGTGGAAAATGTTCACATAGGTGCCTCATGTTCTCTTGATGAGATTCAAACTTACAAGGATCTTTTCCAAGAATTTTGTGATGTATTTGCTTGGAGTTATGAAGAAGTTCCTCGAATTGACCCAAATATCCTTGTACATGAAATCAAGAAATACCCTAACGCTAAGCCCATTTTACAAGAATTCGCCCAGTTCATCCACGAAAAGCCGATGCGATCAAGCTTAAAGTTGAAAAAATTCTTAAAGATTGTTTTATCTACCCTATAGCATTGATTGATTGGGTTTCCAATATTGTTCCGGTCATGAAGAAACAAGGAACGATCCGTGTGTTTGTTGATTATAGGGATATTAATAAGGCTTTCCCTAAAGATAATTATCCAACCCCTTTTGTCGACCAGATCGTCGATGACTGCACCGGAAGATAAATATTTTCTTTGATGGACGGATTTTCTGGCTATAATCAGATAAATATTTTACCTGTGGATCAACACAAAACTAACTTTATTTGTTCTTGGGGTACCTTCGCGTACCGTAAACTCCCTTTCGGTCTCAAGAATGATGGTGCGACTTTTCAAAGAGCTATGTCATATGCCTTTCACAATATCAAACATATTGTGCAACCAATCTTGATGATTTATCGGTGCATTCCATGCATCGTCAAGATCACCCGGCACACTTACGAACTATTTTCCTCCGATGTCGGTATTACCGTATACGATTAAATCCGCATAAATGTGTTTTTTGTGTGGATTATGGGTGCCTTCTAGGATTTATTGTTTCCATGCATGGGATTAGAGTTGATGCACTAAAGGTTGAAGCAATCATCAATTTTCCTCCTCCTTCTACCTTACACCAACTTCAAAGTTTGCAAGGGAAGGTGAACTTTCTATGACGTTTCATTCCTAATTATGCCTAACTGATGAAAGGTTTCACTCGACTTCTTAAGAAGGGTCATTATTTTGTGTGGGATGACACTGCTAGCAAAGCATTTGATGCTTTGAAACTTGCATTAACCCGCACACCACTATTATATCCCCCATATTACAATCAAGATTACTTCCTATATCTGGCTGCTTCAGATCACACCATCACCATGGTTCTGGTCAAAGAGGATGGTTCGCAATATGGAAATGTCATTTACTATTTGAGTCTGATTCTTACGACCACCAAAATCAAATACATGCATGTGGAGAAATTGGCCATGGCAACTGTTCAAGCTGCCCAACGTTTTCATCATTATATTTTATTGCGCAAGAACACGATTATTTATGATTGCAACCCTATGCAACATATTCTTACATGAAAAATTGTAGGGGGGAAATACTCCAAATGGATTGTGATTCTCTAGGAGTTTGATTTGGAGTTTGAGAAAGCCAAGTCAAAGAAATCTTTGGTATTTTTGTGTTAATATGTGACCTTCCCTCCGCTGATACGAAAAATGTGGTAGGAGATTCTTTTCTGAATGAATCTATCTTTCTGATCAGTTCAGATGATATATGATATGGATAAATCATCATTTATCTCCAGACCCAAACTTTTCGGCCTGATATATCTCGTGTAGATCGTCGTTGTATTGAGTATCAAGCCCGTTAATATATTATTCTTGGTGATACCCTTTACCATTGTAGTATTGACTTAGTGTTTCGACGATGTCTGACGTATGATGAAGCTGAGAAAGCACTAAATGATTTTCATTCTGGAGCATGTGGTAGTCATATGTCTGGGTATGCCACATCCCAAAAGATCATACGAGTTGGTTACTTCTGGCCTTCAATTTTCAAGGATTGCATTATCGTAGTTCAGAAATGCCATGTTTGTCAAACCTATAATAATAATATTTGATTGCATCCTTCTCCTCTCTATCCTGTGGTTTCCGTTGGTGCATTTGAAAAATGGGGCATTGAACTCATGAGATGTAACCCTCACTCGATCGAGGGGCATGGATACATCATTGTAGATGTGGATTATTTCCCTAAGTGGGATGAGGCGATGCCTACATTCGATAACATCGAGAAAACTGCAACACTTTTCATATTCAATCATATCATCACTAGGTTTGGTGTTCCTCAAGCCATCGTCACTAACCATGGCACCCATTTTCGCAATTTCATGATGTCCGAGCTAACTGATAAGTTGGGTTTACAGCATGAAAACTCAACCATTATTATCCACAGGCTAATGGCCAAGTTGAAACAATCAACAAATTTTAACCACTATGCTTCGACGGATGGTAGGGATTCATAAGTCAAGTTGGCATACAATTATTTTTTCGACATCATGGGCCTATCGGACGTCAGTTAAATCTGCTACGGATTTCATGCCTTTTCAATTAGTGTATGGTATCGAAGTCATTTTTTCGATTGAATGAGAAATCATGTCTCTGAAGCTAGCCTTCGAACTTCTCCCCAACACCACAACCAAAGAAGAACGTATGTTGTGTTTAATGCAATTTGACGAGACTCGTCATGATGTTGCATTAGTAATATAAATCTAGAAGAAACACGTTAAGGCTCAATACGATAGACATGTTAAACCTCATGTTTTTTCTGAAGGCAATTTGGTTCTCCTTTATGAACAAGATCATGACTTGTTTGGGGTAGGTAAATTCGAGCCCATGTGGCATGGTCCTTATATCGTTAAACGAGTATTAAATAAAGGGGCTTACGAGCTGGTTTCTTATGATGAATTCCTTTGGTTGAACCTAGAAATGGGCTTTACCTAAAGAATTACTATGCTTAAAATGTTTTGCATGAGTGCTTTGTACTTTAATGTATCATATTCTAGTGTGCTTTTTGTCGTTTCTTTTTCTTCCCTCAAATTGCTTACCTTGCCTTGTGCTTGGTTTCCAAATGACGATGTTCTTGTTACCTTATATTGGATTTGCTAATGGTGCTAGTCTAAGTAGTCAAAATCTCATGTCTGCTGCATCGACAATCTATGCACCTACGGACGAGTTGATAAGTCTACGTGGTATTTTCCTGGGTCGTGCAACTAATAAAATTGCAGAATATAGTGTGGTCATTGATTTATTGACTAACGCCATTTCACTTGGCATTCATCATCTAATTGTATGACTCGATTCTCAACTTTTGGTGATGCAATTAAGCAACATCTATTCCATCAGAAGTCCTACACTATTACAGGTATATTTGAGAATTCGCCTCTTGGAAAGGAGTTTTGATTACATTGAATATCAACACATTCCTAGATATCTAAATACATTAACAGATGCTTTATCCAATTATGTTTTAGATAGACATTTGCGCAATTTATAAATCCAAATACAAACACATAAAGACAAGTAAGTTGGTAGAAGTTTTTGTATTATAACACAAAAAGTTACAAAAAGTGTGTCTTGAGACCAAAATATCGAAGCACATGGCTGAATATACATATATGCATCATGGATGTTGCTCATGATAACAAACTACTACTCGTGCTACACGATGGAGCAGTCGACCAATAGATGTTGAAACACCAACAATTTGGCGTTGGTAACGTCGAGGCAACTCATTTACAGTAATGTCAGGGATGTCCATAGTCAATCCCTCAAGTTTATACTCAATCTACTCGATATCCTCAGTTGCTACTCGGTTTTGACCTGCCACTACACCTGCCTCCCCATGTCTCTGGATTGGAGATGAGCTCGGAGTTCTGAAAGGTGCCACATATGCATTTGAGAGCTTTTGATTAGTCTCGGATACATAATACAAAAAATTCATAGTAAAAATGCTAAAAAACAATATATAATGAAAAATTATATTTTACCCATCTCCCCAATGCACACCCTCAGATAGTGCTAAATATGGATCACCATGGAAATATGCCCCAACATAAGTGTAATCCTCGATCATAATGAACTGATCTCTCAACCATTGGAAGAAGGTAGGACCATATGTAACAGTTGGGACGCCACCATGGCATGCCATCAAGTCAACCCATGTCCTCATGTGAGGATCCCGTGGAGAAGTCACACCCCAATCCACATTCTAAAGATGCAAAAGTGGTACCCTTTCAAGGAAAAGGGACACTAACATTGATCCATACCCAAATTGTTTTAATTGACCAATCCTGCACTTTGTCAATTGTTTTTTCATGTTCTTGAGGAGGCCCTCACACCATTTGAATACTCGAGGTTCCATGCAATCAATGGAAATTAATTTTGCAAGGCCAAGTGTGGAGCTTCACACCCTTCCACATGGGTAATGGTGAAGAGTATTTTCCTCATAGATAAGTCGAGGGTGTCCTTTATGGGAATCTTCCCACTATATTTCTCTGTACTAGCCGAGAAGTATTGCGTGACATAGTGGTCCATTGGTTCACCTCCTCCCCTGCATCTCGATAATGAAACTCAAGACCCACGATGAGACAAACTGGTCAAGAAATAGATGTCTTCAGTCTCCAAAGTGAGGATATACACCCCAACATGAAAAACTTATTCATTCACATCCCACATTCGGACTAAGTGTTCTAAAAGAACTAATTGATCCATCATGCCCTTCACTTCGAAGAATTTAAGCAATCCACACTCTCATAGTGCCAAAACTGTGTTGGGTTTATTCCCCACAATACAATATTCCTCTTCGTGCTCTCTTTCCCGCCATTATAGCATTGTGAATCGTGGAAAATCTGCCAAAGGACACTTAAACATGAGCTAGTTCATTGAAAATCTAAATTTGTCAACTTCACTGGTTCATTGCTTTTTTTTTTTTTTTGATTTGTGATCAATGCAGCCTGAAGGTTTAGTATAGTGCGACATTGTCACACTTCATCCCTTTAACCCCTACATTGATCATAGATCGTTGTAGTTCCCAATAGGGAGCCTGCGATGATTTGAGGGTGCATTCCCCTTTGAGAATTTGTCCATAAAACCCACAAATCACCATTAAAATTGAAGAGATTTTCTATAAAAAAAGAGAGAAAAGGGAGAGCACCAACCTCATGGAGTCAAATCGAAGAATCGTCCACAAGTCTCGCCGCAATCGTCACTTGAAAATCAGGTAAAAACATGGGTTTTAACACTATTTTTGGTGAATTACAAATGGAATGGTAAAAATGATTTAGTTTTTGACCTATTTAAACCTATTTTACCATTTTTTTGACCTATATCAAATTATTTTTCACCTATGTTAACCCTAATGGATGTTTCAAAGTGTAAATTTTATGCGATACAGGTCGAGCAATTGGATATTTTGGCATGGATCAAACATTTTATCATTTTTTATGTGTTTTTCGCAAATCATTTGATGTAAATATGCTTTTAAGTTTTTCCAGTAAAACATGTCGAGCATAGTCTTTGTTCTTTATCATGCTCATAAATCTATGAGAATGTAAGTGAGTAAAATTGTATCACTTGTTCAGACTCATGAAGGTTATACGAAAAATGAACCCCTTGGAGTCCTCTTTAAGCTCTTTTCAAACTCCTTAAACATGAAAATATTGTCGAGTGATCTTGTTCTTTTCACACTCATTAAAGTATTTGAAGAAAATGATTGTTGACCAGTAGATTATCTCTTTTTTGGTCTCATCAAACTACTTTACGAAAAATGAAATTTTGGAGTTTTCTTTAAGTGTTTTTCAGACTCTCTAAATATGAAAAACCATTGAGTTTTCTTCCCTTGGACTCGTAAAACAAACATCGAAAGACCCATATGGGACCGAACCACTCCTTCCTAGGGTTTGTTAAAAATACTCCGAGGGACTCATCCGAAGGATGATCTTACAGTTCAAGCATATGTTATCCTCCTCAAGCTTGTGTAAAAATAAAGAGGTACTCACTAGAAATGGTAGGGGAAATTTGGGAAAGAAATATATATCTGTATTTGTGTTAGTGGCAGTATGTCGCTCTTGAACATGACACACCTTTTAATTGTTGTGCCTAGGTTGAGAAATCCATTTGTATCTCATTTGATCATCCGCAAGTCTATATATTGGTCTTCTTTGAGTCAATGTTTCCAAGACAATTGTCATGTCATTTATATGTTCAAGGGAATTTCAACCGAAACAAGCCTTCTACCGAGTCGACCATCTACAGTCCCCAAACTCTTACCATGTCAACCTTCCCTGAGTCAGTCTTGAATCAATTTATGCTCTTATCTACTTCAAATATGTTGCATGTTTCGTGTCATTTATGTGGGATAAATTAAGGCCCTTTTGTGATGAGATTTTTTCTGTCAACTTCAACTCATTATCCAAGAATTAGACTTGGAAATTATTTAGTACCTTGGAGCCTGCATGCCTCAATGGTAGGTTTCCTCATTTTCGACAGTGGATTTACATCATTGGCCCTTGATTGGAAGATTCCATCGAGTGTTCGACTTTAGCTCATTAATTCACATTCATTGGATTGTACTAGAGTACCTTGGGAGTCATTGACATTGATGGTGATTTCACTCGCACTTGTTAACAATGTTCATTAATAAATGTTAATCAAGTGGTTTCTACCATGTTAGACTTCAACCTCTGTAATCACATGAATATATTCGTACTTCAGGATGATGGAAATGAAGACCCTAGATACTGTCACATGGATTCAGGTTGCGATGGAGTATTCATGAGTCTATACTGACACATGGATCCACTGTGTAGTTGTTGGAGTTACTTCACACACACCTAGGATTTATTTTTCCTAAGGGTTTTCCTTGTTTATTAGTCATTATCCATTATCCTATATTTTAGAAAGAATATTCCTCTAGGGAGAATATTCTCTTCAGTTTTCACTTCAGTTTGACTAGTTGAGTGGAGTCTAGAGGATGCATTGGTTTTGTCACCATGCAACATTGGGATCATCACTAGATAATGCACATTAGCCTTGGTATCATCACTAGACTAGCACATTAACCATGATTCCCTGATCTCCTCCTCTCTTCACTCTAATTCAGTCAGTTAACTGAAGACTGGTAGACTAGTTAACTCAGCTAGGTGGCAGTTCACTCTCGTAACTGCCTGAGAGACTAGACTAGGTGGAAGTTTACTCTCGTAACTGTTGGTATGTGTCAAGATCACTCTAGACCACCACTATGGCGCATTGGGTTGAGTTATACAGAGTATATCATGTGTAAATTATTCATTATTCATTACGATTAATGATAATTCTTCCATTCTTTCTCTATTACTTCTTCTTTCACAATTTCTCTCTGCAAATGTGTGTGGTATTTTCTAGATAGATATATTATGTGCAGGTTCAACA
This sequence comes from Picea engelmannii, assembly GCA_009831015.1. Classification (NCBI taxonomy): domain Eukaryota; kingdom Viridiplantae; phylum Streptophyta; class Pinopsida; order Pinales; family Pinaceae; genus Picea; species Picea engelmannii. The sequence goes on from ML788784.1 coordinate 23,182, forward strand.
CATTTACATGGTATCAGATCCGACAGACACTAAGAAAATCTACACCAAATTAATTTTTGCAGGTACCAAAGATTGAAGACAGTGGAAAGATGAAATTCCCAAAAGAATTCATTCTTACAGCTTACAATTACTTTGCATGGAAGGAGAGAATAATTGTGCATATATGAACCATAGGATTGTACAGGTTAACCTTCAATATAGAGACAAAACCAACTTCAGCCATAGAAAAATCCAAGTATCTAAATCGAATGGATGAAGCATTCATAACAATTTGCAGTCTCATCTCTCCCAATCTCCTTTTTCACATATCTTTATGTAAAACCCCCAATGAAGCTTGGAATGCCTTGGAATATATCCTTGGAAAACAATATGAGATGAGGGGACAAATGCATGAGGTGGAATTTATCACATTGGATCCAAAAATCTTCAACAATCTCCAAGATTTCTTTACAAAATATAAGGATTTACTCTCGCAATTCAAGGCTTGCGGGGTTGATAAATCTAAGGAGGAGAAACAAATGGTTCTCAACATTCTCTCCAATATTGGTCTTGAATTCTCAGTGTTTGTATCCACATTCCATTCAGTCAAATTCACCTCTGGAGCCACCTGGAAGATGCCTTCTCTTGAGGAATTTATTGAATCCCTGACACAAGAGTAGACCAAGCTCATCAACAAGGGAAAAATCAAAGGCCCAAAGGCACATGCACTTAATGTGCAATATGGAAGTGGTAATCAAAATTAGAAATCTAAATATAAAGACAAAACAAAAGAACATGAAAATTCAAAGAAGGAAGGTACTCAAAACCCTTCATCGATGCCTCTGGATCCAAAGGTGGAAAGGGAAGAAAAGGGGAGAAATGCACATACTGCCATAAAAGATTCCATCCAAAATCTGCATGCATGAAAAAACAGATAGATCTAATGACTCAAATAATTCATAAAAATAACCTTGGCGATCGCATCCCCGAGGGTGCCAAGAAGAATAAGCCAGAAGATCAGAATCCCAAGAAAGACAATTCTAGCCATGCCTTGATTGCTATCAACTCCTCTCACGATGCTTGGATCGTAGATTCAAGAGAATCACACCACATGGATGCCACAAAAGCAGTCTATTATTTCTTGGATGAATTCTAAGGTTCTCCCATTCTTATGGGGGACAAATATCCAGTCGAGGTCACCTAAAAATGAAGGGTTAAACTTACAAAGGGAAGCTTCGAGAATGTGTCGCACGTTCCCAAACTTTCCGTCAACCTTCTCTCTGTATATCAGATGGAAAATTCTGGCATTGGAAAGAAATGTCATATTCACACCTAATGCAATGGATATCTATGACATGCAAACCAATTCTAAGGTTTCTATCGGTGAGGTAAATCATCAATCTAGATTGTATACATTTTCTGAATTTATTGAACCTGATTTTTCTTTAATGCTTACTCATGGTGATGAAACTAGTAGGATATGGCATGAAAGGTTGGAGAATTTAAATTTCATATATATGAAATGACTTAGCAAGCAGGGATTGGTTGATGGTCTACCATAAATCGAGAATTTGTGAGGGATGTGTTCTTAGAAAACACCCTCAAGAAAAATTCGACAAAGAAAAGACACAAAGGGATTCCTCTCATTTAGATCTGATCCATAGTGACCTCATGGGACCTTTTCTGTATCCATCAATCAACAAAGAAAGGTACGTGATCATTTTTGTTGATGATTTCTCACTCTTCACATGGATTTTCTTTCTCATGGAAAAATCAAAGGTCTTTCAATACCTCAAAGATTTCAAAGCCCTTGTTGAGACACAGTCCGAAAATAAAATCAAAGTCCTTCGAACTGATAATGGGGGAGAGTATGTCAACCATGAGATCCATAATATTTTTCATGAGTCAGGGATTCATTTGAAACACAAATTTCCCTATACTCTACAACAAAACAAAGTTGTTGAGAGGAAAAACATATCTCTAAAATAGATGACATCTTGCATGCTACATCCAAAGTTACTTCCATAGAGACTATGGGACGAAGCACTTAATTTTTCAACCTACATCCAAAACAGATCTCCCCATAGATCTGACAAGGATAAGGCCCCCTACGAGGCTTGGAGCGGCCTCCAACCAAAAGTGACCCACTTTTTCATTTTCGGTTCACGTGCATGGGCCCAGATTCCCTCTGAAAAGAGGAAGGCACTTGATCCACATAACACATAGTGTATCTTTGTTGGATACCCCGACGTTGTGAAGGGATACTGACTTATTGATCTTTCCTCAGACCAAATCCTCATTTAGCGAAGTGTACAATTCAAAGAAAGTGTCTCGCATGTACCTCAACAACTGCATGCAGACACCTTTATTCTTCCACCTGTCCAAGATGATCAGCATGCACATGCCAACTCTTATTCAAATGGGAGTTATGATTTAGAGGATTTAGATGATCTAGATACAAAGTCAGTATAGTCATATGCAGATGCAGATCCAGAGCAGAGGCCCAAGTGGGCCCATACTACTCTTCAGGATGTAGGGGATCTTGTTGGTGATCCAATTGATATTAGGAGGACTCAATCTGATTTTGAGGAGCCTCCTCTTGCACTCACTTCCACTAAACCATTGCCACCCATGAATATTTTCTTGGTTTAGTCTTCAGGTCCACAGTCTTATGGCGAGGCTGTGGAAATCCCTTTTGGGAATCCGCCATGTAGGAGGAGTACAAATCCCTCCTCGAGAACCAAACTTGGGATCTGGTTCCCCTTCCTTCTAGAAGGAAACTTGTTATATGAAGATGGGTCTACAAGACCAAGAGTGAAATGAATGGAAATATTAGAAGATACAAAGCGATGCTTTTTGCCAAAGTCTTTCAATAGGTGCATGGCATTGACTATGATGAGACCTTCGCTCCAGTAGTGAAGATGGATTCCATACATTTGGCACTTGCCATTACAACAACCAAGGGATGGGAAATCCATCAGATGGACGTGAAGAATGCATTTCTTCACGGTGATCTCTCTGAGGAGATCTATATGGAGCAACCCCAAGGATTTATGCAGGATTCATCTTTGGTATGTCAACTGAAGAAGTCTCTTTATGGCCTCAAGTAGGCTCCGAGGGCATGGTATGCCAAGATGTACTCTTACTTGCTGTCACAGAACTTTGTATGTTGTAAATCAGACCTGGATTTTTACATGCTCATGACAACTAATTCAGTTCTACTCTTGGTTCTGTATGTTGATGATTTGTTGATCATCGATTGATCGACTTCAGTGATTGTTGCAATCAAGAGGATTCTACATGATAGGTTCTTGATGACGCACATGGGTTCGCTACATTTCTTCCTTGGACTAAAGATTAGTTAGGATGCATCATGCATCAAACTGTCTCAGGACAAGTATGCATGAGATATCCTTGAGATATTTCACATGAAAAACTGAAAGTGTGCCCCAACTCCTTTCCTATCAAGAGTCAAAATTGAGGATGGTGGGGACACTCCACTGGTTGACAACACATTGTACAAACAACTAGTGGGGAGCTTGTTGTATCTCACACACTCCAGGCCAGACCTCTCCTATGCAATTGGGGTAGTCTCCAGGTTCATGCAGGATCCACATGAGCTACATTGGAAGGATGCAAAGCGTATCCTTCTATACATACATGGAACCATCACCTTTGGGATTCATTATGCAACAAACTCTACATTAGACCTCATCGAGTTCATTGATTCTGACTCGGCTAGCAATAACAATGATTGCAAGTCCACATTTGGTTACTTAGTCAGTCTTGGTTCCGTTCCTATCTGTTGCTCGAGGAAGAAGTAGGTTGTTATTTCTCTATCTTAAGACAAGGCAGAGTACAAAGGGGTAGTTAACATAACCATTCAGGATATGTGGCTACAACATTTTCTCACTGAGTTGGGCATTCAATTTCATCCGTCGATTGTCATTTGGTGTGAAAACTAGAGCACTCTGAAGTTATGTTGAGATCTAGTTCAGAGGCATCAGACAAAGCACATCAATATCCACATGCACTACATCCAGGACCTAGTACATGAGGGCATCATCGACCTCCAGTTTTTTCCTTCAGCGGAACATACTGCAAACATCTTCACCAAGACCTTCACTGAGTAGAAGTTCCATTCTCTACGAAGTCATCTTGGAGTGAAGGAGACAGTTGCCTAACCACTGTCAGTTCTTCTTTTTACATACGCTATACTTTGAGGGGGGTTTTTCCCATGAGGTTTTCCCTCTTTCCTCCCTTTACTTCAATATATCTTTTGTAATTGGGTGCCTAACATGGCCTCGTTGTTGGGACCCATTCTTTATTTTCACCATAGTGATGTTCAGGGGGGGTTTTGGAGTTACTTCACACACACATAGGATTTTTTTTCCTAAGGTTTTTCCTATGTTTATTAGTCATTATTTAGTCTCCTATATTTTAGGAACAATATTCCTCTAGGGAGAATATTCTCTTCAGTTTTCACTTCAGTTTGATCAGTTGAGTGGAGTCTAGATACTACATTGGTATTGTCATCATGTAGCATTGGGATCATCAACAACTAATGCACATTGTCCTTGGGATCATCACCAGACTAGGGCATTACCCATGATTCCTTGATCTCTTCCTCACTTCACTCTAGTTCAGTCAGTTAACTGAAGACTGATAGACTAGTTAACTCAGCTAGGTGGCAGTGCACTCCCGTAACTTCCCGAGAGACTAGACTAGGTGGTAGTTTACTCCCGTAACTACTGGTGTGTGTCCAAATCACTCTATACCACCACTATGGCACATTTGTTTCTCCTCCAGTGCGCATTGGTTGAGTTATACAAAGTATTTCATGTGTAAATTATCAATTATTAATTTGATTAATGAGAATTCTTCCATTCTTTCTCTCTTGCTTCTTCTTTTTCAATTTCTCTCTGCAAACGTGTGTGTCATTTTATAGCTATATCTATTCAGTGAATGTTCAACACATTTATATTTACCATGATATGACTAATAATTGTTTTAATTTGACCATGTTTAATACTAGTCATGGGTACTTTTGTATGTTTCTTAAATGAATAATTTTTTAGATGGAATTTTATGTGTATGGTATCTAATGTTCATGATAAAGGATGTGTGTAGAACTAATCAAGTAGGTCGAATCCCATTAAGGAAATAGAGATCCTAAGAATCAAGGGCCCTTGTCCCTCACCTACCTCCAAAGCATTGCTAGTCTATTGATGACCACTCTTTGCAAACAAAAGCTCGAAAATTAGAGGAGATTGAGGAAGGATACATTGTTTGCCTATTTCCTCAATCCAAGGGTAGAGTTCAAATTCCAAAGTGTATAAATAGGCCTCTAGTGTAGGGGAAGAAGGACACAAATATGAATATTGTGTTAAGTTTTGTTTAAGAATCTTTTTTTAATACTTGGAGCTCTGCTCGTGGTGTACAATTGATTTTGATCAATAAAGATGTTTTTGTTATTATCTTATTAGAGTTTTAAATGTTCCTTTTGCTACTTGGGTAGGTCCCACTCAAGAGGGCTCAAGGACCCTATTGTATTTTCTCCTTTTTTTGCATGTTAGTGTGTTATAATTTAGTTTTTGTGTTTATCTTAAAACATTATATAATCATGCATAGTAATCTATAACTTTTGTTTAGACTATCAATAACTGTTATCTTCAGCGGTTTCTTGTAGAAGGGGTTGGAAGCCTATTGCGATGCTTAAGGGTATCTTCTCAAGGATAAAAAGTTCATTTACAACTCATTGTATTTTAGTTTAGCTTTTTCTATGCTTTGGAAGGCTTTTACACTTCTTAGGACTCTTTTAGGCATATTGTAGAATTTTCCTGTAGGATTGTTATAGCTCAAGTTTCTCGAATTTCTTACTCATCTTTTCATGAAGTTAGCAGTAGTTAATAAGATAACAAATGGATTGATATTTTCTCGAGGGTTAGGCATAATTAGGTTCATTCAGTCTATGTAATAGTTCATCTTCTTCCATGCAAGTTCCTTTTATCCAACAAAGTTACTTTCCTTGCTTTGTAATCAATTTGGTTCTTGCTTATAACTTAGTGTGTTTCCTTTCATTCCATTTGAATAAACCTGCTTACTGGATATAAATCAAGTGCTCTTTCATTTGGTGTTCTTTTAATCATACAATTAGCTTGAAGTCTTTCATGCAATTCATATTCTTGCACAAGTTATACTCAAATTTCATGAATTTATCCCCTTGAACAATTTCAGACCTAGATTTCCATGTGCACCTAGAGGTGAAATCAAAATTATCACGAGTATGGAGATTGATGTAAACAAAATTGTAAAAGTGTCAGCATAGCATAATACAAGTGTTATAAGGGAGGTTATGATCATGAAGAATCAAAATGGTAGGTTGAGTGATGACAAGATTGCCAAAATGATTTCATAGGTAGAGAAACTAAAAATTGAAGATCGACACTGAGCGATGACAAGATTGCCAAAATGATTTCATAGGTAGAGAAACTAAAAATTGAAGAATAACACTAGACTTAGGAAACAGTGGAACCGAAGAATACATTGGATCAATATATCTACGACATAAATAAATAATAACTAAGAACGAAGATAAAAAAATGTTAAAAAGTTATGTAGAAAAATAAACCAGAGCCAAGAGGGGCTAACAATGTGAGTGAAATTCTAAATCATCTCAAATGATTTCCATTTTACATTTTTGAGTTTTCTAAATCATTCATACATGTCTCATTTGTTACAAACCAAAATTTTCAATGCTTATATCAAATATCACATATGTTACATAATGATGTAACATTGATATACGATAACCATAATATTTTGGAAGCTTGTCTTTGAACAATGATCTTCTGATGTGATTTTAAAGAAAATCATTTAAATATTTCAATTGAATTTAGTGAGATTTAACATGATATAACAAAATATTAACCTAATTAATCTATTACTTCTAATAATACATTATTTATGCATCATTGTAAAACTTAGAGACACATTTATAACTAGAACATGACAAACTCAAGAGGTTGGGAAAACTAAAAACAAAGAGACATTTCCAACAAAGGTTTAGTCTTCTCCACAATTAAGAGAAATAGCTTAACCGTGTGTATGTGTATTGTATTTTTATGGGCATGCTTCTCTATTTGCATTCAAATTATCTTATACGACAAATATGTGTGTTTATTTTAAGGTATATTTTTTCTTTTTTTATTAATGTTAAGATAAATTAATATAAATCTATTTTAACCTTAAATTTATAAAATGTCAAAAAAATAAAAAAATATAGATTTTCAATTACTTAATAATTATAAGTTAAGATAATTTTATGTTAATTAATTTATAGTGATTATCTAAACATGGTGTATAAAGACATTTATGCCCAGTAATTATATGGTGCTAGCGGATTTATATTCATACTTGCAGTGATATGAGTTAAATTAATGTGTTTTATTTAATAGTTTGTAAGTTGTATTTCGTTTCCCTCGTGAAAAAAATCGTAATTTTATTTCAAATAAAAACTACATACAACAAATGAGCATTCTAAAAAACAAATTAGAATATTACACCACATAAATATTATCATGTCTTGTAATTAAATTGAGTCATGGGTTTGTATGACATACTTAAAAGTTATAATTGTTTTCATTTGAGAAAACATCTTGATGTTGACGAGAGCAAGATCAACTAGAATTTACTACTTTTCAAAACGTTTACATTGTATGTGCATTCACAGAGCTTTTTATTACTAGGTATATTAGAATACTAACTAATGTTTTGGGGGTTCTTTTATTGATTTAGTATGTTCATTCACGAAGATTTTTATTACTAAGTATATTAGAATACTAACTAATGTTTTGAGGGTTCTTTTTGAGGGTTCTTTTATTGATTTAAGATGTTAGGTCTTAATTCTAGCAAATAATGAAAATACACATGAACCATTTTGTAGCAAACTATGAGCATTTGTACACCTTGAATCATTGTGACTGACACAAAGCACTCACTAACTAGCCTAAAACTCTAGGCACAATTCAATGGGAAGTAACCTCAGGGATACTAACCCATGGTTTCCCAAAACCATTCAAAGGGAATTTAAAATGTCAACTTAGCTTAAGATTCTCTGAGCAATCCATTTGAGAGCAACCCAAGCTACTTTGTGGTTTTGTAAAGTCAACTCAAAAAATCAAGTTTAATTAAATTAAACTTAAATCCTTTCGACCATTTTGCTAAAAGTAACCCACATGCTATTGTTTTATGGCTTGTTGAATGTATTAGTTACATACTAACTAATTTGTAGAAATAAATAAAATCATAGAAATGAAATAACAATAATATGTTAAAGCATTGAATGTAAATCATTACACTACTTGTTCTATTCAAACCAAGAAACAAAAGTCCATAAACCACAATGTTGAAAACCATAAGTAAATTAAATACTAGAAATAATGAGCATGTTGAGACCATCAACCATTGCAAGATGCAAGAGTGATCCCTTACTCTACAACTCTTATGATGATCTCCTAAAACTAAATGTTGAAAACCATAAGTAAATTAAATACTAGAAATAATAAGCATGTTGAGACCATCAGCCATTGCAAGATGCAAGAGTGATCCCTTACTCTACAACTCTTATGATGATCTCCTAAAACTAACTCAACTGCAAAGAAAAATCAATTACTACAATTTAAAGGATCAACTATTTTATTAAATTTTTAGAGGAAAACCCAAATAATTTTCAAGGTTGTTTATTTATACAATTCATCAAAAATGAGTTATTGGATAGTTGCCCCATTTTTAGGAAAAATAATTAACATTGCCCAAATTGTTTGTCTATCGTTTATCGTTTAGAGGTCTTTCTTTACAAATGAGGAGAGGAAAAAAAAGAGTTTTTTTACTCAAAAAGAGGGCAGTTATCCAATAGGTACATGGTAGTTCAACTGCTTCCTAGATTCACTGCCATAGATCTTGGAAGTGTGAATTCTTGTGATCTTAGAGGAAAATACGTGCAAAAATAACAAATCTTGGATGCATACAAAACGACTCAATTTTGTGTTTGTCACGAAGTGCCATGCGATACATCGAAAAGTGGTAAATGTGTGTTTTTATGTAAACATGGATTTACAACAATTCATTTGCATGTTGATGAAAAACTCTTCAACATGTTGCCAAATGACAAAATCAATCATAATTCTTCCAAATGTCAATGTGTCTCAACAAAATGAGGAGTGGCATAATCCTGTAACCTTAAATAAAAACTGCTAGCAATTCCAAACATGTAAATTCATGCACTATGTTCTTATCTTAAGCAGAAAAATCATCTATTAAAAATGAAATTCCAAGTATGAAGGTCTAATGCCCAAAGGTGATAAAAAATTATGAATTAGATTGAAATTGCATATATAAAGGTTTTAAATGATCAAGCCTAGGGAAGAATGATAACAAAATATATGAGCAAAATTAACTCAAGAGATTACACATGCCTTGTGCATTGAATTAGTCAGACTCAAAATTAGATTAAATTTTTTGTTTAGTACACATAACCTTGAGGTTATAATCCTCCACCCAACTATGTAATCAATTGGCATTTCCTTTTAGCTCTGTCACTATCAAGAAAAGTATCACTTGTCCAATCTATAATAGGAAACAACAACAATGGAAAATGAAATTTGAGACCCATCCAATGCAAACCAATTCATTGACAACAATGACATACATTTGGCTTCAATAGAGTGAAGCATAGATATTAGGAAAATAATGTGGTTTTTGTTTCTTTGTCTCTTTAGTGAGATCCGTCCATCTATTCTAGCAACACTACATGACATTTATAGTAGAGTTATTATAACACTCAATAAATTCAACAACTATTGCAAATTGTTCACGAGCTATGAATCATCTAATATGAAGGTTAGAAACTTACTGATTATATTATCTAGTCATATAATCCACTTTGCATCCTCTTCCTCTATTCTTGTTCTTCCATACTCATCAAACTGTGGAGATGAAGGAGAAGGATCTAGGTGTTGTCTAGTGTTATTGGAGGAGTCATCAACCGATAACTTAATTTTTAACCTTTTACTTTTGATCACACCTTTAGAAGTCTCCACCACCATTGGCTCAGGATATTGTTCATTAATGGAAGGAGACCCTGCATGCTAGCCAATGAACTCCATATCATCCTAATCATTTGCTAGTTCTAAATCCATCCTACCAAAGAACTCATCTTGATTCTCCCTTGGGAAGCCTTTAGCGAATGCATATTGAACCAATATACACCTTATCACATGATGGGCATGTTGATGTCATCGTCAAGTGTGAAAATGTTGGGACATGGCTTGAAGTGAATGGAACAAGAAGAAATAAACATTGATTTTTCTATTTCTTCTCAAAAGGGAAAGAAACAAAAATGATATGCCATGTAAAGTGATCTATAAATGAGGGACTTATATCCCACTCACTTCACCAACAAGGATATCTTGTAGAGTCAAATTTATTTATTTTCTTCTCAGGCTTATACAAAGATATCAATCTTCAAAATGGATACAAGGTCTGTGTTCTCGATTTAGTCCTAAGTGCAACTACTCCTCAGGATTAGAGGTATCAAATTCTCTTGGGTGTAACTTGTACACACCAAATTAACAATAAAAAAGTAATCATAGCCAATAAAAAAGAAAAGTCTGCAAATAATCTATCACTGAGATCTCTATTCTCAGTGAAAATCCTTTGGACGTTGATATCCAACTAAATTGAATATATCGAGATGACTAAGCTAAGACACTGACCTGGTTTTGTGTACGTACTCAATTCTAATAGTAGTGTTATGGTTCTATGTCAATTACTTTGTATACACCACATATTATAAAGTACATAAATCAAAATATCGATAAGAATGCCATAATCCAACATTCAACATGGCCAATGACATGTTGATTGGTAATACCAAACCTCTTGTCTAAAATTGTTTCAAAACAACTATGTTCTACAACTCTATCTAGAATGGAACTCACTCCAACATAGAAATAACATATTCATTGCAATGCACCTTGTAATGTGAGCTCTACTTTTCAAATATGTAACC
>ML788784.1:34517-49614 GCA_009831015.1 Picea engelmannii
TGGATGTGCTACAAGTGTTATCCCTTCATTTTGTTGGAAAAAATAAAGGAATGGATTTCTCCATTGATGTAATCCATATTGGGTGAATCACACATATATGTGTCTCTCTTGTATTGTGTTCTTCTATGTTTTATTTCTACATTCATTTTGATTTATTTATTATTATTATTTCTTCACGATCCTATTCCTAAAAATTGGTATCAAAGTCGAAGGTTTATTTGGGCCATAAACTTGCAGGAAAGGAGGGTTCTTTGTTTGAGTGGGAGAAATTGTGGAAGAATGCAAGTTTAAGTCAATAAGTTTAATGGTCGAAACTAGCAACTATGGAAGATGGAAATAAAGGACTATATATATTAGAATAATATTTATTACCATTAGGTGGAATAGCAAAGAATCCAATGACTATGAAGGCATACTCTATTGTAGACTTGGGATCATGGAACCGATTGCCTTTTTTATGACCAAAACAAATAGTACAATTCATGAAATTGATTGCTTGAATAAATACAAGGGACAATGCTACTTCACTCAATGGAAATGATTAATAATAAATATACAAAAAAAATTCCTCACTTCTGAGTTGCATATGTATAGGATCAAGCTTCAACTCACATGTTTTAAGGAAAACAATACTCATAAATCTAGTGCCTTTCCCCAATCACCGGAAATTCAGATGCCAAGCTTCTTGGTTGTGGATCCTTATTATATCCCTAATTCATAGCTATTGTTTCATATGCATTTGGATCCCAGTATTTGGTAGGGGTTTTGTGTTATATTATTTCCATGATTAACCCTATGCATTGTCTTGTTGTGCCAGGTGTAGCAGAGGGCCAGAGCCCCTGAGCAATTTTTTTTGGGCAGTTTTTGCATCTGTTTTTGGGCAGTTTTCGCACATGGTTTTCGGCCCATGGTTTTGTAATCTAATATAGGTCAATGGGTTAGGTTTTTTTGATACCGTGGGATCCTATATATATCCCTTCATTTTTTTGGACAAAATAAAGGAATGGATTTCTCCACGAATGTAACCCATATTGGGTGAATCATGTATATATGTGTCTCTCTTGTATTGTGTTCTTTTGTGCTTTATTTATGCATTCATTTTGATTTATTTGTTATTATTATTTCTTTGTGATACTACTCCTAAAAATTGGTATCAAATTCAAAGGTTTATTTGGGTCATAAACTTGCAGGAAAGGAGGGTTCTTGGTTTGAGTGGGAGAAATTATGGAAGAATGCAAGTTTAGGTCGAGACGTTTAATATTTGCTTACCATTAGGTGGAATCCAACGACTATGAAGGATGAATAATGGGAGGTTCTTCATAAAAAGGAACTAGGAACAATACGGTTGTCCTTGAAAGCATTGGTGGCTTTCAACATTTTAAAAGAAAAGACAATGGAGGATTTGATGAAGGCATTAGATAGATTGTATGAAAAACCGTTGGCCTCCAACAAGGTATTTCTTATGAATTGTTTATTTATATGAATATTTCATAAGGTGGCTCTATTCATGATCATTTAAATGAGTTTAAAATGATCATCGTCAGTTATGTTCGGTAAGAGTAAACTTTGATGATGAGATTAGGTCTCTTTTGTTTTTGTGCTCATTTTCAGAAAGAAGGAATGTATTGGTCATGGATGTGAATAGTTATGTCTCTGGTTCAAGCACTTTAAATTTTGATGATGTTGTTAGTGTTTGTTAGGGACCTAACCCCTCACATGGGTAGAATACTATATTTTCATGTAATAAAGGTCAATATTAATAAGGCTTAGCAATAAGGAAGAATAATTCCAATGTAAGAAGACCTAATAGAAGCTTCCGCTTCTAGAAGGATCTTCCTCTAGATGGTTTTTTTTATAGAAATATTTAGTATAAATAGGAGCCGAGGGTATGAGAAATTTTGTCTTGGATATTATTGTAATAGAGATCTTCTCTACTGGAGGTTTCCCCCTCAAAGAGGCAAGTGGACATTGCTCTCAGTAATCAAAGTGATCTTTCTGGTATTATTCTGGTATCATTTTGGTATTATTGTGGTGTTGTTCTGGTTATATTGTTGTTCATCTGCCATTTCTATCTATTTATTTATGTTCTTCATATTTTTTATATTTGGAATATTACAAGTGGTATCAGAGCACCTTCCTCGGCAAAAAATTGTGGGTTAATTTTTTTTCAAGGTAGAGACGTATTCCAATGTATTTAAGCTACAAAGATATGTCATTATGCGCATAAACCCATGGTCAGGGATTCATACACGTAGGAAATACAAGTGGTACTGAAGCGCACATCTAGTGGCCACCCTTGTAACCTCTTTTGGTACCCCTTCGAGTGGTAGTGAATCAGACACCACCTATATACGGATCGACCTAGATCTTTTGAATCTCTCCATAGATAAACCGATCGATCACCTGACTGTTATAGTTCCACCGAGAACAACACTTGGGAAGTTACTCTCTAGTACCTGGGTAGTCGGGTAGTACGACTAAGGGCACGATATAGCCTCCTTAGTTGGTGCCCTGAGATATTGGGCCAAGTACTACTATTGATCCATATGGATATCAATGGCCACCCACCTTTTCCAACTGGCTCAAAATAATTTTATGGCAATTTTGGCAATTTACTATTTTTAGCAGTTTTCACTTCCAGGGCCATTTTGAGGGCCTAAATGAAGGTTTTTTGGGATTGAGATTCTCAATGATAGCCTATGGAATTATTGGGGCCCCAAAATGAATCTCCTCGATGATACCTTTCCAACGGGATATCATACACCTAAAACGGAGATCGTATGCAAAAGTTACGACCTCGGGAAGTTAATGTACTAACTTACCCAAACGAGGCCCACATGACTTTTGGTGCTTCATCTCCCAGGGTTAGGTTTTTGGATGTCTAGAGTTTTTGGCATTCCTGTTTATTGTAAAAGGCCTTCAGATCCTCATTGTAATCGTCTTATTGCAAATGAGCGCAACCGTCACATCTCTTCTCAAAGATAAGCCGCCACCATTCCAACAAGCTTGTTTCCGCTGCATTTGACAGTTTCAACTTATTTCATTATTGAATAGAATTTTTTTTTTATTGTATATCTGTTATTTTTTGTTAAGAATCTGTTAATAATCTACATTCATTTCATTCTGATCATAAAATATGGATCAGTGGTATCAGAGCGGTCTGCTCCTTGTTTTCTTAATGCATGTCCCTAACGAGGTCAGAGTACAAAGAGTTGGGTCTTGAGCTTGTTTCTCTTGAGGAAAAAAGATCTCGCATGCCCAAGCGACCTCTCATGGTAGGAGAAAAGAAATATGATGGGACATGAGATCCTTTCAAACTATTGATAGAGGAATCCCTCACGCAGCAGAGGAATGAGATGATGGATAGTTTCACGCAAATCCTTCGATGACTACTAACAGGCGAAACATCTTCTTCAAGCGGAGGAGCCACCCCCTTCAAGGTACAAATAAACTTTGATATTCCTATATTTGAAGGTAGATAGATGTAGATGCTATAGACAAGTGGTTGAATCTGCTAGAAGGGTATTTTTCTGTCCATAACTTCTCGAATAGAGAAAATATTTCTTTTGCACTCCTCAAAGCCATCCCCCATGTCAAAGATTGCTAGAAACGTTATGTGAGAAAAAGGAAATAGAGGAACCTTCATTGTTTACAGTCACAGCCACCTGGGATTCCTTCAGGGATGCTATTAAGGAACAATACTACCCTGTCGAAAGTTATGACGACTTATATACCAAATGGACCACATTGCAACAAGAAAGAGACCAAGCAGTGCCAGATTTCAAAAATATCTACCATACCTTACACACCAAGATACGTATCAAAGATTCAGAGTGACATATGGTGCTCAAGTATCGTGGTTATATACATAGATATATCCATACTGAAATGGAATTTCTAGACATCTCATCCTTGGGTGTGGCCTACTGATATGCCATCAAAATCGAGTAGAAGCTCAAACAAAAGACGTGGAAATTTGGGCCTGGAAACCCCTCATAACAAAAGCTAGGAAAGGGTGGCCCCAACCCACAGAAAAAATGAAAGAGAAAATATGGAAAGTATTAGGACAACCAGTCCAAGCTGCAAGCAAAGAAGGACACTAGAAAGACAAAGAAAGATACCGGGAAGTGGTGCGACTTCCATAAGAGCCCTTGGCATAACACTGCTGATTGTCGCTGGTGGCCGAAGTGTAAGCCTCTGAATCAGATGTGGATTTTGACTCTGAGCTAGAACCAGAAAGGGGAAGATGAATCATTGACACGGAACCTAGTGCCACCGTCACTACCACCAAGCTCCAGCCTGGTGAACCAGATGAGCTAGAAGAAGGAGAGTGCCTCTTCCATTCACAAATGTGGGTAAAAGGCACCTCGCTGCACTTCATCATTGATAGTGGTGGCCAGAAGAAATTCATCTCTGCATAGGTCGTCAAGTGGCTGGCCCTACCCATAATGCCTCACCCACAACCCTACACCATTGGATGGCTCTGCCAAGGAAGTGATCTCTTCATCAGCCAACAGTGTCGACTGTCATACGACATCAAGACCTTCAAAGACGAGGTATTGTGTGATGTTGCTCCTCTCAAAGTTTTTGATGTTCTTTTGGGCCAACCTTATTTATGGAAATGTCATGTTGTATATGAGTCTAGGCCTCGTAGTGTTATTATTACTTTGAACAGGAAATTGTACAGGATACCTGAGGCAGTCCCACCTAGTGCTATTTCCTTGATCTATGCTAAGCAATGCAGGAAGGTCATCTCTCAGACGGGGAAGTTTGTCTTCTTCGTGATTCACTCTTAGAATAAGCGAAAGATCACAGCCACATCTAGGGTCTCTGTGGACGACCTCTCCACACAACAAAAGCAAGTAGATAAGGTCGTGTAAGAATACTCTGATATCTTCTCCTCACCTATTAGGGTACATATGCACTGCCAGGTCAAGCACCCCATTGATCTAACCCCCGATGCACCGCTTCCCAATGGGCCATTATATCGTTGCTATCTGTTAGAGAATGATGAGATCAAGCGATAAATCGAAGAAATGCTCCAGAAGGGGCACATCCATCCCATCTCATCACCTTGCGGGAGCCCAATCGTGCTGGTAGAGAAGAAATATGGAACCCAACGACTCTGCATTGATTACTGGGCTCTAAATAAAATCACAGTCAGAAACCGATACTCAATTCCCCGAATCGACAACCTCCTTGATCAACTCACGTGGGATAAATACTTCAGTAATATTGATATGAAGTCTGGCTAGCACTAGGTCCCGATAGAACAGACAGATGCATGGAAGACTGCCTTCGAGTCAAAGGAAGGCCTTTTTGAATGGTTGGTCATGCCCTTTGGTTTGACAAATGCTCCGACCACTTTCATGAGGATGATGGACGATATCCTGGGACCATTCACCAATAATTTTGTAGTGGTGTATCTGGATGACATTCTCATTTACAATAAGACTTGGGTCGAACACTTGCAGCATATTCAACAGGTTCTGCACACCCTGTGGCAGCACAAGCTATACGCCAACTTGGAAAAATGCTCCTTCAGCATGGAAAGGGTACATTACCTGGGCTACATCATGGATAAACATGGTGTACATGTGGATCCATCCAAGATCCAAGTCATCCATGACTGGCCAGCCCCAACCACACTCACTGAGCATCAGAGCTTCTTGGGCCTTGCCAATTTCTACCGCAGGTTTGTGTTGGGATTCTCCCATATTGCATGGGCCCTCAGCCAAATCACCAGGGGTGCTGGTAAGGAAAAATTTGCATGGGGCTGGTCCCAACAATAAGCGTTCGATGATTTGAAGTAGTGCTTGTGCTCATCCCCAGTACTTTCACTACCAAACCTGCAACATCCTTTTGATATCGAGACAGATGCTTCAGACTATGTTGTGGGCACCGTTTTCACTCAACATGGCCACCCCATGGCCTATCATAGTGAGACACTATCCGATGTTGTCCATAAGTACCCTACTTACGACAAAGAAATGTACTCCATTGTGCAAGCCTGCCGCCAGTGGAGACATTACATTCTTGGGAAGGAGACAGTCATCCACACTGATCATAAGCCACTGTAGTTTATGCAGACACAAGGAAAATTGCAAAATGACCACCATCAAAATTGGTCCACATACTTGCAACAATTCCACCTCAACGTCAAGTATAAAACAAGAAGCACCAATCACGCCACTGATTGCCTCAGCAGACCACCAGTCGCGAAACTCACCACATTTCTAGACTTTTGCGGCCATGAAACCTCTGGATGGCCCCACCTCTATGAGACAGACCCAGACTTCGCCACCACCTACCAAATGTTGGGTGAAAACATAGTTGTTGATAATTTCTATATTCAGGATGGGTTGCTGTGTCGTTTGGGACATATTTGTGTTGCATCAAGCGAGTGAGTAAAGCTAATATGGGAAGCCCACTACAGTCGGGTGGCAAGACACTTTGGCATTGAAAAGACAGTGGCAATGCTACAGAAACATTTCTACTGGCCGAAACTCTGGCAGGAGGTCAACAAGTATATCAGGTCCAACACTGCCTGCGCTATCGCCAAACCAACCACTAAGAAACAGGGCCTGTACACCCCTCTTCCTAATCCTGACAGGCCATGGGAATCCATCTCAATGGACTACATGTCGGCCCTCCCATCCACCAAGTGGGGAAATGACTGTGTTTTTGTGGTTGTTGACCACTTTTCTAAGATGGCAATTTTGGTTGCCTACAAGAAGAGAATCATAGTAGAGGCCACTGCCAAGATATTCTTTGAACAAGTATGGGTACATTTTGGACTCCCACAAACCATTGTCTTAGATAGGTACAGTCAATTTCTCAACACATTCTGGTCGAGCCTCTGGTCACTGTTGGACACCAAGCGAACCAAATCCACAACCTTCCACCCCCAAACAGATGGCCAAACCAAGGTCGTAAATCAAATGGTTGTGCATATCCTTTGAATGTATAATTCAAATCACCCTCGCACATGGGATGAGAGCCTTCCCTATGTCCAACATAGCTACAACTAAGCTCTGCATAACTCAACCGACCACAACCCCTTTCAGGTGGGGTTGGGATCCCAACCATTAGGTCCCATAGATGTTGCACTTCCCCTTGCGGTCACCTTGACCGACTCATCTCTTGTTCCAAATGAAGTTGACAAAGACACCTGGTTCATTGAGTGGATCCAACACATCCATCAATAGGTTCAGGATATCCTACAAAAGTCCAATGACAAGTACAAACAATGCCATGATCAACATCGGGTGCCACATAAGTTTCAGGTGGGAGACAAAGTTTGGTTGCACTTGCAGAAAGAACGCCTTACAGGACCCCATTAGAATATTCGCCCACTCCGTTATGGGCTGTACACCATCACCAAGGCCATGGAGGATAATGATTTTGAGCTCAACATTCCTCCTTTCCTTGGCATGCACCTAGTGTTCAATGTGGATCTCCTTTGCCCTTATTTCCCACCATTATTGGACACCTCAGACGTAGAAAAACAAATGACACCAACAGAGCTCAACCCCTACTGCATCCAATAGGAATCCAACGATCAGATTGTGGACACATAGATCAAGGGAACTCAATAACAAAGGATACAACTTTATCGAGTCGTCAAAGCAGGGAAATTCCTGCACCAAGGCAAGTGGCTCACCCAGGGCCAAATTCAACAGAAATTTCCTCATCTGATGGGGGAAATCAATGCAATGGAGACCATTACTTCCTAAGGAGGGAGGATTGATCCATATGGATATCAGTGGCCACCCGCCTTTTCCAACTGGCTCAAAACAGTTTTCTGGCAATTTTGGCAATTTACTATTTTTAACAGTTTTCACTCCCGGGGCCATTTTGAGGGCCTAAATGAAGGTTTTTCAGGATTGATATTCTTAATGATACCCTAAAATGTGATTGAGGCCCCAAAATTCATCTACTTGATGACACCTTTCCAACGGGCTATCATACGCCTAAAACAGAGATTGTATGCAAAAGTTACAACCCCGGGAAGTTAATGTACTAACTTACCCAAACGGGGCCCACATGACTTTTGGCGCTTCATCTCTTAGGGTTAGGTTTTTCGATGTCTAGGGGTTTTGGCATTTCTTTTTATTGTAAAAGGTCTTTAGAGCCCGATTGTAATCATCTTCTCGCGAATGAGCGCAACCGTCACATCTCTTCTCAGAGATAAGCCACCACCATTCCAGCAAGCTTGTTTCTGTTGCATTTTACAGTTTCAGCTTATTTCATTATTGAATAGAAAACTAGTTTTACTGTATCTCTATTATTTTGTGTTAAGAATCTGTTAATAATATGTATTCATTTCATTCTTCTCATAAAATCCGGATCAACTATTGGACCTCACACGTATATCAGAGAGATATAGCACAGGGAAAACCCTTGTTTATAGAACCTTTGAATACCGAACCTGTTATCACTCCAAGAAACTCCTTAGGGTTGTAGATTAAGGATACTTGGTAAATTAAAAATAATGTGTAGGTATTCTTGGAACAATGGGATCCTCAATGATTAATGTAATAGACAACTCATCATACATTCAAAAGAAACAGTGCTTTCAGGAAACAATAATCAGATCAAGTAATTTGAAAGGAGAAGATGAAGAACACTAATCTTGATTGCCAAATACAACTGGATGTAGGGATTAATGCAAGATAGAAAGAAATCCTTCACTTCAAGTCTATGAGCTCAATAAAGAGATGACACTCTTTATAAGCTAAGATAAACTGAAATAAAGTACAGAAAAGGAAACATGAATATTTCTGATATTGAAAGTGAAAGGAGACTGTAATTTTATTATGCAATAAGAGTCTATACAGTAGCACAAAAATGTATTCCCAGTTTGAACCCCTGTCTCTTAGAAAAGCTAGGCATTTATAGCCTTTTACAATCAGTTTTTAAGATCCTGAAAACTTGGATCTGTATCTAAAAATAACAAATCAAATTAACTAAGACAATCGATAACAAAGACTAGTGGCTAGGCTAGCATTCGAACTATCTTCTATATCAAAATTTGACACCTCTACTTCATCAACTTCTGGAATCTGTTGTGTCATGAAAAAAGTAAAGGCACCTGTCTTTGTAGCTGGATTTCTTCAATTACTCATAGTCGAAACTTTAGGAGATCGATTTACCATGTGGTTTTCAAAATCTCCACGAATCTCTGATGCTGAGTATTTTCTGACTAAGTAGTTAATCCTTTAATGCTTTGAAACCTCTTTAAATCCTTTGAAAATCACCCTGCTCCATCTTTAGCTTTCAAAAATTCTTTTTGTGCTTTCACCAACTAACTCACCTTATGATTTGCTGGTTAGCTGGTGAAAGCTCTGCCTTTCACCAGCTAACTGGTTGTAAATTTACCCTTTGCGCTGGTGAAAGCTCTGCCTTGGCCAAAAAGGAACTTTCACCTCCAAAACTGTTGTTTTATCAAAAACTCAGCGTGTCTATGCTTTATCTCCTTGCATACTCACAACAACCTAGGCTAGCACTTGCAGATCTGGGTGTGACTTTTGTTTTTTCTTCAATTTTCTAATCTTCCTCTTAAGGCGTTTTGCTAACCACCATAGACTGTTATAATCTTTGGTGATTTTCTTCTTTCTCTTCTTGTCCTTGACACTTTCACGAGCCAAATTTTCAAATGCATCATTTGTTTCTGCGACATTATCAGACAACGTTTTGTATCTCTCCTTAATTACTCTTTCTAAAACCTCTCGTTGAGCAATCACTTCTTTAAGTTTCTTGATTTTCTATGATTTCTTTGACTTTGTGCTCTTTGATGTTTCACCTTCACCAGTGTGAGTAAAAGTCTCACAATCCTGTGAAAATTCCATGGAGTGTTTAGGGCTTTTAATGGTTGGACTTTCATCTTCTTGCTCTGGCTCTGTTTCTGAGTCTGTGTATGGTAAATTCAGGATATTTGTTTTCTTTTCTGTAGGCTGCTCTGAAGTGGTTTCAAAATCTAACTTTTTCTTTGAATTGTGAGACTTTATGCCAGAAATCCTATCTTCTGGTGGTCCTGGAAGAGTTCTCCTCTTCCTCGAGCTGCTTTGAGGAGTTAATTGCCTTTTTCCAGCTCTCTTCTGCTCATTCATGGGCTGAGTTTGGGTTTCAAAGCCTTCCCAAAAAAGAAAATGCTGCCAAGTCCTTCCTCTTTGTCTTAGTTCCTCTAGGATTATCAATTTGATTAGGCCAAAATGCCAAAGAGTGTTTTTCATACTTAAAGGTTTAGCCCTAATCTTTTTACAGACTTTAGTTAGGCTTTTATGCAAGAAGAAAGGAAAATTTAGGAGAGTTTTCCCTGTAAAATGGTCTAAGAGCTTGAAATGGTATAGAATCATCTTGTCACACCTACCTTCTGAGGTTATATAGAGTTCGATTCCCTTGAACAAGTCCTGCCATTCATCCTCCAAATGAGAAACTGACATGCTTTTCTTCCCTGCAACATTTATGAATTCTTCCTTAAGATATGCTCTGAAATTGAGGTTCTTGGTTGCTGTTGTTTTAAACCAACTCTGGCCTGATCTAGGTAAGCTGGTCATTGTAGAAATGGCGGCTTCATCAACTATGATTTCTAAAGACTTGACACGGGCTTTATTTCCATCGTATGATTTAGCAAACACTTCAGCTGTTGTTTGGTGACAGCCATTCTATAACTTCTCAACATATCCCATGCAGCCTGCGTCTGAGAAGTGTTTTTTCACCTCTGGATGCACTTGTAGAAAGGACATACTGCATAATTCTTTCCTTAACAATGAACCACTTCGTTACCTTTCCATCTTTAATTCGAACCCCAGACAATTTTGCAAACAAAAACACTGTAATTTGTTGTTTGAGCCAAGGTTCGGCGCTGGTGAAAACTCTCAGCATTGTTTTTCAAAAATGAAACCATAACATATGCCTGTGGATAATGCGTGTTGGGGATATGAAGTGTCGATTTGATGTCACCAACTAAGTAGTACCGCTCCTTTACCTGTGATGATGAATTTGAAATCGTCATCTCCAACGCCATTATCTTGTGAAGCATGCATTCACGAATATGATCCGCTTTGAAATCCGATTTAGATGTGCAAAACCGAATCTTCATCATTATCCTCTTTCACCAGTTCCTTATAATGATTATGTGACGTGTGTTGAGCATGTCATCTTTTGATTTTTGAAAACGTGGAGAAAACACACGTGTTCCGCACTTTCACCAGCTAATGGTCCGTGGGGAAATGCTCCTTAATTGTTGAAAATCGTCGCTTTCACCAGCTAATCATCAACTTTGAAGCACACGTTAGCTGTTGAAGGTCTTTTCATGAAATTTTAAAGAAAATACCTTTATGGATCGTCTTATTTCTAAGATATGAATTAAAAACCTAAGTTTTTCCACTAGAAGAACTTAAAACAAAATGGAGAAAACTACCAATAACCATGCTATCAACAACAAAATGAAACCATAGTGACTGATTCATTTTGGGAGATAAAATTTGGCTCCAACTGGGATGAACACCTTCTTGTGAGGTGACCAAGAACCTAGCTAGACTCAGTAGCCTTTATTACAATTTAAAAATTTGAAAAATAGTTTTGCTTAGTACCATTGGGCATGGAGTTATTCAAGTGATAGAAACAAAGAAAATGGAACTAAAAAGAATATGTACAAGTAGAACAGGGCTTTAAGAAAAAGCCTTATGAAAAATAGGTCTTTAGAAAGCGCCCGTTAAAAGGGCCACCTGCTACTTCCTCGCCTGCAAGATTTTGGAGAACAAAGGTATTGTTCTGCTGAACCGCTATTATGACGAAAGGACTTGTCTAGAGAGTATCAAATTTTCCGTGTTTCCCCTTCTCTTGCCTTGCTGCATCCCATTTTAAGACTAGTTCCCCTGTTTTGAAGATATTTGATTTGACTTTTTTGTCGAAGATCTCCTTCATTTTTCCTTGGTGTAATTCTGTCTTTTCCAAAAGCTGCTCTCTATCTTGCTGTAACTCTACCAAATTATGAATTCTCCGAGTTAAATCACTTGGTTCAGAATCAGTTTCTTGTAAAAACTTTGCAACTGGCAGTGCAAGTTGAACAGGAAATATGGCTTCCGTACCATATACCAACTTGAAAGGAGATGTACCAATTGATTTTTTACATGTAACCCTGTCAGCCCACAAAGCAAATTTCATCTTGGAATCCCAGCCTCTGGTATTTTGTTCAAGCGACTTCTTTATAATTCTGACTAAACTCTTATTTGATGACTTAGCTAAGCCATTTCCTTGCAGATAGTAAGTAGTGGAATGTACTAGTTGAATTCCCAACTCTTCACATAATTTTACCAAGTGCTTATCTTTGAATGCAACAACGTTATCAATGACTATTCTCTTAGGGAAACCAAATCTAGCGAATATGTTTTCTTGCAGAAAATTTATGATGACAATATGATTGGCGTTCCTGGTAGGAATAGCCTCAATCCACTTTGTAAAATAATCGGTGGCAACAAGGATCCACCTGTGCTGACTACTAGAAGGCGGGTGAATCTCACCTA
Source organism: Picea engelmannii (assembly GCA_009831015.1). NCBI lineage: Eukaryota > Viridiplantae > Streptophyta > Pinopsida > Pinales > Pinaceae > Picea > Picea engelmannii. The sequence goes on from ML788784.1 coordinate 47,048, forward strand.
TGAAATCCAGACCCCATTGCTGGAAAGGACCTGTGACCACTATAGGTTTGAGGGGAAGAGACTTCAATTGTTGTTTGTCTTCAAATCTTTGGCACTTGTCACATGTTCTCACAAACTCACACACATCTGAAAATAAGGATGGCCAGTAATAACCAGAACTTAAGATTTTATGTGCGGTGGTTTTCCAATAGTGATGTCCTCCGCATTCACTATTATGGAATTCAATCATGACCTTAGCTTCTTCTTCTTGGTTTATGCACCTCAACAATAAACCTATTGGATTTTTCCAGAACAATAAGTTGCCATTGATGCAGAAATTCATGGCTTTGAGATTTAAAGCCCTTCCTTGTGTTTTTGTCAAATATGAAGGGACTGATAAAGTTTGCAGAAAATGAATAATGTGACTGTACCATTTGCAATTAGCTAGGTGAGCTGAGACCTGGATTTCCTCACCTTCTTTATCCTCTGAAGACTGAACATTATCTGCGTTAACACTTACCAAATTTATTTCGAGCAGCTTACAATTTTCTTCTGCCAAAAGTTTGGCAAGGCCCTGACCCTTCACAAGTTTTGCTGGTTTAATTTCAACATCAAATTCAATCAACTTTGCTATCCACTTACTCCTTTTTCCATCTATGTCAGGTTGTACAAGCACATCTTTAACTGAACTGGAGGGTACATAAGCTATTACCTTGGCTTGAAGGATGTAAACTCTGAAATCTTTCAATGACTTGATAAGTGCATATGCTTGTTTCTCCAATAATTCATACTTTACCTCTGCATCCCTCAAGACTTTACTGAAGAAGGCAACCGGCTGCTCCTGATCCTCGGCATTTTTCTACAAGAGTACTGTTGCAATTGTATCTCTTGAAGCAAATGAAAAAATGTAAAATACCTTGGCGAAGTCAGGGCTGATCAAAACAGGGGTTGTTGTAATGGCTTCCTTGATAGCATTGAATGAGTGTTTGGCTTCTTTAGTCCATTTTACCTCGGAGTCCTTTCTTAACATAGAAATAATATGCTTTGTGAGTTCTGCAAAATTTACTATAAACCTCTTGATAAAGTTTATAGTCCCAAGGAAAGACTGAATGTCCTTCTTCGATCTAGGAAGAGACATATTTTTAATCGCTTCTACTCTTTTTGGGTCAATTTTCACCCCATCAGCTGAAACAATATGTCCAATTAATTTCCCTTCCTTAAGTGCGAAATTTGATTTTTTTGGATTAAGAGAAATGCCATACCTTCGACATTTTAGGAATGTCTTTTTTAAGTGCTGCAAATGAAATTCATGGCTGCTCGAAAAAACAGTGATATCATCAAGATATATCAGGACAAATTTATCTTTCTCTCCAACGAAAGCAATGTCCATCTCCCTTTGTAATGTCGCTCCTGCGTTCATCAATCCAAAGGGCATATTTTTGTACATAAACGTACCCCATCACGTTCTCAAGTTTTTCGCAAGTGCAAGAACGGATAAGAGGCACTTGAGGTTTTAGATCAAAACCATAAGAAACAAACAAAAACATATCATATCGCAAAAGTTTTTTGTATTTTCATCATATTAAATGTTTTTGGTTTTATAGAATCATCCAAAGACTAACACCAAAATTTTTATTGATAACACAGATGTTGGGGCACATAGACCAGCTGGTAGTTCTCCTGTCCAGCATCGAGGAGAGGCAGCAGTTGCAGTCCCCTAGTATGCCGAGGACTATCTGACAGTGGAGCAAAACTTAGAGGGTTTGATGACCGATATTCCAGATATGCCTCTGGAGGAGATCCCACGACGCGATCAACGTCACACCGTGGGAGTCTCTGCCTCTATGGGTCATTTTCTCCGTAGAGTTGCTAGGACTTTAGTGTGCTATCGTGAACATCATTAGTGATGTCACTTTGTAGAAGCCAAGAGCTTCATTTTTTATATTTTGGTCTTTGGACACATTTTGTAAAACAAACTTTGATCGTTATATATACATGGGTTCTACCGGCTTACTTTACATGGTGTACATTTTAATGTGTTTGATTTTATAAGTGATTTAAATGCCTGTCTAATACATAATTAGCTAAAGCATCTGTCAATGTATTAAGACTTCTCGGAATGTGTTGATATTCTATGTAATCAAAATGTCTTTCCAAGAGGCGAATCCGCAAATATATCCTTAATAAAGTAGGACTTCGAATAGAATATACATTACTGAGTTGTAGTACTACCAACTGCAAGTCAAGTCGCACAACCAGGTGACGAATTCCAAGAGAGATAGCATCAACCAATAACTCAATAATGACGCTATACTCTGCGATGTTGTTGGTTGCTCGGCCAAGACATATACCTCGTAGAGATATGAGTTCATTTGTCGGGGCATAGATTGCCCATGCACCGGAAGCTAGGTTCCGAGTACTACGGCTAGCACCATCGGCGAAGCTAATATAAGGTAGCGAATACTCCGACATCTGGCAATCAAACACAACGTCACGTAAGGGCAGAGACCAGATAACGTCAAAGGCAAAACTAAAGTAACACACACACTCAGTATGATACATAAAAATACAAGTACTCATGCACAAAT
>ML788784.1:57955-89692 GCA_009831015.1 Picea engelmannii
GCCAGCACCTGAATAACCATTCGAAAGCCAACTCATCCTTCTAGAAGATTCCCTTCTAGAAGGTTCGAGATCTTTATATTTTTCCCCTTTAAGAGCATGTTCGCACCCTAACAATGAGTACAGTGCGAGAAGTTCGCACCCCATCTTAAGGTAGCCTGCAGGAATCAGGCATTCTCACAGGAGAATATATAAGTAGCTTGCGAACATGTTTCAAAATGTGAGTTCTGGAAGAAGACAACTGTAACTTTTCTCAGGAAAGTGTTCTTGGTAAAGAGCTTGATTTTCCATCATCATGACATCATCATGACATTATCACAATGACCAAATTTGTGGATAACACTTCGAAAACCTTCCAAAATTTTACATTATCAGGGAGGGATGGCCTATATTTAACTTGAATTTCGTAATTCAATTTATGAGGCAGAGGAGGTATGAAATCACAAGTCGACACAACTAATGAATCAACTAATTCATTCATTTCTCTGGGTACATATGCAATTTTAAAATCTGCAAAAGTATGAATTGCCCTCAAAACTTCATCTCTGTATGCTTTTAGCCTGACATGTTTTGCTTGAAAGGACTTATTCACCTGCTGAATGATCAAATCTGCATCTCTGAATACCTGCAATCTTTTAATCTCCATATCTTTGGCTGCATTTAGCCCCAGAAGTAGTGCCTCATACTCAACAATATTATTAGTCACTCTAAAATCGAGTTTAAAGGACAAATGAGAAGTTTTTTTAGAAGGGGAAATCAATACCACCCCTGCTCCTGCTGATTCTTTGGTGCAAGCACCATCAAATAACATGGTCCAAATATTGTCCTTTGCTTCTTCTGTGGGCTGAACTGCGGGCTTTCTGAGTAGCAATGCATCTGGTAATGAATCATCAATTTGCAAAATACAAGATCCCATACCTGTGTCAACAAAATAGATAGGATGATTGGGTGGATTTTGTTCGTCACTGATTACATATGCCAACTGTGATTCCCTATATAACCTTCTATTTACCCCTCCAAAAACAGGGATAGTAGCGTAAGAGAGATCCATTTGAAGAGCGCCACCTAGCCTCTTCATCCATGATATTGATAACAGACATCCAAATTTAGGTGGTATGTCTGCCACTACTATATCCATAACCATAGTCTTCATGGATGCTTGGGTTAAAGTTACATCCAAGTCCTTGATCATTCCAAGACATTTGACTTTTCGAGAGTCAAAAGAGAAAAGATCATGGTAATACTTGGTGATCTCCAGCCCAAGCTCATCCATGACCGCCTTTGGCATCAAATTGTGAGAAGCACCGGAGTCCAACAAACAATTATGTAATGTTTTCTCATGAATATTTAGAGAGATGTAAAAGGGAGGACAACTTTCATCTCTGTCTTCTATCATTTGGCCCAGAGTAATGGTTGGATTTTCATCATATATGTTGAGAATATCAGTGGAAGGGGATATAGATTTGGGATCTAGAGTTTTGAGGATATCCTTTTTTAACATTTCATTTTTCATTAACTCAACTAGAGGAATAGGAATCTTAATTTTCTGTATTTCAGCCTCAAAATTGAATGAATATGGGACTTTATCAGAGGCTTTATCAGAGACCTTTACCTCATTTAAAGGATATTTCTGATTGCTTTGTTGTTCAATAGGAGCCTGACTTTCTGGAGTTTGATGCTTGACAGGAGCAATAGTCTTCTTGGGAGGAGCTGATGCTTTCGCTTTTGAGGGATCTGTTTGCTGATTCTCTGATGTCTGATCTTTTTTATTAACAGGGGATGTGCTCTTTCTGGGAGAGACTGGTGCATTCTGTTGGGTAGTATCAGACTTAGATTGGAGATTATATCTATTCTTATCTTCTGTCGTGAAAATGCCATCATCAATAGGATTATCCTCTGTCTGTTCAGTCATCAATGCTTCTTCATAGTTGTGTTGTGTCAGATAAGATTTCCATGTCTCTTCTCCAACACAATGAATATTATCTTCTCCATCTTCTTGATAATCACCTTCATCTTCATCCATCACAACATTCTAAAGAGGGGCCTTTATTCTTTGATCTTCAGTAGGATTCTTTTCTCTTTGCAAAATCTGTGTTGGCTGATTATTTCTTCTGAAGTTGTTAGGATTTTGATTTGGGTTCCTTCCTGCATAATCATAAGTGCCTCTTCCCTTCACAGGATTCTTATTTTCAATCTTGAGCTTAGATATCTCAGAGGTTAGAGACTCTAGCATCTTAGCCATTTTATCAAACTTTGGGTCAGCGCTTGATGAAGAAGAAGCTTCATTCCTTGTCCTTCTCCTATCAAAATTTCCCTTTAGCTTTTGAGAAGCTAAAATATTTGATTCCACCTTATCTTGCATGAGAGATAGTGTTGGTGACCTCCTTTCTCTCAACAATAAACATAAATCTGAGTCGAAAGCATCAGAATATGTGATCTTGGCAGAAGCATCTGAAGGTTTTATCTCTGCTGGTATTTTACTATACATCCGGTTAAATCTTTTAGTGAAATCAGAGTCTGACTCACTATTTTGTTTCCTTAGATTTCCAAATTCTGTGATATAGTATACAAAATCTCTTCTATCACCCCAATGTTTCAAGAAGGTCTCATCCAATTGCTTTATTCCAGCTATGGAACCAGCAGGGAGTTCTTTGAACCATTTCCTAGCATGGCCATCTAATATTTGGACAAAGACTCGTGTCCAAACATCTTCCTCTTCAATATTAAGGTTTTCAGCATAACTGTAGAAAGCCTCAATATGTTCTTCAGCAGACACATCGCCTTCACCCATGAATTTGGGCATATACTTCTGATAGTCTCCTGTTGGCATAGCTGATACTGGGTTTGGCAATACGAGTGGTGCATACCTAGCATCTAAGATTTGTTGCATTTTAGTCAAAGGAGGTGGTGCAGCCATAACTATCAGGGGTGAGAAAGGTGATGGTTTCTTTTTCTAGTCTTCAACACTGGAGGAATGCGAAGGAGGTGAATCTTCTAATGGGAAAGAGGTCTGATATGAGGCTCTGTAAAAATTTGCAAGCTTTCCAGGTAAGTTTTCTTCACCTTTAGTAGATAGCTCTTGGAGAAGATGTTCAACAACAAGGAGGCTAGTATAAATGTTTAAATGATCTTCTTGTTGCTGAGAATGAAAAGACTCAAGAGAATAATAACTATGACTTCTTTTTAAAGTCTTGGATGTTTTTTCAATCAAATTTGAATCTATCAATTTATCATCATTGCTATTTTTCTGTTGATCAAAAGGAGTTTGTTCTTCTACAGTATTTACAACTATTTTTTCAACAGTACTCTTTGAAAAGAATTCAAATTTTTTTGTAGTAGATTTTCCAGAACTAAAAAGAGGATTACCTTCTGTATCTGATTTTGAAGCTTGACCCTGAATTGTCTTTCCTTTCCCGAGAATTAGTTCTGGATTGGACATTGGTGTGATAGGTGATTCTTGAGGATTTTCCCTAGTACTGATCCTCTTAGGAGCCAGGATGAACTTGTGGAGTTTCCAGATAGATAATTACAACCAATTAAAATGTCTAATCTTTGTCTATAATCAAATATCAACTCTATGTCGTATCCCAGGAAAGCAGAACTCAAATTTTGTTTCCCCGACAACGGCGCCAATTTGTTATCACTCCAAGAAACTCCTTAGGGTTGTAGACTAAGGATGCTTGGTAACTTAAAAATAATGTGTAGGTATGCTTGGAACAATGGGATCCTCAATGATTAATGTAATAGACAACTCATCATACATTCAAAAGAAACAGTGCTTTCAGGAAACAATAATCAGATCAAGTAATTTGAAAGGAGAGGATGAAGAACACTAATATTGATTGCCAAATACAACTGGATGTAGGGCTTAATGCAAGATAGAAAGAAATCCTTCACTTCAAGTCTATGAGCTCAATAAAGAGATGACAGTCTTCATAAGCTAAGATAAACTGAAATAAAGTACAGAAAAGGAAACATGAATATTTCTGATATTGAAAGCGAAAGGAGACTATAATTTTATTATGCAATAAGAGTCTATACAGTAGCACAAAAATGTATTCCCAGTTTGAACCCCTGTCTCTTAGAAAAGCTAGGCATTTATAGCCTTTTACAATCAATTTTTAAGATCCTGAAAACTTGGATCTGTATCTAAAAATAGCAAATCAAATTAACTAAGACAATCGATAACAAAGACTAGTGGCTAGGCTAGCATTCGAACTGTCTTCTATATCAAAATTTGACATCTGTACTTCATCATCTTCTGGAATCTTTTGTGTCATGAAAAAGGTAAAGGAACCTATCTTTGTAGCTGTATTTCTTCAATTACTCATAGTTGAAACTTTAGGAGACCGATTTAGCATGTGGTTTTCAAAATATCCACGAATCTCTGATGCTGAGTATTTTCTGACTAAGTAGTTAATCCTTTAATGCTCTGAAACCTCTTTAAATCCTTTGAAAATCGCCCTGCTCCATCTTTAGCTTTCAAAAATTCTTTTTGTGTTTTCACCAGCTAACTTGCCTTATGATTCCCTGGTTAGTTGGTGAAAGCTCTGCCTTTCACCAGCTAACTGGTTGTAAATTTACCCTTTGCGCTGGTGAAAGCTCTGCCTTGGCCAAAAAGAAACTTTCACCTCCAAAATTGTTGTTTTATCAAAAAATGAGCGTGTCTCTGCTTTATCTCCTTGCATATTCACAACAACCTGGGCTAGCACTTGCAGATCTGGGTGTGACTTCTGTTTTTGCTTCAATTTTCAAATCTTCCTCTTAAGGCGTTTTGCTAACCACCATAGACTGTTATAATCTTTGGTGATTTTCTTCTTTCTCTTCTTGTCCTTGACACTTTCACGAGCCAAATTTTCAAATGCAGCATTTGTTTCTGCGAAATTATCAGATAGCGTTTTGTATCTCTCCTTAATTACTCTTTCTAAAACCTCCTGTTGAGCAATCACTTCTTTAAGTTGCTTGATTTTCTGTGATTTCTTTGACTTTGTTCTCTTTGATGTTTCACCTTCATCAGTGTGAGTAAAAGTCTCACAATCCTGTGAAAATTCCATGAAGTGTTCAGGGCTTTTAATGGCTGGACTTTCATCTTCTTGCTCTGGCTCTGTTTCTGAGTCTGTGTATGGTAAATTCAGGATATTTGTTTTCTTTTCTGTAGGCTGCTCTGAAATGGTTTCAAAATCTAACTTTTTCTTTGACTTGTGAGACTTTATGCCAGAAATCCTATCTTCTAGTGGTCCTGGAAGAGTTCTCCTCTTCCTCGAGCTTCTTTGAGGAGTTAATTGCCTTTTTCCAGCTCTCTTCTGCTCATTCATGGGCTGAGTTTGGGTTTCAAATCCTTCCCAAAAAAGAAAATGCTGCCAAGTCCTTCCTCTTTGTCTTAGTTCCTCCAGGATTATCAATTTGATTAGGCCGAAATGACAAAGAGTGTTTTTCATACTTAAAGTCTCAACCCTAATCTTTTTACAGACTTTAGTTAGTATTTTATGCAAGAAGAAAGGCAGATTTAGGAGAGTTTTCCCTGTAAAATGGTCTAAGATCTTGAAATGGTATAGCATCATATTTTCATACCTGGCTTCTGAGGTTATATAGAGTTGGATGCCCTTGAACAAGTCCTGCCACTCATCCTCCAAATGAGAAACTGACATGCTTTTCTTCCATGCAACATTTCTGAATTCTTCCTTACGATATGCTCTGAAATTGAGGTTCTTAGTTGCTGTTGTTTTGAACCAACTTTGGCCTGATCTAGGTAAGATGGTCACTGTAGCAATGGCGGCTTCATCAACTATGATTTCTAAAGACCTGACACAGGCTTTATTTCCATCGTATGATTTAGAAAACACTTCAGTTGTTGTTTGGTGACATCCGTTCTATAACTTCTCAACATATCCCATGTAGCCTGCGTCTTAGAAGTGTTTTTTCACCTCTGGATGTGCTTGTAGAAAGGACAGACTGTCTAATTCTTTCCTTAACAATGAACCACTTCATTTCCTTTCCATCTTTAATTCGAACCCCAGACATTTTTGCAAACAAAAACACTGTAATTTGTTGTTTGAGCCAAGGTTCGACACTGGTGAAAACTCTCGGCGTTGTTTTTCAAATATGAAACCATAACATATGCCTGTGGATAATGCATGTTGGGGATATGAAGTGTCGATTTGATGTCACCAACTGAGTAGTACCGCTCCTTTACCTGTGATGATGAATTTGAAATCGTCATCTCCAGTGCCATTATCTTGTGAAGCATGCATTCACGAACATGATCCGCTTTGAAATCCGATTTAGACATGCAAAACTGAATCTTCATCATTATCCTCTTTCTCCAGCGCCTTATAATGATTACGTGACGTGTGTTGAGCATGTCATCTTTTGATTTTTGAAAACGTGGAGAAAACACATGTGTTCCGCGCTTTCACCAGCTAACGGTCCGTGGGGAAATGCTCCTTAACTGTTGAAAATCGTCGCTTTCACTAGCTATTCATCAACTTTGAAACACGCGTTAGCTGTTGAAAGTATTTTCATGAAATTTTAAAGAAAATACCTTTATGGATCGTCTTATTTCTAAGATATGAATTAAAAACCTAAGTTTTGCGACTAGAAGAACTTAAAACAAAATGGAGAAAACTACTAATAACCATGCTATCAACCACAAAATGAAACCATAGTGACTAATTCATTTTGGGAGCTAACAGAACCCTTGGGATGAAAACAAAAATAGAATAGGCAATATCCATTGCTACGCAACTGTGTCTTCTGCATTTGATTTGTTACTACACATTCTTTCCTGTTAATCATTTGGGCATTTCATCATTGCATTATTCTTAAGATCATAGTATAACTCTGTAGGAGTAAAAAAAAAAGAATTCTGGATCCTGTTGGCACCATTATTTGAGACCTATTCCGTCGGATTTCTCTCTTCTCCCTTATCACAGTCATACCAATTATTTTTCATATTTTTTTTTCTTGTGGACTTGACCCCCTTCCAAAACCCTTATTTGTGCTTTATCCCATTGGATTCAACTTGTCTCCCTGATCATTGTGATACACTTCACCCATAACCCATCTTTTGTGTGGTCCCACTCACCCCTTTTCGTGTTCCCTCATCATCATGGCCCATACCCATAGCCAAGAATTGGAAGCTCACTTCACTACCTTGCTCTCTAATTTCATAGAAACCCAACAAGAAGTGCAACAACTCAGTGCCAATATTTCCATCATTAATCAAAATATACATTCCTCCATCGCCGCCTCAATCACAAAACTCAAAAAAGACCTCAAACAAAACATTACTACCCAAATTGAATTTCTCACTACAATGATCTACTCCAAGCTGCATATCCTTGCAGATCTTCCCTTATCTGAGCCACCTTTGCATACCGAAGGTGAAACTTCCTCTCATTCCTAGAATTTTCAGTCCCATCACTTTCAGTGTGACCTAGATCATCCACGTGTGGATGTGACCAAATTTGATGGATTGGATCCCACTGGATGGGTAACTCAAATGGAACATTATTTCTCTTTGTATGGCATTACAACCGAGTTGGCCAAACTTCGGTATGGTGTTCTCCATCTAGGTCAAGAACATTAGCAATGGTGGTAATGGAGAAAAAATTCAAGCCAAGGTTATGTGGCTTCGACACACTTTGTGGCAAAGTTTTATGAACTCTTTAACATTGACACCAACCATTTAGACTGTTTGACAAAGTTGAAACAATATGTCACAATGGAAGACTTTATAACTTCTTTTGAGTGATTGGATTTTCATGCAGAGGGCATGTTTGATGTTTTTTTTTGGGAATGTTTTATCAGTGGCCTCAAGGACGAGATTCGTGCTCATGTCCTCATGGCTCGGCCTTAGATTTGGGTAGACGCTACTAAAAGAGATAAGGAATCACAACAAGTTGTCTCTTCTCAAAACCGAAAACCCTCCTTTATTCCTCACACTAAATAAATAACTCCCACTCCTCCTTCTACTCCACTAAAGATCCAGAAATTGGCCAGGGCCAAAATGGTTGAACGCCAACTCAAAGGCCTTTGTTATAATTGTGATGAAAAATATTTTTTGAGACACAAGTTTAAGGAACAAAATATTTTAATGGCCATCTCGGAGGATGTTTCAGAAGAGGATGTTGAGGCTCTGCTTGTGTCAGTGTCACCTGAACCCACTGACATAACCCCTCCCTCAGACCCTCCTGGAGTAGAACCAATCATTTCCCTAAATGATCTCACTGGCTTCTCTACTCCCCAAACTATCAAGTTAATTGGTTACATAAAGCATAGAAAGGTTATCATTCTTGTTGATAGTGGAAGCACCCATAATTTTATTCATCATCACATTGCCTAAGAAACTAATTCCTATATCTATGCAGTCAATAATTTTCAGATCATGATTGCCAATGGAGGGTCCATGAAATGTAGAGGGCGTTGTGAAAATGTACGTCTCCCAATTGGTGACTACCACCTGAAATCTCATATGTTTTCTATCGACATGGGCAGTTGTGACATTGTGTTGGGTGCATAATGACTAAGGACTTTGGGTCCCATTCTCATGGATTTTAAGGAATTAACCATGCAATTCGACTAGGAGGGCCAAAAATATAAGTTTAAAGGCATCAACTCCAGTTCCCCGGAGATCATTAGTTCCCATCGCATGGAAAAGATGCTAAAAAAAGGTCATTCTGGCATTATTTCCCAACTCCATGCCATACAAGAAACTGAGATACTCGCTGTGCTGCAAGACCTCCAATCCATCCTCTCTAAACATCAAGTGGTTTTTTCCACTCCCCAGGGACTTCCTCCTTCCCATGGTGTTCATTATCATTCCATTCCCCTTGTCCCAGGAAGCCTTCCTCGCAATATCCGTCCCTATCGTCACCCCTTTTCCCCAAAAAATGAAATTGAGAAAATTATTCAATACCCACTCAACACAGGTGTTATCTGCCCTAGTACGAGCCCCTACTCTTCACATGTGGTCATGGTCCTTAAGAAAGAAGGTTCTTGGCATATGTGTCCTGACTTTCGTGCCCTCAACAAAGTCACCATTAAAGACAGATTTCCCAATCCTATCATTGATGACCTCTTGGATGAATTGAGTGGCGCCCAGTTCTTTAATAAACTTGATCTTCATTCTAGTTAGCACCAGATCCCTATGAAAGAGGAAGACATTCCTAAAAATGCATTTAAAAATCATGAGGGCCACTATGAGTTTTTGGTCATGCCCTTTGGCTTGTGTAATGCTCCCTCCACTTTCTAAAGTCTCATGAATCATGCCTTCCGTCCTTTTCTCTGTCATTTTGTCTTAGTTTTCTTTGATGATATCCTCATCTATAGTAAAAAAATGGACAACCCATCTTTCTCACGTGGATCGCGTTCTCCATCTACTCTTTCAACACCAACTTTTAGTCAAACAATCTAAATGTGCTTTGGTGCCTCAAAAGTCGAGTACTTGGGTCATCTTGTTGGAAAGGACGACGTCATGGTGGATTATAAAAATATTGAAGCTATGCAAGATTGGCCTCACCTAAAGACTCTCAAGAGCTTGCATGGATTTTTAGGTTTAACAGGTTATTATCGCAAGTTTGTTAAGAATTATGGAAAGATTGTGGCACCTCTCACTGCACTCCTTAAAAAGAATTCTTTCACTTGGACTCCAACAACTGCTCAGGATTTTCAAACCTTGAAGATGGCCATGTGCACCACTCTAGTCCTGGTCCTTCCTTATTTCACAAAGACCTTTGTCCTAGAATGTGATGTTTCCGGGAAAGGAGTTGGCAATTTCCTTATGCAAGAGGGTCGGCCTTTGGCATTTACCAACAAACAACTATCCGAGTGCAATTTGGGAAAATCAATCTATGAAAAGGAAATGATGGCTATTCAGCATGTCGTGGATATTTGGCACCCTTATCTATTGGGGCAACGCTTCCAAATCAAGACATATCATCAAAGCCTCAATTATTTTCTGGAACAATCCCTTTCCTCCCCAGAGCAACAAAAATGGGTGACTAAGCTCTTTGGATATGATTATGAGATCATTTACAATAAAGGAAATGACAATGTGGTTGTTGATGCAATTTACAGAAAATATGAACATGAAGGGTCCCTTTTCTCTCTCTCCTTTATTGTACCAGATTGGCTCCAAGTTGTTCTCCAGGAATGGCTACACGATCCCAAAAGTTCACATATGATACAACAATTGCTGTCCATTTCTCCAGGTTCCCTAAGGTACTCTTGGCTCAATGATGAGATTCGATACAAAGGCCATTTGTATTTAAGTAAACAATCAAAACTTCAATCCATGGTACTTTTTGAGCTTCATGCTACACCCACAACGGGGCACTCTGGGTTTACCAAAACCTATGACAGGGTCAAACGTTCTTTTTTTTGGGATGGTATGAAACAATACGTTTTTAATTTTGTGGCTGAATGTGATGTGTGTCAATGAAAAACGTGCGAAACAACCAAATTTCCTGGAACACTATAACCGCTTCCGATTCCACCTACTATTTGGCAGGATATCTCTATGGATTTTATTGTAGGCTTACCTAAATGGGGCAATAAATCAGTCATCATGGTGGTAGTTGATCGTCTTTCCAAGTATGCTCATTTATGTTCTCTTCAACACCCCTTTACATCATCCACTTTTTCTCAACGTTTCATGGATCAGGTCTTCAAGCTTCATGACAAGCGGCATTCTATTATCTCTGATCATGACCCAACTTTCACCAACAATGTTTGGAAAGAATTGTTCAAGATACAAGGCACCAAATTTCATCTCAGCACAACTTACCATCCCCAGACTGATGGTGAAACTGAAATTGTCAACAAGTGTTTGGAAACATATTTGAGGTGTTTTTCATTAGAAAGGAAGAATTAGTGGGATTAATGGTTACCACTAGCTGAATGGTGGTACAACACTTCGTACCATACAACTACCTGCATGACTCATTTTGAAGCGGTATATGGAAAAAATCCACCTTCAATTCTCTCATATTTTCCAGGTGTCTCGAAGTTCCAGGCGGTTGAACAGATGCTTACAGTTTGAGAGGCTATTCTTCGTACCCTCAAAGAGAATTTTTTCATGGCCCAAAATCACATGAAGTAACAAGCTGATCAAGTTCGCTCTATACGTAAATTTGTAGAAGGAGATCAGGTGTTTCTTCGAATGCAACCCTACAAGAAAAATTCCCTCAAGGATAACCATTGTCAGAAAGTGGTGCCCAAATTTTATGGTCCTTATACCATTCTCAAGCGTGTGGGACATGTGGCGTATCAGTTAGCTTTTCCCAGTCATTCTAATCTCCATCCTGTTTTTCATGTTCCCTGCTTAAATAAGGTGATTGGAACTAAGTTCCAAAATCAAACCAACCTTCCCGAGTTGGATGAAGAAGGCTCCAATTGGCTAAAGCCACAAGAAGTTTTGGACCAGCGTGAGCATCGTCTGCGTCAATGAGCCATCAAGGAAGTGTTAGTCCAGTGGAAAGATACAACTCCAAAAGATGCCACTTGGGAACCAACTACCATTCTGCAACAATTTCCCCATCTCAAGCCTTGAGGACAAGGTTGTTTTTAAGGGGGAGGACGTGTTATTGACATAACCCCTCACATAGGTAGAATAATATATTTACATGTAATAAATGTCAATATTAATAAGGCCTAGCAATAAGGAAGAACAAGTCTAATGTAAGAAGACCTAATAGAAGCTTCCGCTTATAGAAGGATCTTCCTCTAGATGGTTCTTTTGATAGACATATTTAGTATAAATAGGAGTCGAGGGTATGAGAAATTTTGTCTTGGATATTATTGTAATAGAGATCTACTCTTCTAGAGGTTGCCCCCTCGAAGAGGCAAGTGAACATTGATCTCAGTAATCAAAGTGCTCTTTCTGGTATTATTTTGGTATCATTTTGGTATTATTGTGGTGTTATTATGGTTATATTGTTGTTCATATGCTATTTCTATCTATTTATTTATGTTCTGCATACTTTTTATATCTAGAATATTACAATATTATTCTTAGAAAGGAAATGTAATGGAAAAGCACAGGTGAGACATCAGGTAATGTTTTGACCGTGGAGAACATGGTAATACAAAAGGAGAGAGGAAAGATCCTAGGGAATCATGGGAAGCCTAAGAAGGTAAGATCAAAATCCAAAGGGAAGATGGAGTGTTGGAATTTTGGGAAGAAAGGACACCTGAAGTAATACTCTTGGTATCGAATAGAAAAACAAAAACATGGACAAGAGGAGAATAATTGGGAAGAAAATGTAGCATATTATGTATCGAAAGATGCTTTAATACTTTCATTAGATAATATTATTGATTCTTGGGTGGTAGAATCAGGGGCTTCATTTCATTCCACACCCCATTGAAAATATTTTCAATATTATGTTCAAGGTTATTTGGATAGGTTTATTTAGGTGATGATAAACCATGTAAAATTGTTGGAAAGGGTAAGATACAGATGAAATCAAAGAATGGAAACCAATGGTTGTTGAAAGAGGTGAAGCATGTTCCTAATTTGAGAAGAAATCTAATTTAAGTAGGGAAGTTGGAAAGTTAAGGCTATATAGTTACATTTACAAACAATTAGTGGAAGGTCATTAAAGATAACTGATAATAGAAAAAGGAGAGAAGGTAGGTACATTGTATTTATGTACCATTAATGATAACTCTTCTATTTATTTAGTTTCTATAGGATCATATAAAACATTGTGGAATCATAGGCTTGGGAACATGAGTGAGAAGGGGTTCAAACTCTACACTCAAGGAATTTGTTGCCATATTTGAAGCAGGTTGATTTGGATTTATGTGAGCACTATGTTTATGGAAAAAAAAAGAGAGTCAAATTTCTTAGAGTTGGGAAGGAAAAGAAGAGTGAAAATTTAGAGCTTGTGCATATAGATGTATGGGGACCATATCGTGTATCATCTCTTGGTGGATATTAATATTATGTTACTTTGATTGATTATGCAGCTAGGGAAACTTGGGTTTATTGTATTTGGAAAAAAATAGATGTTTTCGATACTTTTAAGAAATGTAAAGCTTTGGTTGAGAATGAGACAGGAAATAAGTTGAAGTTTATCAGATCAGAAAATGGAGGATAATGCTAAAACAAGGAGTTTGATAGTGTTGGAAATTATGTTGGAATTGATGTCAAAGGTAGACATAACTATGACAGTCATTGATATCATAGGAAGGGGGAGACTGACTGTTATCAATGATAGGGGGAGACTATGAATGCCTCTATTCATTGTGTCAATAAGTCACTACATATCTACCCTATGCGAATGAAGGAAAGAGGAACAAAATGACCTTGCAAATAATAGATCCAGGGATCAAACCAAAACTATTAACACAAATCCATGGACACACAGAGGAAACAAAGAACATCCCTTTATGTTGTTGAGTTTTTGTGAGATATTGCACTTGATAGTAAACATGTCATGACAATTCCTCAAGGGTCACATTAATGCATTATGAGAAATAAAGAATGGAATCTAGACAAAATGACCCTGCAAATATAGGTTCAAAGATGTAGAGGAGGTGTTGAGCATGCAGTGAAGGCATAGAGATAATGAATAGTCAAACCAAGAGAATTTGGATAAGGAGAAGTCGTGCAATTGGAATATGGATGATTTGACTCCATTGAAGGTCTGGGAAACAATGAAATAGATGGATTTGACATCTGAGAGTGCAGAGTATGCATAGGAAAGTGTAGTAGGTCTAAAGGAGGTCTTGGTGGCTCAAATGAAGCAAGTGATATATCCCACATTCATGAAGAAAAAGAAATTTGAAGAGTTTGTATTGAAAATTATATTTTATGTAATCTGAATGTGAATGGAAAACCATGCGCAAGACATTAAATTTTTTTTATGGGGTCCACCATATCAGAGATCATAAGATTGGACTAAAATTTGTAAAAGAGTGGTAGAAGTTTTGGTGGATCGATGCCCCAGTAGGCTGGTGGCCATGCCAATCCCATGTTAGTAACCAACTCAGATGCCACATCACTACCACATGTACAGTAAGATGAGTTCCATGTCAAAGGGAGTCCACATCAGTACCTTGCTAGTGGCATAACAAGAAACTTTGCAGATGCCACATGTTAGGACATGTATTGATGCCATGTCATCTAGTACTTTTATAAGACATCCATACATAAGCTACCTCATATGTAACATCAACATAAGAGATCTCAAAAATAAACTAAGTATCAAGACATCGTGAAGATAATGAAGGGGTGGAGATTCAAGACTATGTGAAGTAATGAGAACAAACCCACATTGAGATGTCAAAAATTGGCTAAGTATGAAGAATCTATCAGATGGAGGAGGTCATGGATATAGAAAAGAGAATAATAGAGATGTCTGGTGAAGTGCATTGGGCCTTTAAAAAATGACTAAGTATGTGGAATTGGTCAGACGAAGTGAGATGTCAAAAATTGTCTAAGTATCAAGAATGAATTGGTTGAACGACAAACAAAGTTGATGAGTGAAGAATATAGATGTCTTGTGGAGTGAGGTACGACTTCAAAAAATGACTACGTATGAGGAATTAGTCAGATGCAGTGAAACTTCAAAAAATGACTAAGTATGAGGAATCGATTGAACGAGTGGTATATACAAGTGAAAGATGGAGATGTTGCAGAATGCGCTGAATTGTGAGAAATCGTATAGGTATAGGTGCAAAATGAGTGTGGTGGAATGAGAAGGTGTAGTTTGGAGGCCATGAAAGTTTGAAATAAATAAAAATAAATGCATGAGACCTGTAGTGAATGAGATCAACGAATGAGGTTAATCATAGATCTGATCGGACGGTGGCTATGACTTGAAGGTATGATCTATGTCACACTTGAATCAACTGGCGAGATCAATCTGAGGTCAATATTGAATGGTTGTTTTTCATTGTGGTTGCATGGATTGTTTTTGTGGAAAGTAAACAAATTAATGGTCAAGATATAACCAAGGGATCTAATCCCATGACTGTTGAGAGTTGAAGCTCATGTCGTGTATTTTGATAACTAGTAAAAGAGATCAATGGTGGAGATTTAATTCAGAGGAATATTCAACGACTGCTGAGTATTGAGTAGAATGTTGTGTGAAGAAGAGATCAATGAATGAGAATGGATAATGAATCAGATCCAATGGTAGATGAGAAATGAGGTTGTTTGTGTGTTGTATCAGACAAAGAATAAGAAAAGATCAATGGTCAAGATAAAATCAAGGATAAATTGGGTGATTGTTGAGTGTCATGGTTCATGCTCTATCTAGAGAGTAGATGGTCTACGATGGAAGGAAATTTAAGACCTTGTTCGAAGGATATTTTTGCAGAACGATTCAAGGAGATTTAAAGGGAGTTGGATCCGAGCCCATGAACATGATTTTATTTGTATGTGGACAAACTCTTGAGTACCTAGGATCGATATACATTAACATTCCATGAGTGTTTTGAATGTGTGGAAGTGGGAGAAGTGGATCATGTGAAGAGAAGCTCTGAGGTTCTGAGGTCCGAGGACATCAAATAATGAAAGGAAGATAATGCAATTGTCTAAAGGTGGATGGGAGGTGCAAGGACAAAGAAACTTGTGAATATATGTAGATTGTGAATTGTGATAGAAAATACAAAACAACAGACTTGTATAGGAGAAGGCTTGAAATAAAGAGATAATATGGTATTGTCAAAATATTGAAGAGATTGATATTTCTAGTAAAAATGGTATCTATAGGCAGTGATGAGTTGATGCTCAACTAAGGGGATTGGTGTCTCATGTAGGTGGGTTCCTGCGAAATTATAATTTGTAGGTTGGTGCATGTAGGGAGAGATGAGTTGGTGCCCAGTCAAGGGGATTGATATCTCTTGTAGGTTGGTTCCTACAAAACTTATTGTAGAGTTGGTGATTAGGAGAAGAGATTGACGTCTCCTACAATTTCGTTCCTGCAATCATTGTAACAGTAGGTTGGTGCCTACAATATTTTATAAGGATTATTTTTGTGGTTTTCTCCCATTTGGGTTTCCATGTTAAACCTTTGTGTAATGTGGATTATATGCTTGTCTGTACATTTCCCATTAACTGGTTATAATTAGTGAAGTAACAAATTGGTAAAGATTGTAAGAAAATAAAAGTTAGTCTTATATTGATTCACCCCCCCTCTCAGTATAAGTAAGTGTGCCAATAGATAGTTACTATGCATACCATGTGATTCATAGAGAGATGAAGGTTCTAGGAACACCACAAGAAAATGATTTGTTAGAAATAAAGAACGAGACAATCATGGAGCATGCAAGGAGTATAAGATTTCATGCAGGATTCCCCTTATCATTTTAGGTAGAAGTTGTGGATACTTTTGTTTACTTAATAAATAGAGGGACTTAAAGTTCCTTAGATAGTGGCATTCCAGAGGAGGCATGGACATGTAAAAGGGTAAATTAATCATTTATAATGACTTTTAGTTGTGAAGCATTTGTCCATATTGATAGAGAAAATAGAACAAAGCTTCAGGAAAAATCCAATACGTGTGATTTTATTGGATATGGAGTTAATGATTTTGGTTATCCCTTATGGGATTATGAAAATAAAAAAATCATTATGAGTAGAGATGTGGTATTCAATGAGAAGGACATGTATAAAGATCATTTTCAAATAAATAAATAGGAAAAGACAAACAAAAAATACACAATACTTGATGAAATCACATAATATGAAATCCCACAGGTGCCATAAAATCAAAATGTTCAACAACAACAAAAACAACAAAATGTACCTCAAAATCCTACAAATTCTTAGAGAAGATATACTTAGGTAAGTAGACCCCATGAATGGTATTTTCCTAGACATTGCTTATTTTTTACTGATTCTAGTGAACCAAAAAGATATGAAGAAGAAATGCAAGTAGAAACAAAAAATAAGTGAGAAAAACGCATAAAAGAGGAGATGGAATCATTGGTACATAACCAAACTTGGGACTTGGTTTAGTTTCCTACAGATTAAAGAGCATTGCAAAATAAAAGGGTATACAGGTTGAAGGAAGAATATGGAGGAAAAAATAGGTACAAGGCCAAACTTTTCATAAAGGGGTTTACACAGAATAAAGGTATATATTTTGATGAAATATTTTCTCCTGTTGTTAAAATGACTTCAATTAGAACTATTTTAAGTCTAGTGGAAGTATAATATTTCCATATTGAATATTTAGATGTAAATACAACTTTTCTCCATGGGGATTTGGAGGAAGAGATTTATATGAAGCAGCCATAGGGGTATGAGGTCAAAGGGAATGATAAATTAGTATGTAGGTTGAAGAAGAGCTTGTATGGCCTAAAGAAAGATCCAAGGTAGTGGTATTTTAAATTTGATAGGTTTATGGAAAAACAAGGTTATATTAGATGTTATTAGGACCATTGTGTTTATTTTAAAAGACTAGATAATGGAAGCTATATTATCGTGTTATTGTATGTAGATGACATGCTTGTTGTAGGTCTAACATGTAGGATATAAATGTTCTCAAAATAAAATTAGCTAATCCATTTTTTTATGAAGGATTTGGGTGTTGCAAATAAAATCCTTGGTATGAGAATACAAAGATATAGGAAAAATTGTTCATTAACATTGTCTTAGACTGAGTACATAGAGAAGGCTTTGGAAATATATAAAAACCAGGATGCAAAACTAGTTAGTACCTCTTTGGTTGAGCATTTCAAATTGACCAAGGAGATGTGTCCCAAGGAACAAGAACAAATCGACTACATATCCAAGGTTCCATACTCATTGGCAGTTAGCAGCTTGATGTATGTGATGGTGTGCACAAGGCCAGATATTGCACAATCAATGGGAGTTGTGAGCAAGTATATGAACAATCCAAGTAAAGATCATTGGAAGAAAATAAAGTGGATTCGTAGGTATTTGAGAGATACTACTACTTGGGCATTATATTTTGGAGGTTCAAACACTAATTTACAAGGATATGTTGATTTAAACATGGCAGGTGATAAAGATAGTAGAAGGTGCACCACAGGGTATGTTTTTGTTGTAGGTGGAACAACAATAAGTTGGATTTTGAAACTATAAAGGGTTATTTCACTTTCAATAATGAAAGAATATTATGTTGTTTCTAAAAATTATACGAAAGAGATGATTTGGTTATACAGGTTTATGGAAGAATAGGGAAAGAAGCAAGAGAATAACATATTGTACTGTTGCAACCAGAGTTCCATTCAACTTGCAAAGAACTCATCCTTCCATTCTAGGACTATATATATATATATATATATATATATATATATATATATATATATATATATATATATATATATATATATATATATATATATATATATATATATATATNATCATGTACCATTTCATACAATCAATTTTATAAGATGGATAGTTGAAGCTAGAGAAGATACACACTAGCCAGAATCCTGCAAACATGTTAATGAAGGTAGTAACTAGGGAGAAACTGAGCTCTTTCTCAGTTTCCATTGGCCTTAAAGCATGATAATGAAGATGAGAAAATCGTTAAATCTAAAGTTGAAGCATAGTCCAGCAGGGGAAATAGCAATGGAGTTGTTGTGATTGGTCTCTAAGTGGGAGATTGTTGGTTTTGGAGCTTGATTATCTTCCTAATTCAAAGGTTTTATTTTAGTTGCATTTGGATCCTAGTCTTTGGTGGGGGTTATGTGTTATATTATTTCCATGATTAACATAAGTTTTCTGACCCATGGATTTTTAATATGATCCAACTCAATGGATTAGGGTTTTTTGATATGAGAGTGATATAGTGGGTTTGAGAGAGGAGACCATGAGAGTGTGAATAGGAGGATGTAGCGGATGTGCTGCAGGTGATATATCTTCCTTTTACTGGATGAAATAAAGGAAGGATTGACTATTTCTCCATGGATGTATCCCATATTGGGTGAACTAATTATATATGTCTCTCTCTTCTATTGTGTTCCTCTATGTTTTAGTTCTACATTCATTTTGATTTATTATTATTGTTATTTCTTTGTGATCCTATTCCTAAAAAATGGTATCAAATTCAAAGGTCTATTTGGATGATAAACTCACAGAAAAAGAGAGTTCCTAGTTCAAGTGGGAGCAATGGTGGATGGAAGAACGTTTAGGGTCGAGGAGTTTAATGGAAATAACTACTTTCTATGGAAGATGCAAATGGAGGAGGTGGAATAGAAAAGACGATGACCACTTTGAAGGATGAAGAATGGGAGGTTCTTGATAGAAAGGCACTAGGAACAATATGGTTGTACATGGTAACATCAATGGCTTTCAACATTTCAAAAGAAAATACAACGAAGTACTTGATGAAAATGCATTGGCTAGTCTATATGAAAAACCCTTAGCCTCCAAAAAGGTATTTCTTATGAAATGTTATTTTAATATGAAGATGCCAAAAGGTGGGTATATTGTTGATCATTTAAATGAGTTTAACACAATCACCAATCAATTAAGTTTTGTAGGAGTAAATTTTGATGATGAGATTAGGGATATTTTAATTTTATGCTCATTGCCAAAAAGATGGAATGGATTGGTCATGGTTGTGAGTAATTTTGCCTTTGGTTCAAACACTTTAAAGTTTGATGATGTTGTTAGTGTTATCTTTAGTGAGGAAATGCAAGGAAAAATCATAGGTGAAACATCAGGTAATGATTTGACCATGGAGAACATGGGAATACAAAGGGAGAGAGGAAAGAGCATAGGGAATTGTGGGAAGTCTAATAAGTGTAGGATAAATCCAAAGGGAAGCTAGAGTGTTGTCATTATGGGAAGAAAAGGACATCTGAAAAATATTGTTGGTCTTGGAAAGGAAAACAAGGAGATGGACAAGAGGAGAATAATTAGGAAGTAAATGTAGTAGGTGATGCATTGCAATATGGATTAATCCTTTCATTAGATAATATTACTCTTTTTAGGTGGTATATGTAGGGGATTCATTTCATGCCACACCCCATAGGAAACATTTTCAAGATTGTTTTCAAGTTGATTTTGGACAGGTTTATTTCAGCGATGATAAACCATGTAAAATTTTTGGAAAGGGTAAGATACAGATAAAATCACATAATGAAAACCAATGGTTGTTGAAGGAGGTGAAGTGTGTTTGTGATTTGAGAATAAATCTAGTTTTGCTAGGGAATTTGGTAAGTCAAGGATGTACATTTACATTCACAAACAATTCATGGAAAGTCACTAAAGGATCACTGATAATAGAAAAAGGAAAGAAGGTAGGTACATTGTATTTATGGACTAGTAATGTCAACTCTTCTATTTCTTTAGTTTCTATAGGAGTAGATACAACATTGTGGCATCATAGGATTGGGCACATGAGTGCGAAGGGGATGCATATTCTCTACTTAAAGAAATTGTTTCCATATTTGAAGCAGGTTGATTTGGATTTTTGTAAGCATTGGGTTTATGGAAAACAAAAGAGAGTCATATTTATTAGAGTTGGGAAGGAAAATAATAGTGAAAAGTTAGATCTTGTGAATAAAAATGTATGGGAATTGGATTAGGTATCATCTCTTGGGAACTCTTATTATTATTTTACTTTTATTGATGATACACCTAGGAAAACTTGGGTTTATTGAATTAAAAAAGAATATATTTTTTTTATACTTTTAAGAAATGAAAATGTTTGGTCAATAATGAGACAAGAAATAAGTTGAAGTGTCTCAAATCGGATAATGGAAGTGAACACTACAACAATTATTTTGATAGCTTCAGTTCTAAGACTTTTGTGAACAATGGTATTTTGGTGATATTCTTTTGGATTCATATCACCAAAAGTTTGATAGTTATTTTTTATACCATGGGATTCATAGAGAAAATATGGTTTTGGGAATTCCACAATAATATTGTGTGTCATAAACAATGAACGAGACAATCATGGAGCATGCAAGGAGTATAATATTGCATGCAAGATTTCTCTTATAGTTTTGGGAAAAAGCTATGGATAATGTTATTTGCTTAATAAATATAGGGCCTTCAAGTTCCTTGCATGGTGGCATTCTAGAGGAGGCATGGATAGGTAAAAAGGTAAAATATTCATTTCTGAGGACTGTCAGTTGTGAAGCATTTGTCCATATTGGTAGACAAAATATAACAAAGATTGAGGCAAAATCTAAGAAGTGTACTTTTATTAGATATGGAGATAATGATTTTTGTTATCACTTATGGGACTATGAAAATGATAAAATCATTAGGAGTAGATATTTGGTATTTAATGAGAATTTCATGTATAAATATTAGTTGCAGCGAAAAAAAATGGAAAATGAAAACATAGAATACACAGTGCTTGATGAAATCACAAAAGATTATGAAATTCCATAGGTGCCAGAAAATCAAAATGTTCAACAAAAACAATAACAATAGGTACCTCAAACTCCTGCAAGTGTTGTTACAATATCTACTAGGGTATGTGGACCCCCTAAACAATACTCTCATTCACTATATGATTTATTGTTGATTGATTCTGGTGAACTAGAAAGATATGAAGAAGCAATGCAGGTAGAAACCAAAAAGAAGTTGGATAAAAGAATGAAAGAGGAGATGGACTCCTTGGTACATAATCATACTTGGGACTTGTTTCAACTGAATGTAGGTAAAATAGCATTGTAGAATAAATGGGTATATAGGTTGAAGGAAGAAGATGGAGGAAAAACGAGGTACAAGGAAAGAATTGTTGTAAAGGATTTTGAATGGAATAAAGGTATGGATTTTGATGAAATATTTTCTTTTGTTGTTAAAATGACTTCAATCAGAACTATTTTAATTCTAGTGGAAGTAGAATATTTGTATCTTGAGGATTTAGATGTAAATACAACTTTTCTCAATGGGGATTTGGAGGAAGAGATGTATATGAAACAACCATATGGGTATGAGGTCAAAGGGAAGGAGAAATTAGTATCCAAGTTGAAGAAGAGTGTGTATGGCTTAAAGAAAGCTCCAAGGAAGTGGTATTTTAAATTTGATAGGTTTATGATAGAATAAGGTTATAGTAGATGACATTCTGACCATTGTGTTTAGTTTAAGAAATTAGATAATGACAATTGTATTATCTTGTTATTGTATGTAGATGACATTCTTGTTGCAAGGTCTAACATGAAGGATATAAATGTTCTCAAAATAAAATTAGCTAATTCATTTGCGATGAAGGATTTGAGTGATACAAAGAAACTACTTGGTATGAGCATAACAAGAGACACAAAAAATTACAAATTAAAATTGTCTCAAAGTTAGTACATAGAGAAGGTGTTGGAAATATTTAAAATGCAGGATGTAAAACTAGTTAGTACACCTTTGGCTAGTCATTTCAAATTGACTGAGGAGATGTGTCCCAATACATAGGAGAAACTATACTACATGTCCAAGGTTCCATACTCATCGACAATTGGGAGCTTGATGTATGCGATGGTGGGCTCAAGGCCATATATTTCACATGCAGTGGGATTTGTAAGAATGTATATGAACAATCCAAGTAAAGAGCATTGGAAGGCCGTAAAGTGGATTCTCAGGTATTTGATAGGTACTACTACTTAGACATTATGGTTTGAAGGTTCAAACACTACTCTACATGGATATGTTGATTCATGCATGACATGTGATATAGATAACATGAGGAGTACCACACAGTATTTTTTTGCTGTAGGTGGAACAACAATATGTTGGATTTCAAAACTGCAAAAAGGTTGTTGCATTTTCAACAATGGAAGAAAAGTATGTTGTTGATACACAGGTTGTGAAGAGATGATGTGAAGAGATAGAATCACCAAGTACAAATGACACAGGTATGTTCGACTCGAAAAGTAAAAAAAACAATAGATGGCCGACTTAATCTTAAACTTCCCTTAAATATATAACATGACACAATGGTGACTTGGAAACAAGACTTAATATCTAGATGAATATAATGCAACAATGCAGGAGGCATTGAAGCTCTCTCCATGATGACTGAAAGAGTAACCAACCAGAGGAATATTTGTGACTCATATGACTAGGATGACTCCTAGCAAAGCTAAAAATCAACTGTAAGACTCAAACATGTGCCATTTTCAAGGGAGACTCGACTGATGCTTCCATTTCATGAATAGATCAATGGAAAGAAAACCCACTCTTTTTTTTGTTTTCTTTGTTTTTAGTGTCTCCTTCATGTTTAAACTATCACAAAAGAGAGATAAAAGTATGCTCGGTAGTGTCCTCTTCATTCATCTTTAACGATCCCGAAAAAGAGTTAAAAGAATATTCATGATCTTGTATTGTTTCGTTTTTTTTAACTAGTCCAAAAAATAGGTAAAAGTGTACTCGTAATATGTATTTTTTGTGTCTTTTAACGAATCTGAAAAAGAGAGAAAAGTTTACTCGATAGTTCCTTTTTCGTGTACTTTAATGAGTCCAAAAAATAGATAGAATTTTAATATACGATGTCTTTTTCATTTCCTTTAACGAGTCTGAAAAAAAAGAGATAAAAGTGTACTCGCCTGGAGAGAATGAGTGGCTTAACATCATGCTCCTATATTCCAAGTGCATGGAACCAACCTAGGAAAAATGAATGCCAATGGTACTGGAAAATGAGACCCGCTCTTAGTAGTTTTTATGTCCATGGGCAGGTGGATGTAAAACAAAGGTCAAATAATGAAAAAGGTGGATGGTAAAAGGCTACAACAATAGTGGTAACCATGATTTGGACAAACAACAGTACACCAACGGGGTAAACGACTCAAGCAACAAATGCATAGGTGACCATTAAGAAACATGAAAATTTTGGGAATTCCCTCAGGATATGGCCAAAATATAGATGAAGAGAGGAAAATGACTCTCAACATCAGGTCATGGAAGGACTATAGGAGGGTTCCTAGGCCTACGATAAATCATAACATGGGCAGCGAATGGAAATCCTAGTGCCAACTAGGGTGCCCACAGAAGGTAGGCACTATCGAACAAGTTATGACGTGAAAAAATGGAGTGGTTAATGTTTCCACTTTATGGGATCAAACCTAAAGAACAATGGACACAAAATGGATGGTTAATAATTCAAATCATGGATGGAGGGAAAACCCTATCTCTATATGGCAATTTTAATACCACATCCCTCAATTTCAGTGAAAGTCTTCATTTCCATAAAAAAAATTCCCTATTATCTTGTCAACACATGTAAACTAGATGCTTGGGTCAATTTTAATTAAAAATGGAATAAAAATAAAAATAAGCTCATTAAATAAATAAATAACTAGAAGCCACTGACTTTCTCTCAATGTGAAAAGGATTTTTATCACCCAAATTCTTATAAAAGGAAACTTACCATGGAAAAATATCATTTTTCATTTGCAAAGAGAGGTGAGTGGAGAGTTGTGGAGAAAAACCATATTCCAAGTGTAGGCTTCAAGATATCATTGTGGGATATTTATTCAATTGATTTGTAGTTCATCTAAACTAGGTAAGGTATGATAATCCTTACTTCAGTTTTCCTATCATTGCTTTTGATATTTCCAAGGGTAATTTGTGTCAAAATGGTTGGAAATCTTCAACAACATGGGGTGTCGTTCGATGCGCAAGGGAATCAAGTGGCATATCACTCAATTCCTATGCGACATCCAATTATGTGTCATGTGATTCCTTTGTGGTATCAGATTACCCCCAAGGTATGCGAGGAATATGAGTAGTACACGACCATGAGATTTGAGATTGTGACTGATGGGGTGATTGTTTATGTTAGGTGTACAAGAGACAACAATCATGATTGAGCGGAAGGAAAGGGATCATGAGGAAGATGATTTTTCCTCCCAAGGAGATACCCCTATGCTGGAATCTCTTTGTGATAGTGGAATGTTGAAGTTTTTCTATTGTCCATTGTTTGGTTCACACGAGTACATACTAAACAAGCTAGTTTAGTACTGGAATCTAGACCATGAATGTTTCATCGTAGAGGGAAATTTTCTCTACCTTGAGATTGATGAAATTTACTTCTGTACCAAATTGTCACGGAAGGAGGTACCATGGAGGGTTGATATTTCACTTGGAGAAGATGATAATTCCACCATGGACTACATAGATCCCAATCTGGGTCATGACAAATGAGTGGAAATATCCCAATATGGTATATCATCGAGTTTCCCTTAAAAACCATTTTATTCAGTATAAATTGAGCAACGAGACAATGCCACATCCCAAAACAAATAGAAATATGTAGGTGGCACTGATGTGCCTCGAACCTACCATCTTAAACTGGTGTGAGGGTGTACTTACCAATATGAAAATTCAGTTGACTTGGTGCAAGACCAAGTGACAAAATTAGTTTTGTTACAGTTCCAATCTAGTGACCTTATTCATGGGAAGGTTACCTCAGCTAAGGCCCCATATAGTGATGGGAAACTTGGTTCCGCAAGACCAAATGATGATTCTATAGGTGGAACACATGGGAAGAGTATCAAGGGGAAGGATCGAGGATCGCTATGGACTTGGCATCAACTCATACTAGCACTATAAAATATTAGGTATAAAGGACTTCACATATGAAAGAATCAACTTTATATAGGATAGGGATCTTTTTCTCCCTCGGGGAAAGGCATGGGGACCTATTGGTAAGTGTATTTTTGGATTTTATATATTTAAATGTTTATTTTTTATTTTTGAGACATAATTTTTTTTGTGGGTGCAATACGACTGACATGAATTTTGAATTTTCACAGATGTGAGACCGATGCATCTAGAAGGATGGGTCTGAGCCCATCACTGGAGAAACAATGAGAAATAATTAGAGGGAGTGGGAGATGATGACTGTGGGGAGCTCCACCATGTGCAATGTAAATTGGAGGGGATGAATATGGGGGTCCCTCCCTTATCAATGGATGAGATTCCACCACACCTGTAACGACACACTAAAGGCGTATACCACCCCTTTTACTGAATTCTTAAGAAGGTGGCTCAGGAAGTATTATTATACCATGAAAGTCATAACCAAGATTACTAGATGATAATATCCTCATTTTTGTACTAGATGCAATAATTATCTGGTCAACACTATTTGTATCAAGAGGCCAATAGAGCCGCAATTATATATATGCACCTCATTTTGAAGGATGTAACATGATTTTTGATATATATATATGTGTGTGTGTGTGTGTGTGTGTGTGTGTGTGTGTGTGTGTGTGCTTGTTTTGGATGCTACTTATGAATATCTAATGATGTTTTCTTCAACCATGTTTATGTACATGCATGATAGATGAATTAACTAATGAGACAAATTCCATTCTAACACATAATGAACCAACGAATCAGGCAACATAATATACCCTCTTACACCATGACAATATTTGATATACTCAAAGTAGCATTCAAGAAGACAAACCCTCAAATACTTACGTGGTAATGCAAGATGTTTGACATTATAGGCAAGATTCAACTGTGAGACAACAAGTTGAGAGTTCAACCTAACAAATAAATGATGGATGCCAAGGGAGAGATACTTGGAAAAATTTTCAATGAAAACACTATATTCCATGATATTATTGGTTGAAGGATAAATGTAGATTCCCCTTTAATTCACTAGCTCATTAGTGGGCGAGAAGATCACCCAGGAAACAAAAGATATATTTCTGGTACTATGACTAGCACCATCAACATATCCAACATAGACTGAGGTGGACATTGACATCTGAAAATGATTTTAGGTACCTAACCTCCCTAACCCCTCAAGTGGGTAGAATGATATGTTTTCTATTTAATAAAGGATGATATTAGTAAATAAGGCCTATATAATAATGTGAACAAGTCAAATGTAAGAAGACTTAATAGAAGCTTCCACTTCTAGAGAGATCTTCCTATAGAATTTTCTTTAGAAGATAGTATTAGTATAAATAGAAGTATAAGATATGTGAAATCCATGTCTTGATAATTATTGTAATAGAGCTATGCTTTGTTATAGGTTCCCCCCTTGAAGAGGAAAGTGAACTTGCACATTATTATTCTCAACAATAAAATTAGGACATGCATGCATATCAAATTTCAAGATAACTTGTGGAAATAATCATTATGCCACAAGAAATGGATCTTTATTTCCCAAAGTCCCCCTTACCTCCCATTGACACTCTCATTATTAGACAGAGAAGATCCATTATGAGCGACAATATGGGTCATCGTAAGCATGGTGGGATAATCCAATGTTTCCAGGGGTATTTTTTGTTTTTCAATCTTATTGTGGGAACATCAAAGCTTGTAGATACTTTCCTTGTTCAAAGCCAAGTATACAGAATGGAAGTTGCAATTTTATAGAGGAAATTTCATTGGAGGTTAAGTTGTTAAACCTTTCTAAGATTGATAGAATTTATGAGAGTTTGGAGGAGTTGCGGTATAACCTTCCATTAGTGGATTTCTTTGAGCATTTGAGGTTTTTTAAGTGGAGGTTCCAAAACATGTCTCACAACTTGCATGCTCTATTTGAACTCATAAATATTGATATAATTCATGATAGTGTAGAGGACATTGGGATATATCCTTCGATCACTAGATTTCTTTTCAAATTTGAGGTAATCTTAGTGGAGGTCACAAAAACTGTTTCACAACTTACATGTTTTTCCTATGAACTTATTAAGAATTGGAAATTTTGACAATTTGATTTCATTTACTCTTGTCACTCTGAGGGTTTTTCATGTCATACTCATAATAAAGACAATGTTTTAAGCCTATTTTATATTATCATGGATGGAGTTTTTCATAATAGTTATTTTCTCCTTGTGACAATATATATATATACACACGATTATAAGTAGGATGCTGCATCAAACAGAGGGAATTCAAGCAACAATTTTTCACCTTAATAGCAACATGTCTTCTCAACTTGAATCTTTGATGGATAGAAATGTAGAATTGAAGGAAAGAGTGGTATTACACGGTATCCAAATTGAAAATCTTACATAAAAACATAATATACATTTGAAAATTATTCCATATACTAACATAAGCCCTTATTCTAGGATTTATCCTCCTCAAGCTTTAATTGGATCTCTCAGAGAAGTAGTAATAGTGGAAGACACAATCCAATAGATGTAGAGAGATATAGAAATTGATGAAGCATCCTTGAAATGCAAACTAGAGGACAAGAAGGAAGCCCACATTAGGCATGCTTTTAATTAGATTATCCAAGTTTATATGTTTTTCAAATCAAATTTTTTGTTAGTCTAGTTTATTAAAATCCATAGTAGTAGGGTATCTAGTTTTTAGAAGAAACATGTAAGAGAAATGTTCGATGTAGGTGGAAAATTTTCATTTTTTAAAATTTTTTGATTTTCAGAATAAATTATATTAACTCTTTGTATGATGCTTTCTTTTAATACAATTTCTATACATTTCAGTTTAAAAAAAAACTTTTGGGCCTTACCCAAAGAACTAGGGCGTCGTTAGAAAATTTGGGAAGAAGCATTAAAAAGTTGTCTAGAGTTGACAGTTTGTGTAAGGTATTATTATTATTGTCTCAGGTATTTCTTATCATAAGGCATGTGAGAAGTCATTGATTGTTACTATAAGTACTAAATGGAAATAAATTTTAATTTTTTAAGTTCAAATATCAAGAGAGGTCATAAGATGAAATTGGAGTTTGTATGGGATATTGGCATCAACATTTGAGGAGGATCAAAAATTAAAAAATGGTATTTTTGGATGCTCCCTTGGGGGGAGGTATGGATAGAGTTTTATTAGATCTCAGGTTTTCCAAGTTGGATTATTAGACATGGCTTGCTATGAAGAAGAGGTGAATTATTCTAAAGACTCATAGAGTGAGCGAGAAATTATTGTGTCCCATGGTATACTTAATAGCCATAAATAGATAGGTAAGAATGAAAAGCACAAATATATTTCTCTCTAGGGTTTAATCCTATCTCCTACACTACTACATATTGAAAATTTTGCGACAACCACTTGCGACGAAAGTACTCTTTCGTCACAACATGCAAGAGAAAAAGTTCAATTTTTTTAAATCCACCCCGTATTCGTCGCAATCTCGACGCATGTAGTTTGACCAAATTATTATGGTCAATGTTAGTCGTAAGAGAGACAAGTGTAATTTGTCCGTTGCAAGAGCGACGTATGACCTAACCTTAAAATTGACCGTTAAAAATGACCTAAAATAAATAGGTAAAAAAAAAATATTTTTAGGCCATTGTCATTGCAAGTGTGATGATAGTGACCTAAAATTAGACTATAAATATTTGACGATTTAAAGATGTTGCGACAATCTTGCTATAACAAAGACAGTTCCAAAAGTGTATTTTTGTGCGGAAGAATGTCACAAAATGTTGTTAGAGGTGGGGAAAAAAGTAAAGTGGGTGAAAAGGGTGATGGTAGATGTTATTGCCCTTGTAAAAAATGTTGCCTCAAACGTCCCATAAGAATTTTAATAACAAAAACTACAAAACATTGTAGGAGATATGGTCACATTGATGGCTGATTGAATGAATATTGTCTCGTGGTTATTAACTATATATTCATTATCTTTTTTTATTTTGTAAATTTTATATAAAATTTTATATATGTATATATATTGTTTGAATGTTTTTTATAGTATACACTAATTTTGCATGATTGTTTGTAATTATAAAGTTAGAGTTGCCCTCTAACTTTCCACAGAGTATTGCACCAAGTATTAGTAGAAATGATGTTGTACAAGCTGAGGAACATCATCATGACCAAGAAAATGAGGATCTGATGGAAGAAGATGATGGGAAAAATCAAGTTAATGATCCCATGGAAGAAGATGATGGGACAAATCAAATTATCCAAGATTTTTTTTCGCAACCAGATGAGGATGGGGAAAATGTTGGTATTTATGATGAACCTCTATTAGAAAAGGAAAATAAACGAATTTATGAAGGATCAAGAGAAAATCTTCTCTCCGCTACATTACTGGTAGTGAACTTAAAGGTTATGAATAATTTGTCGAACACTTGTATGACACAGATACTAAGGTATGTAATATGTTTCATCTCATATTATACATAAATGTTGATTTTTTTTTTTTTAGTGTTAATTAATGTGTAAAATAAGAATGCAATTTTTATGATTAATATTCTTACATTAACTAGTTGTTTTTTATGTTGTAGATTGTTAGGTGAATTTTTGTTACCATCATCAAATATTTTACCTCACACATATTGAGGTTTGCATGCCATTATGAAAGACATTGGAATGGATTATCAAACTATAGATGCATGTCCTAATTACCATATTATATATTATGGACAACATGCTTCGAAAACTGAATGTATACAATGTCTTATCAGTAGATATCAAACCAATCAAGTAACCAAAGGGGTGCCTCGAAAGGTTCTTTGTCATATTCCCATAATTCCATGTTTGCAGCGATTGTTCAGGTGTGAAAGCATAGCACAATTTATGGATTACCATGCATGTAACAGAAGTGGAGATGGTGTTCTTCGAATGCCTGCCAATGGTTCTGCATTTAGGGAAATTGAGGAAAAATGGGCAGATTTCAAAGATGAACGTCGTAATGTTAGGCTTTCATTGACAGTTGGCGGTGTTAATCCATTTGAAGAGCTTAGGTCTATTTACACAGTGTGGCCTATTTTTTTTATCAACAATAAAATTCCTCCTTGGATGTCAATAAAGAGGGAGCACATAATGTTGACAATGATTGTTCCAGGTATTTGTTTACATTAATTTTTTGAATTTAACATTTTCATTTGTTTCAATTTTTGCATAATATCTTTTGTTTATTTATTTAATTATATATATTACATGATATCATTCCTTTAGTAATTATGTGTAATTTCAAACAATTAGGTAAGTACCAGGTTAAAGATATGAATGTATATATCGAGCCTCTTATCAACGAGCTACTAAATTTATGGGTTGGCATCACAATGTATGACATATGTAAACCAATTGGGGAGAAGAAATTTAAATTCTGTGGAATACTTTATGGACAATTCATGATGCCCCTAGACTAACACATTTTTGTGGTATGTATAAGCATTCTAATATTGCTCTTTAATATTATATAATATTTTAATGTTATCATGGTGCATGTTTACTTTTTAAATAATCTCATCGTATAATTGACATTAATCCATTTGTTGCAGGTCGTCAAACAAAGGGTAAATTTGCATGTCCAGTTTGTGGCCCTAAGATGAAGTATCGTCATTCAAAAAGTTTAGGAGAGATGGTGTTTGATGAGTATAGGCACCTTCTTCCTAAGAACCATAGGTATCCTACTACTGAAAAACATCTTTTCAATGGGAAAGAAGAGACTGGTTTAAAACCACGAATAATGACACCTCACCTATGGAGGTTGGAATATAATAGAAATCGTTAAGGTACTCAATTTCATAATGTATCATAGATAATGTAATGTTTTGAATGCTTAATTTAATCATTGAATTTATTTTACCGTATTTGATAATTATTTATGTGATTTCTTTTATGCTTCATGAAGGCCACAATCATCATGAAGGTAATAATGGGCTTCCACGAGGAATGAAATCTTATCCTGCTCAATTCATGAGGTTGCCCTACTATGAGGAGCTAAAAATAGATCATTTGTTTGATACAATGCATATCGGGAAGAATGTGACTGAAATGTTATGGCGAATCATAGATGGTAGGAGGGACAAAGAAAAATTTGTCAAAATTTGTACTGACATTCAGGAAGCCAATCATGCAATGCGAAGTGTGATCCGATATTCAAATAGATCAGATGGAGTACTAGACCGAAATAACCTTCC
>ML788784.1:100923-111331 GCA_009831015.1 Picea engelmannii
ATCTCATTATCAAGAAGTCTATAAGAAAGATAAAAAACTGCAAAATAGTATCCCCACTTCTAGAGAAGCAATTGGTAAAATCAACAACGTTCATGGAATCAAAACCCTAGGGACAATTATGTAGCATTTTATTATTAAATAACCAAAACTACCATAGATTGATCAATCTCAATTTCCACACCTATTACCAAGGTCCTTGTTACAAATTGTTTATACTTTTTAGATATATGTCCATGACAACTTAAAAATGATTTAATTCAATTTTTATAGATTTTGGCTTTGTATCGTCTTCCTTTTAAGAACAAACACTTGCATAGGTTGGGATTTATCTCTCTTTAGGACACACAATGACATATTGGAGGGATTTTGTAGTGGCACCCTCTTTTTTGAGTGACTTTGTTGAATCCTCACAAGAAGGTGATTTGGAGAGTACCTAGGGTCATTGTCACTATTATGAGAAAACTCGTAAGTAGATATATCCCTCTCAATTATTGAAAATTCGTAATATGATTATTATATCCAAGGCCAATGATAATTTCCCACCACTTTGTGTTTTTTTGGTTTTGAAGGTCTTGTGATTTTGCCAAAAATTATGGGGTTAAATTTCTATGGTTGAAGCTCCCATTAATACTTAGGTAGTAGGATTATGGATTTCGACAGAACTCATATCAAATTTAGGGGAGTATTTCATTCGAAAATGAAGTGCATTTATCCACTTATTAACTTACTCCTAAAAAATATAGTTAAATACCTTTGATCATTAAGTCAAAATTGTCAAATTAACGTGAATAGTTCCAAGCCCAACCCTATTCCCACTTTGCAAACTAAGCACAATGTTCACTCTCTAAGTTCCATTGGCAATGCAGTGTCTTAGTACAAGGAGAATCACCTCCAAAAAAAATGTAACCTTATGGCATTTAGGATTTGCTCTTTTGGAATGGAACCTTATGGAATTTAAGATGTTCTCTTTTGTTATGCATTTGGTGGACCCCTTTAGAAACCAATGTAAAATCTATATTCCTAACTCCCCCTATTCTTATCTCCACAACGCTTATCCATCTACCACATGTACAATTAATCATCAAAGTCTTAAAAGAAGATTTCCTAGCCTCTTTGGAGTCAACAAATCTCCCTGTATAAAATTTATACCCATCCATAAAAATCAAAGGGCCGAAAAGGAGAAAATACACACATATATACATTTACTGCACTTTGTCTCTCTTGCCCTCTTTCCTGAACCCATTTCCTTTGTATTATTTATTCATTCATTTATTTGTTTTTCTTTCATTTCAAAGGTCTCTGCTTCAGGAGCCATCCAGGGTTTTAGGACCTTCGTATCTCATTAACGAAGCCATTCTAGCCCCTGAAATATCATTTGTGATTGTCACCTCACCACTGCGGTGCAAGGAGAAAGTGACCTCGACCACTATGGTGTAAGGAGAAAGTGACCTCAGCCACTGTAGTGCAAGGAGACAGAGACCTCGAGCCACTACGTGCGTAAGGAGATAGAGACCTCGACCTCGAGCCAATATTCACAAGGAACAAAGAATGGTGACCTGCAATTTCATTCTGAGAATTTCGATTTGGAAAATGAATGAATAAATTTGGACTCCTTATTTCCACACAAATGTTTGAATAAGAGGTCTTTAGGATTCCAAAATCTCAAAATCCACAATCAGATACTTAACATTTCAATAGGTTTCTGATGACGCTCATACTAAATTTAGGGTTTGGTCGAATGAATCTGGTTATTCCATGATTTTTTGGTCTGATATTGGTTCACAAAAGTGGGAAATGTCATCATTGTGCTCTGCATGATCAATGTTTTCTTCATTTGTGACCTATCTTCACAAATATTTACAATATCAAAGAGCTGGTTGTCTAGGGTACCGAGGCTCTAAAAATTTCATGAGCATTTTCTGTAACATTGCACATCCACCTTTTGATTGTCATGGTAGTGTTTGACTGTAGAATACTTTAACTCATCATTCAATTTAGATCCCAATAATTATGTTGTACAAGACAAGATCCTTTCAAGGGATTTTGTCAAACCTGCTATGTTTCTTTCACAAGAACTCTTAAATTTGATTGTAGGTATGTCATGAACATCATTATTCATAGGAAAACTATTAAATTCACAAATTATGGTTCTATCCCCATTTCACCTCAGTTTGCATGGTTTCTTTGCATTGTTTCCATCAAGCTTTTCAAATTGTTAAACTTCAGTCTTAGGGATATTCATGTCTATTCTGGTTAAACAACCATTTTCAGCTTCATCATTTAGGTAATAGCTTTCCATTCTTCCAAACGAATATTTATCTAGAGTATCATCACCCTTTCTTTCATCATGAACGGGGTATTCATCTCTAGAAACTTCTTGACCAACATTTAAATATGCCCATCCCTCATGCTTAAATGATGTTAGGTTTCCATAGTGTTGTGGAAAATACCCCTATTCTCAGATAGGAATGAATTCTATAGTAAAACTAGATGCCCATTTCATGTTACCACCTTGTATGCCTCATCATCATATCCTTCATCAATTATGGAGTTGATCATGGAATATGGGGTACTCCTGGGCAGTTTGTATGCCACTTTAGCCCAATTTGAAACCAATACTTTTCCCAAAATTGAATTTGCGAAGTCTTCTATGATGATATCTTTGCCCTTACCATGACATACCTACAACAAGCCTTCCAGATGATAAATTTCAGACTTCTTATCCTCCTAGTTATCATTCTCAAATTCTTGTGTTTCATCAAAACATAACAAATATGATCTGTCTCTTTTCTTTACAGAACATAAATCCAGACCTAAACACGTATCAGGGGTGTTGTAGTCTTTTTCTTATTTGTATGCAACATTCATGCTATGCTCTCTGTATACATTTCTTACTTATTTACATTTAGATTTCTCTTCCATGTTCCATTTATCCTCATTATTTCTGCAACGGAATTGTCCTTCAGAGACATCACCCTACAATTCTTCTTGATAGAGCTTCAAATTTGGATCATTTGCTTCCTCTTGGACATAGGTATTATAATCATGGTGTTTCATCAAGAAGTCATCAAGGTTACTATTGTATTGACCTTGTGGGTATGCAATTCCTTCTTTGATGACTCCATCATTTCTTCCCTTTTCAAGCTCTTCAATGACATAACATGACTATCCAATATATAGGAAAACTTAAATAACTCACTTCTAGATAATTAATTACATCATACAAATGAATCTTTCCATGCCAAAATATTCTATTTGAATGAAAAATAACTTTCATATTACACATTGAGGGCCTTAAACATATTTGTGCTTTAATATATCTAACAACTACAATAGAGATATTTTTCTTTGCCCCAATTTATATCTTATCTATACATTCACACTGCTAGAAAATAGGGATCCCACATGTACCTCCCTTGCAACCACAAACCTTTAGGAATAATATGTTGGGCAAGCACCCTACAACAACTAGGTAAGCATCCTCTTCCTTCCCACACTAGCATAGTTTTAACCCTTAGCATTAGTAAACATCTCGATTCATTTCTATCCAATGTGGTTTTGGGTTCATGGTGAGATTTTTGTAGAGAGGAAATCACAAGTTATAAAATCCACAACCACACTAGGACCTAAATGTTTATGGAACACACTTTAATTCCATCTAAGATAGACTATGCATGTTTGTATTGAGAAGGAAAACACCCTCCATCAAGTATTCAATGAGGGAAGGATACTAGGTACATTTGAGGGAAATCCTCATGGGCATTGGCCTTTTGAGATTGTGGTTAATTAAGGAAATAAACCCCATACTAGGTCCTCAACAAGTCCTCAACCATGTGATGTCCTCAATATGTAACATTGCAATCTAATTTGACATAGAACCCACACCCATATGTTGATAATATATTTATAATATATATATATATAATTTATATATTATAAATATATAAATAAAAAATAAAAAAAAACAAAACCTAATTTTTTTTAACAAAAACATTGCCCATTTGCTGATGCATATCCCAACTGCATGATCCATACCTCCACATCCATATCCATGCAACAGTAAAGAGGACTGGTCATGTCCTTATGACCATAGCATACTGGCCATAGATGGAAAAATAAGCCACAGAGAGAGGACAAAGACTAGGGCGTGGACAAACCAGGAGAGAGAGGTCACGAACATAGGAGAAAGAGGATGCAAAAATAGGAGAAAGAGGTCGAGAACCTTAGCCCTAGAAATGACAAAAGTAAAGGTAGATTTTCTTTATTTTCCCAATTAATTATGCTTTGAGAAATAATACTTACGCTAGCTTTGATTTTCTTCTCGATTTTTGCTGAGAAAATTTGAAATCTCTGTGGTCACGTCCTTAAACTTATCCATGCATGCTATGTTTGTGGCCGCGACATTAAACTTATCCACATCGCAAAATTTTTCCTGTGTGGGGGAACATGCATGATATTTTTTTCTTTTAACGCCCCTTGAGACCTGACTGGCCTATAGAACTGCTTTTCTTAGAACCAAAATATCTAGTCTAATTGAATTAATCAAAATATGATGAAAAATGTCAATTTTTTAGTTTTTGTTTATGTGGTTGAGCATCTTAATTATGAAATTGAAATTTTGTATTTCATTTTGGTTTTCTTAATCCTACAACGAAGTTGATTTATGTCAGTGACGAATATGTAAATTTGAGTCCACAGAAGTATGAAACATGTATGAAACTAAACATTAACAAGTCAAAAATATCCTATTGGGGCCTTTAGAGAATGACAAATATTTGTACTCCCAAGTATTTCCTTTTTAGTTTTTGGAAATAAAGGATGGAATGAAATACATGGGATTTCATTTGAAAGAAAGATTGTATAAAGAAGGTGACTGGAAATGGATAATAGCCAAGGTAAAGAAGAAACTCAATACATGGTTCAATTGATGGCTTTCCAAAGGTGGTCGATTAGTTCTCGTAAAATATTTTATTGAATCCATCCTCATCTATTTGATGTCCCTAGCATAAATTCTGAAAGGAGTCTTGAACAAAATTAGTGAGTTATTTTTTAGGTTCATCTGGTCTTGAGAGGTAGGTAAAAAATGGGATGGTATTATCCTCCTAGAAAAAACTTGTTTCACAAAAATATCAAGGTGGATAGGGCCTAAATAACATATTTATTTTTCAAGGGATATTGTAGCCAAGAATGTGTGGATATTGATAAAAGGATCTTGAACTTGGGCACATGTAATCAAAGATAAATACATTGCTCCTAAATTCATGGAGGAATGGGTCAGAAATCCAGTCAGGCATATTCAAAACACATCAATAATATGGAAATAAATTGTTATGGTCTCTCCCTTGATAGGAAATTGGTTGATATGGATAATTGATAGAGGTAACAAATTATAAATTATCTTGGATCCCTAGATTGGAAACAATAATGCATATAGGTTCCCACCCTGACTAATTTTGGACTTGAAAATATGAGGCTACCATAATTTGAGACAAGTAGATCAGAGAATCAGAACTATGGATAGGGTACAACAATGTCTTTCTTGGGAAGATATTGGATTTTGGGATGAGAATGAAAAATATGGGAATGCTACACTCGAAATCCAAGAATTTGTTTCAAAAATTGAATGATGAAGAAGATCAGGTCATTTTGTGTTTGAATCCTGTTAGCGCTCTGTAATTTTCCCAAGGCTGTGATGGCAATCATAGAGGCAACATCAAAACCGCTTCGAGTCTTGGATCTAGCCCTCCAAGACTCAGAGAGGGATCTCTCTGTCTGATATAACTTTGTTTGAAGAGAATATTAGGCTAGTTAATGGGTTCAGAGTTTGGATTTTTTAATTGGTAAGAGCAGAGAAAAAGGAACCATGGGCAATGGAGTCGCAATCTGAAGCTCAATAAAAAACAAGTTCTACAGATAGCATTACAGGGCAAGGTAGACACTCTTGGTGGATTCTTTGAATTTGATTTTGGATTTAGAGGAGTAAGATGAGAGGACCAGGCAATGACAAGGCAATCAAGAATCCCGAAATTAACCTTTGAGGAGAAAACATCGATAATTATGTCAAAGCCAGAAACATAGTGTATGTCTCAACAAATTCTATTCTTCGAACTTCTTTGCATAATTCAGAGTATGAATAACTTAAGAAATACAACGGAAACAAATTACAGTGAATGAGGAAAAAATCAATACCAAAAATGCACATGAATCCTGTAGCTGCTGAGATTGTATTATTGAAATGATGAAAATACAGAAAGCTCAGTGAGCTGCTTTACAAAAACTCGATCCTGGTTCCCTGACTCATCAACAACCCCCAATACTTCGAAAGATGAAGTATTTATAACTCAAAATTACAAACGATCCTGTCATTATTGACTAGGACGTGCTAAATCTATTTTTATCCTAACTAAATTAACAAATTTCATAAATCTAGGAACTGCTTGATGATGTGGTGTAACTGCATGCTGATTTCTAGGTGGGTCGTTGATGAAGCCTCTGCACGACCTCATCTGACTGGACAAATGACTGGACTGGGACAACTCATCTGCTACTCGATTAGATCACAGAGTTCCTCCCATCAAAGATGACTGGGCACGTTGACTTTGAGTAGCCTTCGATACACTTCATCCATTTCTATGTACTTGGCAAAGGTAGGTTTGGTGACGAAGATGTATCAAATCTCATGTTGAATACTGATGTCCCACTGAAGTGCATCTAGAAACACCTTGCCAGTGATGTTGCCTTGAATTCCTGCAAACTTTGAACTGTCCTTAGCCACATCGACCAGTCTCTTCTTGTAGTATTGGAGTGTCATCAATTTGTCATTGATTACCTTCAGACCAGGAAGACCTTTCTTCTGTAGAGCCTCAATCTTACTAAAGAATATTTGTACCCCTAGGTCCATGGCTTGAAACTTTTCTTCCAGCTGAAGCATTAATCCTCTCTTGGTCAAAACTCTTTTGACCTCAAGGATGGTCTCTGTTCTGTCTTCATTTTTCAGTTCTTCCAGCTCTTCCCTGGTCTTAGAATTTAGGAACTTGATGATCTCGTTCACTTGTGTTGGCATCTCTCCCAATTCTGATCTGATCTTCTCAATGGCCTGTTTGCTTCTCTGCACCAATTCATTCTTCTCAAACATGATCTGTATCATGGGCCATATCTCGTTCATGGACTTGGTGATGTTTTTCCATACACTTTCTTTAACCTCGGCCAAAGTTTTTCCTGCCACTGTTTGCTTCCGGAGCTATTGTAACTCTTGTTTGAGCTGATCTATCACCTGCTTTTCCTTGGAGAGGCTGATCTGAAAGGAAGATTTGAGTTCTTGAAGGTTCTCAATCTCCTTTTTGAGCCTGTTGATCTCTGTTTCCTGCAGGTTCATCTTTTCCATGGACTTAGCAAGGTCGGTTGTCTTTTCCAGGGATGTCAATGGAGTAGCGGATGGGACTTCTGTCACTGATGTTGTGCTCACTCCCGAAATTGGAATGGAACTCAATGGAATGACTTCCATTGGCTTCAGTTGTTCTTTCTCTTTTACTAGATTCTCCATCTTAGCTTCCATTTCCTTTAGCTGTGCATTCTGCTCCATGAGTAGCTTGAGAATTTCATCTTTCTCCCCTTCTTTCTCTGCTATTTCCTTCGCCTGTGAATCCTCTGTGGGCAGGAGTTTCAATTGTTTCCTTAAGGAAGCTATGTCAGCATTCTTATTTTTAATCATCTCCTCGGCTGCTTTCACGTTCGAAGGATCGTAACCGATCTTGAGGACCAGTTCCTCCAAAGTATTGATCTTGTTGTCCTTGGCAAAGGACGATATCTTCTCCAACTTCAGTTGTGTTTGAACGTTGTTCAGGGATACTTGCAGTTTGGATGCAGTAGTGGAAGCATGCGCCAACATATAAAAGACCATTTCCCTTGTCTGTTTGTGCAGATCCATCTAATCGGTCGGATGCACATTCTTCGTCTGGAATTCGATGGTGGCCCTTT
Organism: Picea engelmannii; assembly: GCA_009831015.1. Classification (NCBI taxonomy): domain Eukaryota; kingdom Viridiplantae; phylum Streptophyta; class Pinopsida; order Pinales; family Pinaceae; genus Picea; species Picea engelmannii. The sequence continues at coordinate 108,901 of ML788784.1, forward strand.
TGTAATCAGTGATCACCTTTGGATCTGGCACCTGTGCCTGGAGGAATGCCATATGCATTCTTCCCTTCTTAGTGTCGAATGTCGATAGCAGCCTATGTTGTGCAGTCGATGTCTGCTTCCAAAACTGGGCGCAAGTGCTGTTGGTCAGGGTCTGGTTTCTTTTCTTGATCAGCTCATATTTTTCAAATATACTCAGCTTCGGCCCTACCTTTCCTGGTTGGGTGGTCGACGGAGAATCTGTATATTTCTTCGGCAATGCTGAGGTTATGGCATATTGGAGGCTTGCACTGAGGGATGGTATGTCAACCTTGGTCACTGTAGTAGATGGGGTTTCTTTTTCTCCAGTCGGGATAGGAACTAAAATAGTCTTAGGCCTCTTGGTATGCAGTTGCAATTCTTCTGACGATACCTCAGTGACAGGCGGAGATAAATATTGCCTAGGCCTTTTCTCTTTCAGGACCTGTGGTGTGGTTGTTTGTGATACAGTGGCCAGGGGATCCTACTATTCTACTTCGACCAATGTGTTAGGCTCCCATACTGTCTGGTTTGAAAAATTCTCCACTTCAGACCTAGATTCATGGACATATGGGATGTTCTTGTTTTTCACCCTCATGTCGGAGATGATCCCACATGGATTGTAATGCCATGGGAAACTCATGAAGAACTTCATTTCCTTCAACAGCCTGTTTGCTTCTTCCCCAGCGCCACGATTGTTGCAGATGAAGGAGCCAATCTGCCCTTTGATTCTGAGTTGTTTCTTTTTCTTTAGTGACACAAAATGGATATCATCGGAATTTATTATCTGCCTTATATATTCCAAAGAAAAAATTCTGATAGGCAGGTATTTGGGCAACTTATACGGTGCCAACTTTCACCCGTATACTCTAATCTCAATGTGATGTTGGTATAAATACCAATCACCTCTCTTTGTGTGATCTGAGAGATGCAGGATCCTTTGAACTTCATCATTTATTCGAGGCTCGGGCCTGCCGCTAAGCATACTTACCACTGGGTGGTAGAATTGATCAATGAACTCCTTGAAATTGAACTCTGTGGAGTTATGCTTGAGCAAGGAGGTCCATGCGGTCACTGCCTAGGGTCTACCATATCCATCCATCTTCTGCATGGAAAAAATGAATTTGTCTGCTTGGAAGAAAACAAACAAATACGCCAGTATGGACGAGTACCAGAACATGCCTTCCGTGGGGAAATTTACAAACTATTCGTGAATATTGTTCGCCACGAATGTGCTGAAGTCGAACTGGTTGGTGGGCTTCTCATCGGTAGAGAAGATGGATAAAAATCCCAGAATGGGTTCATCTACGCACTGATCTGAATAGTAACCTAACAAGGCACAAAGGGATGAGATGATCTGGTTTCCTTTAGTCGAGAACATGGAAGAAGGATAAGGAGGATTTGTGGAGGGAAATTGAGCGGATGGGGGAAGGAAAAGCTCGAATATTTGAGCTCTTTGGGGGAAGGTCATTTTCTGGTATAATTTTGTAAGAATTTGAAGGTTGAAGGGTGATGCAGAGTTGGCTCGGGGGATTTGCATCATTTGGTCGATGGATTTGGGCGTGATGAGGAAAAGAATCTCTCCGGACGAGGAGATGATGGCTCTTTTCTCGGGAATGTAGTGGGCTTGGTACTTGAGGGAGAACTCTGGAAAAGGGTGAATCTGAGGGAAGAGGTAAAGGGGTAAGTTAGACTCCCAGAGTCTGATTTCATCACTCTAGTCCAGGAAAACTTCCTTGAGCCACGACTAAAGGTCTGTGAAATCAAAATCGCACTTTGTATCTGTGATTAAGAGGTCTTTGTCGACTAGTGGGATCCTATCAAGGTCGACAGGAGGCGGGAGAAACAGATTCTCCTCTCCTTCTTCTTGTTTGGACTTTGGTGCCATTACTGCAACAGTACCTGCAAGAAAAACAACGTTAGCGGGGTGGTTGCTGGTGGGGGAAACTGACTATAAAGGAGGAGAAAACGGTGTAAATATCTCTGGTGCGATGAGTGGATAAATGGTGAAAATAGGAAGAAAATGGGTAGTTTTGAGTAAATGGGTGTCCGTTGGGCGCGGGAGATAGGTCAGCTGGTTAACGGATATGTCATCCAGTAATAAATGGCCAATGGATCACTGAGAGTGTGAGATGGAAGGTGACAGTGACTGAGGGATACGGATGAGTGAGGTGGCAGCTACCGATTGGGGTAAAGGTCATGGTGAGGGGGCTTGCCACGAGCGAATGGGGGGGAAAGACTGACATAAATTATGGGATGTGACTCTTTCGGGAAAGGTGGATGATGACATCAGGAGGTGATGAAGGTCTGTTAGTCTGCAGGAGTCGATGGGACTCGGGACCGGTATATCGATGCCACATATAGACAAGGGCCCGCCAGAGAAAAGATTCCATTCCGGACCCCCCCCCCCCCCCCC
>ML788784.1:117095-142238 GCA_009831015.1 Picea engelmannii
TCGGAAAGTGGAATGGGAATTTTTACTTTGGCTAATTCCCCTTCGAGGCTAAAAGGTGTAGGGGCTCTGCTTTGGCTCATCAATTCTGGTTTGTCTACCACATTCTTCTAGCCAGAAGTACTTGGTTGATTAATTGATGATACCTCAGGCTGCGACGATATTTTTAGAATAGTAAGGTTTCTTTAAACGGGAACTTTGGCAGTACTCTTTTCAGGAATCTTCTTGGCAGATGGCTAAGAGGATTTCTTGGTTTCGACTACCTTCTTCACTTCAATCGTCTTTTTTGGGGAACTCCCTTCTGTCTTTTTACTCCGCAGATTGTACTATCGGTGTACCTCCAGAATGGCATTTTCGAATGCCTGCTGTTGGACATCTTCAAATTCTTCACTTACTTTTGTTTGATTGAGAAGAAAAAGTTCTTTCTCTTCTTGGGTGAGGAAAATAGCTTCGTTATCATGAATTCCCATGAGATTTATGTGAGTATCCTCTAGTTCCTCAATCACTTCCTCCCCTTAATCATCATAATTTTCTTGTAGGGGAGGTCTGATCTGTTGATCCGGACCTCTCTGCTCTCTTTGATCCCTAGGATCTCTCTGTCTGATTTGAGGAGGGTTTCTCCTGAAGTTAGGATTCCAAACTTGAGGAGCTGTTGGGTTTACTCTTGGAGGATTTCTGTCTGACACAGTAAGTCTTTCCATCATTCTTTCCATTGCTCTGGCCATGGAATCTAGTTTGGAATCTGAGGTTGATGTGGAAGGTTCCTATTTAATTGTGACTCTCCTCTCTGACCTCTGTCGTGCCCTTTTTGCTAACAAATTGGCCTCTACACTTATTGCGCTTTTCTGCATGTCCTCCAGGGTGGTAGAATTTCTTTCCCTTAGTTGGTATGACATATCGGCGTCAAAATCATCAGGGAACTTTATCAATGCCAAACCCTATGGGGGTTTGATTTTGGTTGGGATTGCGTTGTACAGGTTGTTGAAACGAGTGCAGTAATCTTGTACGGTCTCACCTTGATTTCTTCTAATATTTTTGTATTCTGACAATATTTGGAGAGGGTTTTTCTTTACCTCCCATTTGTCTAGAAAACTCCTTTGAAATGCGGTAAGTTCAAGGATTGAGGTGACACGTAAACCTTTATACCATTTCTTAACGTCACCTGTCAAACTTTGGGCAAACAATCTCATTTGAACGTCAGCCTCATCTACTTCGTGCAGGTCAAAATAATCATTCATTTTATCAACGTGTTGTTGGGAATTTAGAGGTCCTATTCCATAGAACTGTGGGAGTCTCGTTTGGTAGTCTTTGGGCATAGCATGAAGAGGCGCGGCCAATGCCAAGGGAGCGTACCTGGCTTCCATGATAGGTGGAGGAGGTGGGGTAACAAACTGGATGATAGACGAGGTAGCGATCGAAGACGAGGACAAGGAGGGACTAGCTGGCACCGAGGGAGTGGTTTGAGGTTTAGCAGCGGGAGATAGAATTTCAGGAGTCCAGGGTTGCAAAATGGTTGGGTTCAAAATGACTTCAGTCACAAAAATTTCAGATCTTGTCCTAACCAGGATTCGTTTGGAAGGGGTGTCAAAGTCAGGGTTTTGAAAGGTAACGAGCTCTCCTGAACAGGAAAAAGACTTATGAAAGGGAGTATGACTTACTGAACCTTCAACTATGATCTTTTTCCTGAGCAACTGCTCTGGGTTATCTGTTACTATCGCAGGTTCTGGGTTTGGATGAGATCGAGTATAAAATTTCTTGGGAGCCAGATTTCTTTTTTGATTTTTATGTATATACTTTTTAGTTTTATGAGTCTGAAAATAATATGTACAAATTTTAATCAACCACTAAACATTACTTTATTTTCAAATTTGCAATATTTCAGGAACAAACTTTCTTCCAGGAAAAGAAAATGTGAAGTTATAAACTTTTAGTTCTGTTCTTTCCCCAGTATGGTCGCCACTTTGTTAGCGCTTTGTAATTTTCCCAAGGCTGTGATGGAAATCACAGAGGAAACATCAAAACCGATTCGAGTCTTGGATCTAGCTCTCCAAGACTCAGAGAGGGATCTCTCTGTCTGATATAACTTTGTTTGAAGAGAATATTAGGCTAGTTAATGGGTTCAGAGTTTGGATTTTTTAATTGGTAAGAGCAGAGAAAAAGGAACCATGGGAAATGGAGTTGCAATCTGAAGCTCAATCAAAAACAAGTTCTACAGAAAATATTACAGGGCAAGGTAGGCACTCTTGGTGGATTCTTTGAATTTGATATTGGATTTAGAGGAGTAAGATGAGAGGACCAGGCAATGAAAAGGCAATCAAGAATCCTGAAATTAACCTTTGAGGAGAAAACATTGATAATTATGTCAAAGCCAGAAACAGAGTGTATGTCTCGACAAATTCTATTCTTTGAACTTCTTTGCATAATTCAGAGTATCAATAACTTATGAAATAAAACGGAAACAAATTACAGTGAATGAGGAAAACATCACCACCAAAAATGACACATGAATCCTGTAGATGCTGAGTTTGTATTATTGAAATGACGAAAATACAGAAAGCTCGGTGAGCTGCTTAACAAAAACTTGATCCTGGTTCCCTAACTGATCAACAACCCCCAATACTTCAAAAGATGAAGTATTTATAACTCAAAATTACAAACAATCCTGTCATTATTAACTAGGACGTGCTAAATCTACTTTTAGCCTAACTAACTTAACAAATTTCATAAATCTAGGAACTACTTAATGATGTGGTGTAACTGCATGCTGATTTCTAGGTGGGCCGTTGATGAAGCCTCTGCATGACCTCATCTGACTGGACAAATGACTGGACTGGGACAACTCAACTGCTACTTGATCAGATCACAGAGTTCCTCCCATCGAAGATGACTGGGCATGTTGAGTTTGAGTAGCCTTCGATACACTTCGTCCATTTCTGTGTACTTGGCGAAGGTAGGTTTGGTGACGAAGATGTATCGAATCTCATGTTGAATACTGATATCCCACTGAAGTGCATCTAGAAACGCCTTGCCAGTGATGTTGCCTTGAATTCCTACAAACTTTGAACTATCCTTAGCCACATCGACCAGTCTCTTCTTGTAGTTCGGGAGTGTCATCAATTTCTCATTGATTAACTTCAGACCAGGAAGACCTTTCTTCTGTAGAGCCTTAATATTAATAAAGAATCTTTGTACCCCTAGGTCCATGGCCTGAACCTTTTCTTCCAGTTGAAGAATTAATCCTCTCTTGGTCAAAAATCTTTTGACCTCAAGGATGGTCTTTGTTCTGTCTTCAATTTTCAGCTCTTCCAGCTCTTCCCTGGTCTTAGAATTTAGGAACTTGATGATCTCGTTCCCCTGTGTTGGCATCTCTCCCAATTCTGATATGATCTTCTCAATGGCCTGTTTGCTTCTCTACACCAATTCATTCTTCTCAAACATGATCTATATCATGGGCCATATCTCGTTCATGGACTTGGTGATGTCTGTCCATACACTTTCTTTAACCTCGACCAAAGTTTTTCCTGCCACTGTTTGCTTCCCGAGCTATTGTAACTCTTGTTTGAGCTGATCTGTCACCTACTTTTACTTAGAGAGGCTGATCTGAAAGGAAGATTTGAGTTCTTGAAGATTCTCAATCTCCTTTTTGAGCCTGCTGATCTTTGTTTCCTGCAGGTTCATCTTTTCCATGGACTTAGCTAGGTCGGCTGTCTTTTCTAGGGATGTCAATGGAGTAGCGGATGGGACTTCTGTCATTGATGTTGTGCTCACTCCCGAAATTGGAATGGCACTCAATGGAATGACTTCCATTGGCTTCAATTTCTCTTTCTCTTTTACTAGCTTCTCCATCTCAGCTTCCATTTCCTTTAGCTGTGCATTCTGCTCCATGAGTAGCTTGAGCATTTCATCTTTCTCCCCTTCTTTCTCTGCTATTTCCTTCACCTGCGAATCCTCTGTGGGCGAGAGTTTAAATTGTTTACTTAAGGAGGCTATGTCAGTATTCTTCTTTTTAATCGTCTCCTCGACTACTTTCACCTTCGAAGGATCGCAACCGATCTTGAGGACCAGTTCCTCCAAAGTCTTGATCCTGTTGTCCTTGGAAAAGGACGATATCTTCTCCAACTTCAGTTGTGTTTGAACGTTGTTCAGGGATACTTGCAGTTTGGATGCAATAGTGGAAGCATGCACCAGCGTATAAAAGACCATTTCCCCTTCCTATTTGTGCAGATCCATCTGATCAGCCGGATGCACATCCTTCGTTTGGAATTCGAAGGTGGCCCTTTTGTAATCATTGATCACCTTTGGATATGACACTTGTGCCTGGAGGAATGCCATATGCATTATGCCCTTCTTGGCGTCGAATTCCGATAGCATCCTATGTTGTACAGTCGAAAGTCTACTTCCAGAATTGGGCGCAAGTGCTGTTGGTCAGGGTCTGGTTTCTTTTCTTGATCAGCTCATATTTTTCAAAGATACTCAGCTTCGGCCCTACCTTGCCTGGTTGGGTGGTTGACGGAGAATCTGTAGATTTATTCGGCAATGCTGAGGTTATGACACGCTGGAGGCTTGCACCGAGGGGTGGTCTGTCAACCTTGGTCACTGTAGTAGACGACGTTTCTTTTTCTCCTGTCGGGACAGGAACTGAAATAGTCTTAGGCCTCTTCGTATCCAGCTGCAATTCTTCTGACGATACCTCAGTGATAGGTGGAGATAAATATTGCCTAGGCCTTTTCTCTTTCAGGACCTGTGGCATGGTTGTTTGTGATACATTGGCTGGGGGATCCTGCTGTTCTACTTTGACCAATGTGTTAGGCTCCCATACTGTCTAGTTTGCAAATTTCTCCACTTCAGGCCTAGATTCATGGACATATGGGATGTTCTTGTTTTTCACCCTCATATCGAAGATGATCCCACATGGATCGTAATTCCATGGGAAACTCATGAAGAACTTCATTTCCTTCAGCATCCTGTTTGATTCTTCCCCAACGCCACGATTGTTGCAGATGAAGGAGCCAATCTGCCCTTTGATTCTGAGCTTTTTTTTCTTCGGTGACACAAAATGGATATCATCGAAATTTATTATCTTCCTTATATATTCCAAAGAAAAAATTCCAACAGGCTGGTATTTGGGCAACTTATATGGTGCCAACTTGCACTCGTATACTATGATCTCAGTGTGATGTTGGTATAAATACCAATCACCTATCTTTGTGTGATCCGAGAGATGCAAGATCCTTTGAACTTCATCATTTATCCGAGGCTTGGGCCTGCCGCTAAGCATACTTACCACTGGGTGGTAGAATTGATCAATGAACTCCTTGAAACTGAACTCTGTGGAGTTATTCTTGAGCAAGGAGGTCCATGTGGTCACTGCCTGGGGTCTACCATCTCCATCCATCTTCTGCATGGAAAAAATGAATTTGTCCGCTTGGAAGAAAACGAACAAATATGCCAGTATGGGCGAGTACCGGAACATGCCTTCCATGGTGAAATTTACAAATTGTTCGTGAATATTGTTCGCCAGGAATGTGCTGAAGTTGAACTGGGTGGTGGGCTTCTCATCGGTAGAGAAGATGGATAAAAATCCTAGAATGGGTTCATCTACCCACTGATCTGAATAGTAACCTAACAAGGCACAAAGGGATGAGATGATCTAGTTTCCTTTAGTCGAGAACATGGAATAAGGATAAGGAAGATTTGTGGAAGAAATTGAGCGGATGGGGGAAGGAAAAGCTCGAATATTTGATCTCTTTAGGGGAAGGAAAATCTCGAATATTTGAGCTCTTTGGGGGAAGGTCATTTTCTGGTATAATTCTGTAAGAATTTCCAGGTTGAAGGGTGATGCAGAGTCAGCTCGGGGGATTTGCATCATTTGGTCGATGGATTTGGGCGTGATGAGGAAAAGAAACTCTCCAGACGAGGATACGATGGATCTTTGCTCGGGAATGTAGTGGGTTTGGCACTTGAGGGCGAACTTTGGAAAAGGGTGAATCTGAGGGAAGAGGTAAAGGGGTAAGTTGGACTCCCAGAGTCCGATTTCATCACTCTGGTCCAGGAAAACTTCCTTGAGCCACGAATGAAGGTCTGTGAAATCAAAATCGCACTTTGTATCTACGATTAAGCGGTCTTTATTGACTAATGGGATCCCTACAAGGTCAACAGGAGGAGGGAGAAACAGATTCTCCTCTCCTTCTGCTTGTTTGGACTTTGGCACCATTACTGCAACAATACCTGTAAGAAAAACAATGTTAGCGGGGTGGCTGCTGGTGGGGGAGACTGACCGTAACGGAGGAGAAAACGATGTAAATATCTCTGGTGCGATGAGTGGGTAAATGGTGAAAACATTAAGAAAAAGGGTAGTTTTGAGTAAATGGGTGTCCGTTGGGCGCGGGAGACAAGTCAGTTGGTTAACAGATAGGTCATCTAATAATAAATGGCCAATGGATCAGTGAGAGTGTGATATGGAAGGTGACGGTGACTGAGGGATACAGATGAGTGACGTGGTGGCTACCGATTGGGGTAAAGGTCATGGTGAGGGGGCTTGCCACGAGCGAATGGGGGGGAAAGACTGACCGAAATTATGGGATGTGACTCTTTCGGGAAAGGTGGATGATGACATCAAGAGGTGACGAAGGTATGTCATTCCGCAGGAGGCGATGGGACTCGAGACCGGTAGATCGATGCCACGTATAGATAGGGGCCCGCTAGAGAAAATATTCCATTGCGGACCCCCCCCCCTCAGTTAAAAACAGATCAGTCGAGGGGGTCTAAAAAACAATTTGGGTCGTTGATCTATGCGCTTGCTTCTTGGCCATAGATCTGTGCGCGTTGTTTATCACACATTCCGGACCCCACCCCCCTCCATTAAAGGTAGAACGGACGGGGGGGTTTGGAATCCAATACTGATCATACATCTGCATTCTTAAACCTGAGCCGTCCATATGCACGTGGGTCTTATCATCAATTCTGGACCACCCCCCCCCCCTCAGTTAAAGATAGAATGGTTGAGGGGGTCCGGAATGATCTGTCCACCATAGATCTGGGCGCAATCATCTGGACCATTGATATATGAACGAAACATAAGCGAGGGTTAGGAAAATACATGCGCCGAGAAACTTAGGATAAGTGCTTTTCATGGGTTTTTCTCCAAGGATTTTCATGTCAACACCACCAAGGGGTTAGTCAAATGACCTTTTAAGCATCTGAAACATGGTGCAACATTTACATCCAGCTGGTTTTTATTGAAATAAAGAAATAAAGCAACTAGCCTATATTCTAACCTAGCTTCCTATGACAATTAACCCAGATTAGACTGTTGGGCTGAGAACTTTCTCTACCCTGGGGCTATCTGACCAAGATTATACAGTTTGGCCAAATTTATTCACTAATCTAACCTAGATACTTTGGCTAAGATTAAACTGTTTAGCCAAACTCATTCACTAATCCTATCAACATCAATTTAAAAATAGCTTGGCCATGCTTGAAAGGTATGGACCAAGTTACTATTATTGCATGGGGCTTTTATTGAAATTCTTTTATGCCCTCTTTTCTTTTCTTTTTCTTTTTTCTTTTCTTTCTTTTTCTTTCCTCTTTTCTTTCTTTTTCTTTTTTCTTTTCTTTCTTTTTCTTTTTTCTTTTCTTTTTAAATTATTTGCAGAATGAAAAATCATTTGTCAACAAAAACACTAGAGACAGATAATATTCTAGTCTCCAGTTGATTCTATAACTTATAGGGTGATAACAGCGACTCCACCTAGGGATGGTACCTTCCCTGTGAAGTGACAAGAATCCTGGTTTCTGTCGTTTTGAAAATTTCTGCTTAGTAGCCTTCGTTGATTGATTGGTTTTATTCTCAAAAAAAATAAAAATGGAAGAACAGAGGTCAGTGGCTTAGGGCCTTCTCTTCGGGCTTCAACCAACTGACTTCTGTTATTCACTCAGAAAATGCAGGTGAAAAATAAAAAATGGTATGTACAATGGTGAGTGAAAACTTGAGTCTCTACTAAGGCGGCACATAATTCTTCAGCATTCTGCCATTTACAGGTCCTCCTGGCAGATCTGTCCCATCAACGTTGTTTAGCAAGAAAGTGTTGTTTCCCCTGAATGCTTGAATCATGTATGGTCCTTTCCAGAGACTGTCAAATTTTCCATGCTTTCCCTTGTCTTCATTTCTGGCGTCCCATCTCAGCACCAAATCTCCTAGCTCAAAATCATCTTCCTTGGTTCTTTTGTCAAAAATCTTCTTGATGCTTTCTTGGACTACCTGAGTCTTGTTGAAAACTTCCTCCCTAGACTGCTGCAAATGAATCATCTGGTTGATCCTTCTCTGTGAGTCATTTGGCTTGGCTTGTACATCTTGAAGCAACTTCATGATAGGGACTCCTAAGGAGGTGGGGAAAGCTACTTCTGTGCCATATACCGGCTAATATGGTGACATATCGATTGACCTTTTGGTGGTTAGTCTGTCAGCCCACAATGCGAACACCAACTTGTTATGCCACGATTTCTTGTTTTCCTGCAACGTCTTCTTGATGATGTTCACCAAGGTTTTATTTGAAGATTCCTCCAGCCCATTCCCCTGAGGTTAGTAAGTTGTGGAATGTCCCAAACCAATGTGATACTGGTTGCAGAAATCTATGAGTTTCTTCGACTGAAAAGCAACTGCATTATCAGTTATAATCTTTCTAGGACATCCAAAACGGGACAAGATATTACTTTCAAGGAATTTGATAATAATAGAATCAGTGGCTTTCCTACTTGGTATTGGTTTGATCCATTTGGTAAAATAATCTATGGCAGTGAGGATCCACCTGTGCTGGCCTAAAGAAGGGGGGTGTATTTCTCCAATGAAGTCCAACCCCCATTGCTGAAAAGAGGATTCAACTGAGATTGGTTTCAGAGGTAGAGGGAGGAGTTTCCTTTTGCCTTCAAATAGATGACATTGATGACATCCAGTCACTGTACGATGTACATCAGCAAATAGGGTGGGCCAATAGAAACCAACTCTGAGGATTTTGTTGGCTGTGACCTTCCAGTTCAGATGGCCACCACATTCTCCTGCATGAAATTCTTGTAGCACTTTTTCAGCTTCATCTTTCAATAAACAATTTAATAGAATACCTCCAGGATCTTTCCAATACAGATTGCCTTCTAGAATACAAAATATTAAGGCTTTCAACTTCAAAAATCTAGCTTTAGTCTTAGTCAAACCAGGTGGAGCTTGTAAATTTTTCAAAACAAATATGAGGTCTGCGTACCATGGAGAGTTTAGAAATACCTCTCTAACGCTTGGAGTCGCCATCTCACCCTGTTCATCTGCTGCAGCTAAAAAATTAATGTCAAGAGCATGGAAATTAGATCCAGCCATTAATTTTGCTAGGGCTTGACCTTTGATTAGTTTCGTAGGCTTAATCTCTATGCCGTATTCTAAAATGACAGCAATCCATTTTCCTCTTCTTCCATCCAGATTGTCCTGGGTCAAAATTTCTTTTACTACCACATTCGGAACATATGCAATGCTGTGGGAATGGAGAATGTAGACCCTAAAATCTTTTATGGCTTTTACCAAGGCAAAAGCTTGTTTCTCCATTATCTTGTAATTTAAAGTAGCATCTCTTAACGCTTTACTGAAGAAGGCTATGGGTTGTTCATACCCTTCGTTGTTCTTCTGTAATAATACCGTTGCAATGGTATGTTCGGAGGCAAAAGAAAAAAGATAGAAATCCTTGGTAAAATCAGGACTGATCAAAACGGGGGCTTTTGTGAGTGCTCATTTGGCTTGTTCGAAAGATTGCCTGGACTCGGCGCCCCACTTTATTTTTACATCCCTTTTCAACATATTTGTACTGTTTCTGAGGAGCTCTGCCAGATTGGGTATGAATCTTCGTAGAAAATTTATTTTTCCAATAAAAGACTGTAATTCTTTGATGTTTCTTGGGTGTTCTAATTTTTGTATGGCCTCGATTCTGCTGGGGTCTATTTTGATTCCATTTTTGGATATTATGTGCCCTAGCAGTTTTCCTTCCTCTAGTCCAAAAAGGATTTTCTTAGGATTTAAATAAATCCCAAACCTCCTGCATTTCTCGAAGACTCTTCTGAGATGCCTCAGTTGCTTGTCATCAGACTGGGAAAACACAGTTACATCGTCTAGATAGATGACGATAAATTTCCCTAACTCTTCCACAAAGGCGATGTCCATCGCTCTCTAGAAAGTGGCTCCCACGTTCATCAAACCAAAAGGCATTTTCACATACATGAAAGTGCCCCATGGTGTAGTGAAAGCGGTGTTGTCTTGGTCATCTGGGTGGACGAGGACCTAATTATAACCCAAGAAACCGTCTAGAAAAGAGATTCGAATGGATCCGACCACCCTTTGAAGGATGTGGTCCATTTTTGGCAAGGGGTAATTGTCCTTCAGGGAGACCTTATTCAGATTTTGGAAATCTATGCAAAGCCTGATTTCCCTAGATTTCTTATGTGTAGGGACCAAATTAGAGACCCATTTGGAAAAACGCAACGAGACTATGATTTTGGCATTGTACATTTTTTTGATTTCCTTTTCTATAAAAGGGAGTAACTTGGGATTTATCCTCCGAAGTTTCTCTCTGAACGGTTTTTGGTCTTCTTTTATTTGAATCATGTGTTGTATGATGCTGGTATCATAAGATTTCAAATCCTCATAACCCCAGGCAAAGACATCCGAATATTCTTTGAACAACTCAATGTATTTGAGCTTTTGCTCAGGGGGTAATGATTTGGACAGTTTGAACATCCTGGGTTTCTCCTCTGTCCCTATATTACAATCTTATACCTCTTGTCCACTGGCTTCAATTTTTGGTTTTTTGGCTATATCGTTAAAATCAAACAAATCCTCTAAAGGAACTAGACCCCTAGGCAAAACGTTACTTTTCAAATGCAGAATATCAGTCTCCATCTCATCATTGCCTAATTCTCCTGAATCTACGCTATTTACACTATCATTTTCAAAATCAGATCTATTTACATTTTCATCCTCGTTCTCTAAATCTATATTTGTACATTCAAAATCATTTTTACACTGCAAAAAGTCTTCGATTTGATCATCATTACCAAACACTTGCCAGTACCTGATATTTTCGGGAACGATTGGTCTGCATTTCACCTTTACTGTGTATGGAAGAGTCAAGCAGAAATGAATCTTACATGTGGCTGCTGACGTAGCCAATCCGTCCGCCAAAATGTTTTGTCCCCTCGATATCACCTACAAGTCAACTTCAGTGAAACATCTCAGGGCATCAAGAACAAAATTCCGATAAGCTCTAAGACGGGGATGTTTTGCACCATTCTCACCTTTAATTTTCTTGATTATTAACTCAGAATCACCTCTTACCATAATCTGTTTGGCACCAACTCTTTTCAAAAGCTTCAGACTGAGCATCAAGGCTTCATACTCAGCGATATTGTTAGTGCATTGAAAATTTAATTTGTAAGAATGGTTTTCTGAATACCTGGTTCTGTGATTGTGCAGCCAAACTCCTACTCTGGCTCCTTCTTTGCTTACTACTCCATCAAAATCCATGCTCCAGAAATATTCCGGTAATTCTTCAATTATCACGTTCTTCATCCTTGCTACCTCAATGATTTCTTAGCCTTCATCTGGACCAGATGTATCTTCTGCCAGCTGAGGGTTTTGCTCTCCCATGTCACCATCGTTATATAGGATAAAAGAATCCAAGTCAGAATGCACAGAGTAAAGAGGATAGTTGTGTGGTTTTTCTTGGCTACTGACCATGTATTTCATCAATGTTTCTCTGTATAGCATTCTTTGTTTCCCAAAAACTGGGATAGTGGCATACGACATATCCAGCTGCAGGGTACCTCTCAACTTAGGCCCCCAAGACTGGGATAGCAACATTCCATACTTTGGGGGAATGTCTACAACCACCACATCCATGACCATGCTGTTCGCAGGAATCTTAACCAAGGTGATACATAGTTCCTTGATCAAACCAATACATCTAAATTTACTGGAGTTGAATGAGTGTAAATCCTTGTAAGGTCTGGTGACCTCTAGTCCCAGTTTCTCCATCACTTCTTTAGGCATCAGATTGTGGGAAGCACCCAAATACAACATAGCATTATTCAAGATTAGGTCATGTATATTTAGACTGATGTAAAAAGGAGCAACGTCACCATTATCGTCTCGGCCATCTACCTCAGGTCCGAACAGAAGTTCGGGTTGATCATCAGTAAGGTTCACAGTATTTGAATGATTTGTTGATCCAATAGTTAAGGCTTTCGTACCTATATCAGGTTCAATGGTCAGCGCTTTAATCACTTTTGAACGATAAGCGTCTTTGTTCATCAACTCGGAAAGTGGAATGGGAATTTTTACTTTGGCTAATTCCCCTTCGAGGCTAAAAGGTGTAGGGGCTCTGCTTTGGCTCATCAATTCTGGTTTGTCTACCACATTCTTCTAGCCAGAAGTACTTGGTTGATTAATTGATGATACTTGGAGCGATCTTTTCAGAATAGTAAGGTTTCTTTTCGCGGGAACTTCGACATTACTCTTTTCAGGAATCTTCTCGGCAGATGGCTCAGAGGCTTTCTTGGTTTCGACTACCTTCTTCGCTTCAATCGTCTTTTTTGGGGAACTCCCTTCTATCTTTTTACTCCGTAGATTGTACTGTCGGTGTACCTCCAGAATGGAATTTTTGAATGCTTGTTGTTAGACACCTTCAACTTCTTCACTTACTTTTGTTTGATTGAGAATAAAAAGTTCTTGCTCTTCTTGGGTGAGGAAAATAGCTTTGTTATCGTGAATTCCCATGAGATTTATGTGAGTATCCTCAAGTTACTCAATCAATTCCTCCCCTTCATCAGCATAATTTTATTGTAGGGGAGGTCTAATCCATTGATCTGGACCTCTCTGCTCTCTTTGATCCCTAGGATATCTCTATCTGATTTGAGGAGGGTTTCTCCTGAAATTAGGATTCCGAACTTGAGGAGCTGGTGGGTTTTCTCTTGGGAGGTTTCTGTCTGACACAGTAAGTCTTTCCATCATTCTTTCCATTGCTCTGGACAAGGAATCCAGTTTGGAATCCAAGGTTTATGTGGAAGGTTCCTCTTTAATTGTGACTCTCCTCTCTGACCTCTGTCGTGCCCTTTTTGCTAACAAATTGGCCTCTACACTTATTGCGCTTTTCTGCATGTCCTCCAGGGTGGTAGAATTTCTTTCCCTTAGTTGGTATGACATATCGGCGTCAAAATCATCAGGGAACTTTATCAATGCCAAACCCTGTGGAGGTTTGATTTCGGTTTGGATTGCATTGTACAGGTTGTTGAAATGAGTGCAGTAATCTTGTATGGTCTCACCTTGATTTCTTCTAATATTTTCATATTCTGACAATATTTGGAGAGGGTTTTTCTTTACCTCCCATCTGTCTAGAAAACTCCTTTGAAATGCGGTAAGGTCAAGGATTGAGGCAGCACATAAACCTTTATACCATTTCTTAACGTCACCTATCAAACTTTGGGCAAACAATCTCATTTGAACGTCAACCTCATCTACTTCGTGCAGGTCAAAATAACATTCATTTTATCAACGTGTTTTTGGGCATTCAGAGGTCCTATTCCATAGAACTGTGGGAGTCTCATTTGGTAGTCTTGGGGCATAGCATGAAGAGGCGCAGCCAACACCAAGGGTTTTGAAAGGTAACGATCTCTCCTGAACAGGAAAAGGACTTATGAAAGGGAGTATGACTTACTGAACCTTCATCTACGATCTTTTTCCTAAGCAGTTTCTCTGGGTTATCTGTTATTATCGCAGGTTCTGGGTCTGGATCAGATCGAGTATAAAATTTCTTGGGAGCCATATTTCTTTTTTTATTTTTATGTATATACTTTTTAGTTTTATGAGTCTGAAAATAATATGTACAAATTTTAATAAACCTCTAAACATTACTTTCTTTTCAAATTTGCAATATTTCAGGAACAAACTTTCTTCTAGGAAAAGAAAACGTGAAGTTATAAACTTTTAGTTCTATTCTTTCCCCAGTATGGTTGCCACTCTGTTAGCGCTCTGTAATTTTCCCAAGGCTGTGATGGCAATCACATAGGCAACATCAAAACCGCTTCAAGTCTTGGATCTAGCCCTCCAAGACTCAGAGAGGGATATCTCTGTCTGATATAACTTTGTTTGAAGAGAATATTAGGCTAGTTAATGGGTTCAAAGTTTGGATTTTTTAATTGGTAAGAGCAGAAAAAAAGGAACCATGGGCAATGGAGTCGCAATCTGAAGCTCAATAAAAAACAAGTTCTACAGACGACATTACAGGGCAAGGTATGCACTCTTGGTGGATTCTTTGAATTTGATTTTGGATTTAGAGGAGTAAGATGAGAGGACCAGGCAATGACAGGGAAATCAAGAATCCTAAAATTAACCTTTGAGGAGAAAACATCGATAATTATGTCAAAGCCAGAAATAGAGTGTATGTCTCAACAAATTATATTCTTTGAACTTCTTTGCATAATTCAGTGTATGAATAACTTAATAAATACAACGGAAACAAATTACAATGAATGAGGAAAACATCACCACCAAAAATGACACATGAATCCTGTAGCTGCTAAGATTGTATTATTGAAATAATGAAAATACAGAAAGCCCAGTGAGGTTCTTTACAAAAACTCGATCCTGGTTCCCTGACTGATCAACAACCCCCAATACTTCGAAAGATGAAGTATTTATAACTCAAAATTACAAACGATCCTGTCATTACTGACTAGGACGTGCTAAATCTATTTTTAGCCTAACTAACTTAACAAATTTCATAAATCTAGGAACTGCTTGATGATGTGGTGTAACTGCATGCTGATTTCTAGGTGGGCCGTTGATGAAGCCTCTGCACGACCTCATCTGACTGGACAAATGACTGGACTGGGACAACTCATCTGCTACTTGATCAGATCAAAGAGTTCCTCCCATCGAAGATGACTCGACACGTTGACTTTGAGTAGCTTTCGATACACTTCGTCCATTTCTGTGTACTTGGCGAAGGTAGGTTTGGTGACAAAAATGTATCGAATCTCATGTTGAATACTGATGTCCCACTGAAGTGCATCTAGAAACACCTTGCCAGTGTTGCTACCTTGAATTCCTCCAAACTTTGAACTATCCTTAGCCACGTTGGCCAGTCTCTTCTTGTAGTCTGGGAGTGTCATCAATTTGTCATTGATTACCTTCAGACGAAGAAGACCTTTCTTCTGTAGAGCCTCAATCTTACTAAATAATCTTTGTACCCCTAGGTCCATGGATTGAACCTTTTCTTCCAGCTGAAGCATTAATCCTCTCTTGGTCAAAACTCTTTTGACCTCAAGGATGGTCTTTGTTCTGTCTTCAATTTTCAGCTCTTCCAGCTCTTCCCTGGTCTTAGAATTTAGGAACTTGATGATCTCATTCGCCTGTGTTGGCATCTCTCCCAATTCTGATATGATCTTATCAATGGCATGTTTTATTCTCTGCACCAATTCATTCTGCTCAAACATGATTTATATCATGGACCATATCTCGTTCATGGACTTGGTGAAGTCTGTCCATACACTTTCTTTAACCTCAGCCAAAGTTTTTCCTGCCACTGTTTGCTTCTGGAGCTGTTGTAACTCTTGTTTGAGATGATCTGTCACCTGCTTTTCCTTGGAGAGGCTAATCTGAAAGGAAGATTTGAGTTCTTGAAGGCTCTCAATCTCCTTTTTGAGCCTGTTGATCTCTGTTTCCTACAGGTTCATCTTTTCCATGGACTTAGCTAGGTCGACTGTCTTTTCCAGGGATGTCAATGGAGTAGCGGATGGGACTTCTGCCACTGATGCTGTGCTCACTCCCAAAATTGGAATGGCACTCAATGGAATGACTTCCATTGGATTCAGTTTCTCTTTCTCTTTTACTAGCTTCTCCATCTCATCTTCCATTTCCTTTAGCTGTGCATTCTGCTCCATGAGTAGCTTGAGCATTTCATCTTTCTCCCCTTCTTTCTCTACTATTTCCTTCACCTGTGAATCCTATGTGGGAGGGAGTTTCAATTGCTTCCTTAAGGAAGCTATGTCAACATTCTTCTTTTTAATCATCTCCTCGGCTACTTTCACGTTCGAAGGATCGTAACCGATCTTGAGGACCAGTTCCTCCAAAGTCTTGATCCTGTTGTCCTTGGAAAAGGACGATATCTTCTCCAACTTGAGTTGTGTTTGAACGTTGTTCAGGGATACTTGCAGTTTGGACGCAGTAGTGGAAGCATGCGCCAGTGTATAAAAGACCATTTCCCCTTTCTTTTTGTGTAGATCCATCTGATCGGCCAGATGCACATCCTTCATCTAGAATTTGAAGGTGGCCCTTTTGTAATCAGTGATCACCTTTGGATCTGGCACCTGTGCCTGGTGGAATGCCATATGCATTCTTCCCTTCTCGGTGTCGAATGTTGATAACAACCTATGTTGTGCAGTCAATGTCTGCTTCCAGAACTCGACGCAAGTGCTATTGGTTAGTGTCTGGTTTCTTTTCTTGATCAGCTCATATTTTTCAAATATACTCAGCTTCCGCCCTACCTTTCCTGCTTGGGTGGTCGACGAAGAATCTGTAGATTTCTTCGGCAATGTTGAGGTTATGACACACTGGAGGCTTACACTGAGGGGTGGTCTGTCAACCTTGGTCACTGTAGTAGACGGGGTTTCTTTTTCTCCAGTCAGGCTAGGAACTGAAATAGTCTTAGGCCTCCTAGTATGCAGCTGGAATTCTTCTGACGATACCTCAGTGACAGGCGGAGATAAATTTTGCCTAGGCCTTTTCTCTTTAGGGACCTGTGGCGTGGTTGTTTTTGATACAGTGGCCGGGGGGATCCTGCTATTCTACTTCGACCAATGTGTTATGCTCCCATACCGTCTGGTTTGAAAATTTCTCCACTTCAGGCCTAGATTCATGGACATATGGGATGTTCTTGTTTTTCACCCTCATCTCAGAGATGATCCCACATGGATCGTAATGCCATGGGAAACTCATTGAGAACTTCATTTCCTTCAGCAGCCTATCTGCTTCTTCCCCAACGCCACGATTGTTGCGGATGAACGAACCAAACTGCCCTTTGATTCTGAGCTGTTTCTTTTTCTTCAGTGACACAAAATGGATATCATCAGAATTTATTATCTGCCTTATATATTCCAAAGAAAAAATTCTGACAGGCAGGTATTTGGGCAGCTTATACGGTGCCAAATCGGACCCGTATACTCTGATCTCAATGTAATGTTGGTATAAATACCAATCACCTGTCTTTGTGTGATCCGAGAGATGCAGGATCCTTTGAACTTCATCATTTATCCGAGTCTCAGGCCTGCCGCTAAGCATACTTACCACTGGGTGGTAGAATTGATCAATGAACTCCTTGAAACTAAACTCTGTGGAGTTATGCTTGAGAAAGGAGGTCCATGCGGTCACTGCCTGGGGTCTACCATCTCTGTCCATCTTCTGCATGGAAAAAATGAATTTGTCTGCTTGGAAGAAAATGAACAAATACGCCAGTATGGACGAGTACCAGAACATGCCTTCCGTGACGAAATTTACAAACTATTTGTGAATATTGTTCACCAGGAATGTGCTGAAGTTGAACTGGGTGGTGGGCTTCTCATAGGTAGAGAAGATGGATAAAAATACCAGAATGGGTTCATCTACCCACTGATCTGAATAGTAACCTAACAAGGCACAAAGGGATGAGATTATCTGGTTTCCTTTAGTCGAGAATATGGAAGAAGGATAAGGAGGATTTATGGAGGGAAATTGAGCAGATGGGGGAAGGAAAAGCTTGAATATTTGAGCTCTTTGGGGGAAGGTCATTTTCTGGTATAATTCTGTAAGAATTTCCAGGTTTAAGGGTGATGTAGAGTCGGCTCAGGGGATTTGCATCATTTGGTTGATGGATTTGGGAGTGATGAGGAAAAGAATATTTCCAGACAAGGAGACGATGGCTCTTTGCTCGGGAATGTAGTGGGCTTGGCACTTGAGGGTGAACTCTGGAAAAGGGTGAATCTGAGGGAAGAGGTAAAGGGGTAAGTTGGACTCCCAGAGTCCGATTTCATCACTCTGGTCCAGGAAAACTTCCTTGAGCCACGACTGAAGGTCCGCGAAATCAAAATTGCACTTTGTATCTACAATTAAGTGGTCTTTGTCGACTAGTGGGATCCTGTCAAGGTCGACAAGAGGCGGGAGAAACAGATTCTCCTCTCCTTCTGCTTGTTTGGACTTTGGCGCCATTAATGCAACAATACATAAAAGAAAAATAACGTTTGCGGGGTGGCTTCTTGTGGGGGAAACTAACTGTAACAGACGAGAAAACGATGTAAATCTCTCTGGTGCGATGTGTGGGTAAATGGTGAAAATAGGAAGAAAAAAGGGTAGTTTTGAGTAAATGGGTGTCTGTTGGGCGTGGGAGACAGGTTAGCTGGTTAATGGATAGGTCATCCAACAATAAATGGCCAATGGATCACTGAGAGTGTGAGATGGCAGGTGACAGTGACTAAGGGATACGGATGAGTGACGTGGCAGCTACCGATTGGGGTAAAGGTCATGGTGAGGGGGCTTGCCACAAGCGAATGGGGGGGAAAGACTGACAAAAATTATGGGATGTGACTCTTTCGGGAAAGGTGGATGATGAAATCAGGAGGTGAGGAAGGTATGTCAGTCCATAGGAGACGATGGGACTCGGGACCGGTAGATCGATGCCATGTATAGACAGGGGCCCACCAGAGAAAAGATTCCATTCTGGACCCCCCCCCCTCAATTAAAAGCAAATCAGTCGGGGGCGTCCGAAAAACACTTTGGGCCGTTGATCTGTGCACTTCCTTCTTGGCCGCATATTTGTGCGCGTTGTTTATCACACATTTCGGACCCCCCCCCCACTCCATTAAATGTAGAACGAACGAGAGGTCTAGAATCCAATACTGATCATGGATCTGCATGCTTAAACCTGAGCCGTCCAGATGCGCATGGGTATTATCATCANGATCTGTCCACCGTAGATCTGGGTGCAATCATCTGGACCATTGATATATGAATGGAACATAAGCGAGGGTGCGGAAAATACATGCATCGAGAAACTTAGGATAAGTTCTTTTCACGGGTTTTTCTCCAAGGCTTTTCATGTCAACACCACCAAGGGGTTAGTCAAATGACCTTTTAAGCATCTGAAACATGGTGCAACATTTACATCCAGCTGGTTTTTATTGAAATAAAGCAATAAAGCAACTAGCCTATATTCTAACCTAGCTTCCTATGACAATTAACCCAGATTAGACTATTGGGCTAAGAATTTTCTCTACCCTAGGGCTATCTGACCAAGATTATACAGTTTGGCCAAATTTATTCACTAATCTAACCTAGAAACTTTGGCTAAGATTAAACTGTTTAGCCAAACTCATTCACTAATCCTATCAACATCAATTTAAAAAGAACTTGGCCATGCTTGAAAGGTATGGACCAAGTTACTATTATTGCATGGGGCTTTTATTGAAATTCTTTTATGCCCTCTTTTCTTTTCTTTTTCTTTTTTCTTTTCTTTCTTTTTCTTTCTTCTTTTCTTTCTTTTTCTTTTTTCTTTTCTTTCTTTTTCTTTTTTCTTTTCTTTTCAAATTATTTGCAGAATGAAAAATCATTTGTCAACAAAAACACTAGAGACAGATAATATTCCAGTCACCAGTTGCTCCTATAACTTATAGGGTGATAAAAAATCCTATGGGTAATTATGATCCTAGGCTAGGATACAAATCCATTACCATGGAGGGTAACAATAGCCCACAGTCCTAGCTACTTTAAAACTTGTTTAGTTTAGCCAAACTTAAGTTCTACTTTATAAATCACAAAGAGCTTCATTGGATTCCATGTAAAGTAACTTTGGAGTCTCATGTGATCTACCCAGGTGTAGTGGCCCTAAGTCATAATGATGAGAGATAGCTGTGAATTTCCTTCCCATCTCATGTGGAATATTTTGCCATATTTTCCACCTGCAACACCGTGTACAAATGGTCACTCTGTTCGGAAAAACCAGATTTACAGAAACAACAAAAGTTTAACAATGTGTGAGATAGAGACAACTGAAAATCCTATAAAATTTTCCAGGATACCTACAACTCCCCTACCCAACATATGCTATCCAGAGAGCCAGGAAGACAGCCTCTCCCGCCCATTGACGAGACTTCTTTTGAGACGAGACTTCTTTTGACGTCAAAGAAGTAGGTATCCACATCCACGATATCAGTACGAGCAATGTGTTTAAACCACCAACATTTTTCTATTTACATATCTCTCTCTATCAGTGACAAGTCGATCTCTGCCCCAACCTTGAGATCTAAGGCTAAAATAATACATGTCTGGTTCCAGGACCTTTCTTTCTAAGGTGTGTCTGGTTCTTAGGCTTTAGTTAGGTGTGAATTTATGAATGAATAAAAGAACTCTAATATGTATTCATAAGGAGAGTAAAATAACCTATCCACCCCTTTTTCCAGAAGAGAGTAACTCCCTAATATAAGTGCACTTCACCTGAAAACATTATATGACAAGAATGGACACTTTCAACAAAGGAAAACACAGTTACATCAAGAAAAATGGAGAGATAATCTGTCCACTTGGCACTTACATTACAAAAATAAACTTAAAAGGGGAATGCATGTCCAGGTCCAAGAAAAATCATCTCTGATTGACTCCTGCCAAAATCATCTACCTGTTTTAAATACTAAATACCATGCTAAGAACAAAGACAATGATGTAATGCTAGACAAAATGCAGACAGGGACAATGGTTGCTCCAACATAGGTTGAATGATGGATTTCAAGAAAAGAACAAGTTTGGATATCAAGGGATTGACAAAGCCCAACATTTCCCATGAAAGAACTCTTTGTTAAGGTTCTAAAAAATGAGTGTTGCAGGAAGCGGGCCAGAGAAACATTTAAATAAGTCAAGCTTGTAATTGCCCCACGGAATTTAATATTCTTGTGAATAGTCCAATGATTGCAGTTGTATTAAAAGGTAAATTTCCTGAGGGATATGGACAGTATATGTATTGATCATACTTTATGGATTAAGGACCCTATTTTCATCACCTAATTGTGGTCAAGGCCCCAACATAAATCCCTACTACAAAAAAAATCCTAATGGAAACTTCATCCAACCCATATGCAAAATATCCCCTTTAAATGTCTCATGTTGTATTTCATGGCTTTAATCATGGCCTATTAACCCAAAAATAGTTTTTCAAGGCCTAATTCCTTGGATTTATCCCCCAACCATGGTTAAATCCTTCATAGCCATCTTTGATACACAAAATATTATAACAATACTCATATCTCACTCAAAGGTTCATGATTCCCTATAGGCAACATGTTATGTGGTTTAGGGCATTGATTATGTCCCTTAATCCCTAAAGGATTCATATATAAATGACCCAAGGGTTGTATTTTCCTAGCTTGACCATGGCTAATTACTTAATGCACATGTCCCTAGTGCAAAATATTTCATAATGGTACACATATTCAACTTGGAGGCCAAATATTTCCTCTAAAGGGATTATGTTGAAGGTGATGTTCATGGATATTGATCCTTACAAATCCATTTTTGGAATAAGGCCCTTATTGTCCTCCCTTTGTTATGGTAAATTCCTTGAGACCCATTCCTACTATGAAAAAACTCATTATAATACCCATATCCTACTTATATGACAAAGATTCACTTTAAAGGAACTATGTTGTAGTTTGAGGCCTTGATCATGGCCTATTAGATCAATAATATTAACTTAGGTCCTAATTCCCTCGACTTCTGACCCAACCATGGTCGAGGCTCTAGTACCCATACCTAATGCATAAAACCTTATAATGGCATCCACAAACCACTCTAATGATAATGATATCTTATATAGGGCATGTTTTGTAGTTTGTGGGCTTGTCCATGGCCCTTGTAGGTCCCCGAAAGATTCATTTAGAGCCTAAGGGATTTATTGTCGTATCATGCACATTATTAAGGAATTGAGACCCATCCC
Organism: Picea engelmannii; assembly: GCA_009831015.1. Lineage (NCBI taxonomy): Eukaryota > Viridiplantae > Streptophyta > Pinopsida > Pinales > Pinaceae > Picea > Picea engelmannii. The sequence continues at coordinate 139,133 of ML788784.1, forward strand.
CATTATCCAAGGAATTATAGTAGAAACCATGTTCCACTTGGAGGATATGGTAATATTAATATTAAAATTGCAGCCTAAAATAAATTTTTATTTTTTTTTTAAAATAAATATTGTTCGTCGCAATTGCAACAACAACTTAACTTGCTGCAACAATTTTTCAATATGACCAACGAAAAGTTATCATCGCAATTGCGACGACAACTTAACTTGTTGCGACAATTTTGCTATATGACCAACGAAAAGTTGTCGTCGCAATTGCGACGACAACTCAACTTGCTGCGACAATTTTTCTATATGGCCAATGAAAAGTTGTCGTCGCAAGTGCGATGAAAACTTAACTTGTTGCGACACTTTTGCAATATGACCAACGAAAAGTTGTCATCGCAATTGTGACGACAACTTAACTTGCAGTGACAAATTTTCTATATGGCCAACGAAAAGTTGTCGTCTCAATTGCAACGACAACTCAATTTGCTGCGACAATTTAGCTAGAGAAACAACGAAAGTTGTCGTCGCAATTGAGACGAAAAATTGGTTTCACATTGTTTTCCTTTATTGTCATATTGACGACGATATTTATTTTTTTGTTTCAATTGTCAAAATTTCCCTAGGGTCGTCGTTCTTGCGACATTAATTCAAGTTCGTCGAAATTGCAACGTGCCATAAAACGACGTTTCAGAGAATCAATATTTGTCGCAATATCAATGACATAACGTCGCAAGAGAGTCGAAATTTCCAGTCACAAAATGACCTAAATTTGCTAGTGCTAGAATAGTTTCAGGGGATTAATTTAGGGGTGAGATAAGGTCAAGGAGTTTGAACAAAAATAATCAACTATCCCTTGGATATTATTGACATTGTGGATGGGGTTAAAATGCCCATGGTTTATGTTATAAAATGATAGTGCATTTATGCTTGAGGTCATCTCTGGGATTGGGGTGGATGGAAGTGGAAATATTTTTGGTATCGAGAGATTTGATCATGATTTCACAACATTTCTTGTCCATTCACTCCTCATTTATCTCAAGGGTAATTTCCCTTTGATCTCTTGTGATGTTCAAGGCAGTTCTATGTGCATTTTATTATCACTTGAGAAGGCATGTGTAAGTCCTAGTGATGGAAATTATGTTGGGTGTGTGGAAGTCGAGTAGGAGGAGGTTCATGTAGAAATTTTGTTATTTTCATAGTTTTAATGCAAAACATAAAATTCACCTCATTGTCTAGATGTTTCTTGAATCTTTACCCTCTGAATTTAAGCCTTAGGGATATTATGAAATATAGAGTAAAAAATTATGGAAAGAGAATAATATTACACTTCCTAACATCCTAATCTCCTAAGCAATCCAAGGAGAAAATATGTCAAATTGTCTATATAGGTTTCAACCCTCTAGGGAAACTTATTACACATAAACTAGATCTGAAAATTTAATTTTATAGTAGTTATAATAATAGTAAAAAAACATATATAGCATCACAAAAACATCCATTAAATTTGTTAATGATGATGTCAAATCACTCAAGAAATTTTATTTTTATTTATGTCAAATCAATAAGACATATATAGCTATAATAACAATACACAAGGAACACATATGGTTGAAAATAAAATCTAGAAATGGCACAAGTTTTGGATAACTGAAAACTTCATTAATATGCTCAAGATGAAGTCCATGTACATACCATAGCCTTCTTCCAAAGCTAGTACAAAATACTAGCTATCTAAAACCCTAGCTAGATAAAATAATGAAAACCCTAGATCAACAAAGGAGCTCCAACATGTAAGAATAATTCCAAAAAGTCCTCCAAGGAAGAACATTCTCCTCTCTTATTATTTTTCACAAAATATGCCCTAGGTTGTTTTTATCACAAAAACCTAATCTCAAACCTCAAAGGGATAAATCCTAACCCTAGACTTCCAAGATTCTTCAAGAAGACAAAATAAATCCTAGTGACTCAAGAGAGAAAGAGATCAAGTACAAATGAAGATGAGGAGAGAGGTATAATATTAGTGCACTCTTCTCCTCGAGATCACACCTCTACATGAGAGTGAATATATGACGAATGAATGTTTTTAATGAGAAGGACTCTCTCCTTCCTCTCTATACATGAGAGGTAAGTAAGGAAAACAATACAATGTGGGCCCAAACCCTTACAAGAAACCTACAATTTGTGTAATATCCCCAGTTATAATCCCCAGAATTATAATGTAATTTTGAAAATATTAATTAGGTTGGTGAGTCAATATGGTTGAGCGGGATAGCCCATATGAATTCACTACTACACATTGGAAACATTTCGACGATGTAATTGCGACGTTATGGAAAAAATTGGCCATACTGTTGAAAAATAGAGGAAATTTTAATTTTTTTTCTCCATACTCCCTGATATCGTCACACTTGTGACATACTTTTCAAATTATCGCAAGAGCGACGACATTAAAAATATGTCACTCTTGCAACAACATTAAATGTGTGTCACACTTGCAATGGTGTGGACATTAGGTTCCCCCCCCCCCATACGGTCACCCACTATTTGACAAAGTCAACATTAACTTGGTCAATAGTCGTCATAAGTGTGACTTTCTGTTCGTCGCACTTGCAACAATGTGGACACTATGTCCCCCCCCCTTACGGTCACCCACTATTTGACAAAGTCAAAATTGACTTGGTCAATTGTCATCGGAATTGTGATGTTATAAAATCTATAAATATGTTTCATTTTATGGATGTTGTGACAAGTTTTCTATAACAACGACGTTCAAAAAGGGTATAAGATCTTCTTGGCGAACAAAAAACAGAATTTTTTCATATGTTATAATAGAAAAATATAATAGATATTCTATTATACACCACTTAATTTTATAAGATAATTATTAGTATATGTATGTGGGGAATAATGTCAGAAAACATTAGAGGTGGGAAAAAAATTAAAGAGGTTGAAAAGGGTGATGAGAAATGTTATTTCCCTTGCAAAAATTGTTCTATTAGACATTCGAAAGAGTTTTAATAGCAACAACTAAAAAACATTGTAGAAAATATGGGTACATGGATGGGGGATCAAATGAATATCGTCCCATGGTAATTATATATATATATATATATATATA
>ML788784.1:152836-166779 GCA_009831015.1 Picea engelmannii
CCAAGGAGACATTTTCATTTTGAATCATCTTGTACTTGAACATTTAAGTGGGGTAAAATGAGGTTGCCCCCTCGAAGAGGCTTATTATCTGAAATTCTCTCTTTTTCAAGGTGTTGAGTACTTTTTCTGAGGATTTTCTATGCTATATTAATATTTGGTTCTTAACATAGCGTGTACTCAAAATCACGCGGGATGTTTTCATGGTTCACCGCACCAACCAAAGGTGGGATGTAGTTCGGCAGGACAGACGGGATATGCTTCACATTAGCCAGATCGTCGCAGTGTTTTCTTCCCTTCTCCGTCATTGTTCAGCTAGAACGACCCGCAGTCGAAGGGGATTATTGCAATCCACCAATCGACAATGCCTGTAATCCTACAGACATGACTCTTTCAACCATGAGATCTATGAGAATCTCCTCCACTGACTTCTCTAACACACTATGTTCTCCCGACATTGACACTTGTAACAAAATAGATCGAGTAGGTGAACAGATAGACGAGGTAATCACATGGATGTCGAGGTATAGAAAGCACAACGCAGTATAAAATGGATTCTCTGGTAACTCGGATAATCACGGCTGGAAAAAAGTGGTCCCAATGCAGCGTCCGATGGGTTAAATAGGAAAGCGTCATAATAGATTCCTCCAATGGGCAGGAATGCCTGAATCAATACGAATCGATCCATTATGGCGAGGTATCAATGGTCCAATGGTAGTCTTTTCGGCAATAACTATGTTTCTATCCGTTCTGGAGCATTATTCTAATGGTCAGGGTTCCTCCATTGAAAATGTAGATTTCTCTTGGAGAAGTACCATTCTGCACGGTTCTATTATTCTAGCGAGGTTCAAGTTCTTCAAGGCAACCTCCTGCGAAGTCTTCTCTGGAACTTCTTGTAGTTTTTCTAACTTGGATTTCTTCTTACTGAGATTTCTTGCCTTCTTTATTTTGATCTGAGTCTCTGGATTCCTCTTTCCATTTTTGTTCTTATATTTTCCTAGTAAAGTGACTTCTCACTGCTAATATGCTCTTACAGATTCTGCAGTTAATGTCCCTTCTTTTTCTATCTTCGGGGTGGTTATACTTCTTTCTTGCATGGACAGGTTCTTTAAGCCTTCCTGTGTTCTTTCAACTTAGACATCTAATTCTCCGGCCCTTTGTTGCTTCAACTTATCCTCTTGTTCTTCTATTAGTAGCGCTATGTTTCCAGCCATGAAGTCCCTTAGTTATTACTTTTTTGGTTCTATAGCTTTCTCCTCTGCTTTCCTTCTGATTTGATTCTTTTCAATCCAATTCATTCCTAGTAAAAGTGGAAAAGGGGCGTTGTTCTCAACAAATTTAATAAATTCAAAGTCCTCTTTTGTTGATGTTTCATGAGAAATCATAGGTATATGGGTAACTCTTCCACATAGGGTTATCATTTTTCCTTTAAACAAGACTATCCTTCCCAATGAAGGTATCATAGCAGGTTTTCACTAAATTTCCCAAGTGCTTTCTGGCATAATGTTCACATGTGTTTCTTCATCCAATACACATTTTATGTTGAAGTATTCTATTCTTGTAACTATGCGTTGTTTTTCTTTCAAGATTTCTAACAAACTGACATCCTTATGGTCATCCATTGCTTCTTTTAACTGTACTAACATAGTCTGTGATTTCTATGATTCTTTCTCTTTTGGGTTTTCTAACAGTTCCTTAGTTTCTTGACCTTCTTCATAGTTTTCTTGTCTCATGTTCATCTTTTCAACTTTAGCAATCATTCTTGGACAATATTCAACCTCATGACCAATATCTTTACAACAAAGACAAATAGGACTTGTACCAGGGAATTCCTTAGCAAGATGTTTGTTGGCATGTTTACAGGTCGAGTATGCTTTTCATTGATGGAAAGAACCGCAACAACATTGGCAGGTTTACAGGCAGAGTGTGCAAGGCAAGAAAAACAACGATGTTGGCAAGTTTACAGGTAAAGTGTGAATGGAAAGAACAACAACAAAGACACAGAAGAACAAGATCGAGAAGCTTAGGAGGAATAGCGTGAGTGTGCATAGATGGAAAATAGGCAAGGAGTGAACATTATGCAGGAACAACAAATCTCAGAAGAGATAGCTCTTAGTGCTTTCCAGAAGTGCAGTTGAGGTCCAAGAGAGGGCTCATAGAAGGATCAAAGGTCGAGGCCTTTGACACTTAGAAATTCTTCCAAGTCGGAAGGATGCATAAGATCTGGAGGAGGAGAGATAGTGGTCATCAGATCTGAGTCCAGATAGGAGGAAGCGCAAATGAGGAGATCATATCTCAGCCATTAGATCTGAGTGCGTAGACCAACAGTTGTTGGATCCTAAAGAAAGTGCACGAGACAAGTTCCAAAGTCATCATAACCGTCCATCGTCAGAGATGAAACATGGCGAAAGATCATCATTTCGCTGACTAAAAGGTCAAAGGAAGGAGGTTCTCTAACCCCTTGAAATCGCGATATGCGAAGTTGCGAAATGAACTAAGTTGTAGGATCTGTTGGAACAAATTTTGAATTTTTGGCTTTTGGTAGCTTAAGAAGAAAAAATTTATAGCGTTTAGCTACCAAAAGTGGAGACTTTCGATAACTTAAATCTCAGGTTTCATATGCCCTTAGCTATTGAAAGTGTAGCTGCGTTTTTACCCAGAAATCAAGTCACAAGGAGGTACTAAAAGAATGCAATAAACAGAAATAAAATCACTATAATAAGGTTTTACATAAATGCCATGTCACCATTTCAGGTTTTCGGCAGTCGGGGGTTTGGCCGACATAAGATTTTAACCATTACTCCATTTCCCCGAAACCCAAAAGCCGAAATCGGGGTTTCGAAAGTTTCGATGGCTTACAGTACTATGAAATTGCACTATTAGTTGCCAAAAGACAGGACTTTCGGTGGCTAAGATACCCCTGTTTTTGGCCTGTTAGCCACCAAAATCGCAGGTTTTTCCAAAAAATACTGCCTATGGGAAAAATCACTTTTCTCAACCTTGGAGATGTTGTTTTACACGTTTAAATAGTCGATTGACATATACAGATCCTAAGATTTCTAGTGGTATCTTAAGATCCTAATTTAGAGCTTAGGAAGGCAGCCAAAAGTTCCCTGCAAGATGGTGCTTCGTTTTTGTGGAGACATGGCCCATAAATGTAGGAATGTGCCTAGATTTCAGTTAAATAACTGCCAGTTTGTTTCTCAATTGGTTTTAAGTTCGTTTCTCATATCTATATGATGAAGGTTTATAGATTGTATATCTCTTTGAGAGAGAAAGAGGGGGGAGAGACACACAGGAGTGGTACTCCTAGGCTATAGCACTTGTTTTCATGTTTAATAAAAGACTGCAGAGAATTTTCGATCTATATCAGAGATTCTTGTGGTTTTGTTTGCAGAGAATGTCTTATTGCTTCGTTTTCACATCATTTCACTTGGTTTTATTTCCTTTTGCTTACCAATTTGTAATTGTGTTTGTAATGGAATTCATCTGTTTGTTAGATGCTTTGTTGTTGGATAGGTTATAGGTTGTTTCTTGCAGAGATATGAAGGTTTAGAATTCATCCTTGCTAGATGCTCTGTCCCAACCATCTCTTTCCACTGATTTATGCTAGGAATTCACTCATTTCTAAGTGCTCCTTCCATATTGATATGTTTTATCTCTATTCTGCTTCCATACTTTTATAAATCCTTCTCTCTGTAATCATCTTCTATCTCGCCTCTATTCCATGGATTTCCATTGCCGAAACACTCTTATTATTTTCTTGATCATTTGAATCCATACCCAATGGAATATCTCCCGGTCCAAACCACCAACCCTAAAAGACTCAAAACTTTCTATTACCCACAGATATTCCCTCTGTTAATATTATTGAATATCCTATCGTGACATATATTCGAGAGATCCCTCTCGAGTTGGAAGGGGCAGCTTCTAATCAAAAGTGGTTCGTGGTTATCTCAGAATTTACTTGCATGAAACCCAAGTCAAGTTCCTAGTGACAACTTATTATTTCATTTAAAATGTGCTAAGGTTTGGCTCTATTATAGCCTAGAGTCGACTCTTGCGACAACATTTTCTGGTGCCTTTGCCGGGGATGGAGGAACAAAGCTATCTTCCCTAGGATACGACAAAAAGTTTAGATCTATTCCTTGATGGTGAAAAAGGGATAGGCATTCAATTGGATGTGATCATTCACCTGGTGAATCCTTGGTTCAAAGACTCTACATGATTCACTGGTAACTCCACTGGTCTCAAAATGTCGAATTCGTTCATTGCTCAGATTGCTGCAACGTTTTCTCCTCTGGACTTTACAAATTTTTATGGTTTTCCCAACACTGTTCCAGACATTAAATTTTGGGAAGATGTCCTTCCTAAATTTGGAGAATATGTGGACGACAATCCCACTGAACACTTGTTTGAATTCCACAAGCTCATGGATGAATTAAATATACATCATGAAGATGTCCTCATGAAACTATTTATGTTTTCGTTGGAAAGAGATGCTAGACTCTGGTATAAATCTTTACCCAATTCTAGTATTCCTTCGTTGAAAGATTTTCACATCCTTTTTCATCAATATTGTAAAAGAATCTATTCAACTGAAACACTTTTTGAAGATTGTTGTAATATAAAATTCATAAGACAACAAGATAAAACTAATCTTCTTGAAGAGGAGGAAGGAATATCATAAATTTCTCAAGTCGATGAAGATAATCAATATGAGGAAGTGTTGGCTCATAAAGAAGCTAGATATGATATCTCTTGTGGACATATTCAAGAAGAAGACATTCAACATCACGACCAACTTGCAAAAAAGAAAGAAAACAATAGTTTCTTGATCCAAAAATTACATAGACCACCTCCTCCTTTAATAGAAGAAGAGATAGATCTGCTCTGGAACAGTTATGTTACAACCCTTACACAGATTTGCAACATTCACATAGTCCTGGACATGTGAGTGACACTTAAAATCTAAGTTTAAATCATGATAGCCATGGGACTTTAGAGGAAGTTAGTAAACCAATTTATGATGATGATTTCCTACTAGAGGATTATCTTGTAGACACTGTTTTGTTTCATGAAGAAGATAGGGTTGTCATGTTTAAAAACCTTGAAAAATGTTTGTTGTTCGAAGATGCTCTAGACTATGATTTGGAGGAGTGTGGATCTAAGATAGATAACTTCACAGTTGATATTCCTAGAATTTGTCTAACTGATGACACTCCTGAGTTATCTTCTGAACCCATTTATGATGAATATCTAGAAGAACAAGAAGAGAAGATTTCTTTTTCATCACACACAAAAAATTATGACAATCCTCCTTTGTTTGATGAATGTGATGAAAGTGTTTCTGAAGATGATGAGCAGCAGGAAATCTTGGTTCAACAGGAAAGCAATCAACAAAATCATGAAAGAGATCAGCCTATGTATGACAACTACCAAGAAGATCTTTGGACAGCAGATGAAGGACATAAGCAAGGGTTACTGAAACAATTGATCTCTCCTCCCTGTTTATAAACTATTGAGAAACAAACCAGTAAGTTTCAGTGCGACATTTTTGCACCAGTGGAAGAAAAAATCAACAGTGGACAAAGTGCGCAAAAACATTTCAGACAGCTTGCCCAATAGGAGGAAGTATGGATTAATTGTGAAAGTGGTATATCTCTTCCCTTCCACGATCCAGTAGCAGTTTATATGGAGTCAAAATTGGGGACTGAATTTGTTATTTCCAACTTCTTGAAGTCTAAATTTCAAAACTATAAGTACCTGCTCCCAGGGCATGTTTTGGAATTTGCAGTTGCTCCTGTCAATTTCCTGCTCAAATATGGAAGCATAATTAAGTTTGTTAGTCGGATACTCGCTTGGTTGATTTGGAATTTTTCCTATACTTGAAAAAAAAAGCAGTGATATCAATTAGAGTAGGTGATGTATATAAATAATCTTGAATTTGAGAATTAGAGTACATCAGTGGTTTTCAATATGTTTCCATCTTAGTTTGAAATTCAGTATGGTTTTTTTTTAAGGCATTACGACTCCATAGCCCAATGCATGCATAAGCGGGTTTTTTTTTCGGAAAGGTGCAAGCAAAGTGATAGGGTTCAGCGTTTGATAAGGATGATCTCAGGTCACCCAATGGATGAAGGCACTTGGTCTACTATTCTTGGTGCTTTGCAGGAAAGCACCATCCCTAGATGGAGCCTATGTTGGAACAAATTTTGAATTTTTGTCTTTCGGTAGCTTAAGAGGAAACAATTTATAGTGTTTAGCTTCTGAAAGTGGAGACTTTTGATAGCTTAAATCTTAGGTTTCATATGCCCTTAGCTGCTAAAAGTGTAGATGCATTTTTACCCAGAAATCAAGTCACGACGAGGTACTAAAAGAATGCAATAAACAGAAATAAAATCTCTATAATAAGGTTTTACATAAATTCCACGTCACCATTTCAGGTTTTCGGCAGTCGGGGGTTTGGCCAACATAAGATTTTAACCATTGCTCCATTTCCCCAAAAGCCGAAAGCCGAAATCGGGGTTTTGGGACTTTCAGTGGCTTACAGCGCTATGAAATCTCACTATTAGCTGCTGAAAGCCAGGACTTTCGATGGCTAAGATACCCCTATTTTCAGCCTGTTAGCCATCGAAATCGCAAGTTTTCCAAAAAATACTGTCTGTGGGAAAAATCACTTTTCTCAACCTTGGAGAGGCCGTTTTACACGTTTGAATAGTCGATTGACATATAAAGATCCTAATATTTCTAGTGGTATCTTAAGATACGAATTTAAAGCTCAATAAGGCAGCCAAAAGTTTCCCGCAAGATGGTGCTACGTTTTTGTGCAGACATGGCCCATAAATGTAGGAATGCGCCCACATTTCAGTTAAATAACTGCCAGTTCATTTCTCAGTCGGTTTTGAGCTCATTTCTCATATGTTGTATGCTGAAGGCTTATATATTGTATATCTCTTTGAGAGAGAAAGAGGGGGGAGAGACACAAAGGAGTGGTACTCCTGGGCTGTAGCACTTGTTTTCATGTTTAGTAAAAGAGTGCAGAGCATTTTTTTATCTATATCAGAGATTCTTGTGTTTTTGTTTGCAGAGAATGTCTTATTGCTTCGTTTTCACATCATTTAACTTGGTTTTATTTCCATGTTCTTCCTGATTTGTCACTGTGTTTGTAATGGAAGTTATCTGTTTGTTAGATGCTCTACTGTTGGACAGGTTATAGGTTGTTTCTTGCAGAGATATGAAGGTTCATAATTCATCCTTGCTAGATGCTTTATCCCAACCATCTCTTTCCACTGATTTATGCTAGGAGTTCACTCATTGCTAAGTTCTCCTTCCATATTGATATGTTTTATCTCTATTATGCTGCCATACTTTTATAAATACTTCTCTCTATAATCAACTTCTATCTCACCTATGTTCCATGGATTTCCATTGCCGAAACACTCTTATTATTTTCTCGATCATTTGACTCCATGCCCAATGGAATACCTCCTGGTCCAAACCACCAACCCTAAAAACCTCAAAACTTTATGTTACCCACATATCTCCCCTCTGTTAATCTTATTGAATATCCTATCATGACATATATTCGAGACATCCCTCTCAGATTGGAAGGGGTAGCTTCTAATCAAAAGTGGTTCGTGGTTATCTCAGAATTTACTTGCATGAAACCCAAGTCAATTTCCTAGTGACAACTTATTATTTCATTTAAAATGTGCTAAGGCTTGGCTCTATTACATCTTAGAGTCGACTCTTGTGACAACACGATCCATAGGATACGTGGCGAAAGATTAGCATTTCACTGACTGAAAGGTCAAAGGAAGGAGGTTCTCTAACCCCTCGAACTCACGATATACAAGGTCACGAAATGATCCTAGTTGTTGGAGCCAGAGAACACGTGGCAAGCGATTGGAATTTCACTGACTCGCAAACTAGAGAAGTCAAAGGTGTGAGTTGTGGGAAATCATGATATGTGAGGTCGCAAAATGATCCTAGCCATTAGAGCTAGAGGACACATGTCGAGCGATCAACATTTCACTGACTCACGAGTTGGAGAAGTCAAAGGCGAGTGTTGTGGGAACTCACGATATGCGAAGTCATGACATGATCACAGTTGTTGGACCACAAAGGGTTGTGGACCATTGATTTGGAGAGCGAAGTGCTCAAATGTTTGGCCTATGGTCATGGCCAAGGTCACATAGTTGAAGGATGAAGGGAGGACCTAGCGCTACTAAGCTCCATTCCGAATTTCGTGAGTTGGGAGATACAACGAAACTCATAGCAGGAGTTTTCAATATGCGAAATCGCGATGAACCCCTCTTACTTGGCCCCTGGTCATAGTTGGTGGTCACATTGATGAGGATTAAGGGAGGAGCTAACACATCACTGGGCTCCACATTGGAGATCGCCAAGATCACCAAGTGCCCTATTGGATAAGCACTTGTTCACAACTCATGGTCATGTGAAAGGAAGGAGCTAGCCCAGCTAAGGTTGATTTCGAATATCGTGACTTGGGAGAGTCGAGATGCCTCATACCAAGATCCCTAAGGTCGCGAGTCGCGAAGCGCCTTCTGAATAGGCATTTGGTCACCGCCGGAGGCCACATGAAGAAAGGGTATTAGAAGCTAAAGAAGCCATATGTGACTGGATGAAACTACCAAAACGCAGTGATGAAATTGGCCAGACAACTCGAGGAGTTGCAGGGTGATCGCCAGAGGAGATGAAGAGTCCTAAGGTAACTACCAGTGGAATGAAGACTGTTCATAGAGGTGATTGACAGATGGAAAAGCGTCGAAGTCTGTAATTGCAACAAAGAGGATGATCTCAACTATGGCAGAGAAGGCGAAGAGTCTCGACTGCCAGAGAGGCTAAGGAATCTCAGGATAACACCCAGTGATGATGAACACATGGGAGTAACTGCCAGAGAAGATGAAGAGTTTCCATGATAATCAGGAGATGACTAGACATGAGAAAGGCATGCAGAATAGGGGAGTGAGGGATGGAGAGGTACTACGTATGTCGGATGCAGTAGGTGCATAGAGAGTATAAAAATGCAGAATAGAGAGGAGATGGTGACTGTTGTTGAGAATGACTCATGCGAGAAGAGAGACATTGATGCAAGAGAGCAGAGAAGGGTAACAAAACAGTGATGAGACTAGTAAGACATAGATAAATATTGTATCAATTTGATAGAGTCCAGGAGGCAAAGATTAATATTTCAAGGTGGTAGGGAGGTGCTAGGGAGGATTCATGTCCTTAGAGTTTCAAGTGGGTGCTTGAACATAGGGAGTTGTAGATTCCATTTGGTTGCAGCCAGAAAAACCAGGGTGGCAAGGTGGTGCAAGGGAGAACTATTGTTCTCTGTTATACAGTTCGGTGCTTGTGTGAATGGAAGTTTGTGCTTCCATCCAGTTGGTGCTGGAACACTTAGGGAGTTGTTGCTTCCTTCTAGTGGGTGCTAGAGAAACCAGGGAGTCGGTGCTTCCTTCTAGTAGGTGCTAGAGAATCCAGAGAGTTGGTGCTGAGCAAGTTGTAGCTTGCAAAATAGAGGTGGTAGTGTTGTGAGTGGGAAATCCCCCTACGGACTAGAACTTAGGGTTTTATCATGCACACAGAAAAGACCTAAAGATTCCTACTTTCTACCGTCATCCCAGACCTAATCCCCATTATTCTTAGGCAAATACACGGTTAAGAAGATCAAGTGAACATACCTTATTTTTGACATTTGGTATCGATCCCTTTTTACACTTGATCGCTCTTTGACTGCAACTCTCCTCCCAAGGTTGACCTACATTCACAAAAGACAAACAAAGAAGTCCACATGCATTTGATCTATGGATTAATGGGTTAGAGGTTTAATCAACATTTACTCAATAAATAATGAAAACCTTATATGGTGGGACGGGAAAAGTACTTATTTATTATTAACTTTACTAAAGCAACTTATAATGATGAAGACGACCACTGCTCCACGAATCTGGTCCTGGGCTCCTCTTTTACTGTGCACCAACTGCTAACACACTTGCTTCTCTTCTTCGTTGAAATCACAAAATGGTTACAGAATCTTGGGCAAGGGGAATATGAATTCAGGTAGAGTTTCTTTACTATGATTTTCCTCCTCTCGAATGGGATCCCTACCCTTTTTTTTATAGGCTAGAAAGAGCTAGGTATTTAGTTGAGTGACTGGCCATGCATGGTCGAAAGGTTTAGTTAACTTACCCAAAACTATGTGTTCCATCAACAACTTTCCATTTTTCATGCTTTTGTAGGTACACACGGGCTGTAGTGGGCCAACTAGAGTTTACACGCGCACTGTAGTGGAGCAGGGCACGTGGGCCTATAAAAAGGGTGTTTTTAAGAAGATTTGTTCAGTACTAGCCTGGAAAAGAAGGAATATGAGATGTCTTGATGCCAGGTAAACATCTCTGGTGCAAATTAGAGTTATAACAGATGCCCCCTAATGTGTGAGGTTAGAAGAGAATCTGATGGGTCGAAATACATTATCAATATTTATCAGCGTACCAAACCAGTGATCCCAGGGACCAGAATACAGGAGGCTCCATCTGCAAAATAACAATTGTCTCACCGAGGCGGGCATACCCATGCTCAGAATGAAATAAAATCATGGCTACCAATCAAATACACTATAGATCCATGTCATATAACTATATAAAGTGTAGCTGCGAGAAATACACAATGGATCTACATGTCAAAATAAAAAATATATACATGTATAGTATACATCTTCTAGAAGCTGATAAGGCCTGATGGATGGAGATGAGGTCTTCAAAACTCGAGCATCAACTTCAAAATCTTCAAAACTCGAGTAGGAGTGTAATATAAGTGTACGAATTCACTACCTAGAGGTCTTCGATGACTCGTCGTACATGGACTAGAGGATCTTGATGATCAGACTGGAGGCTTCATTGATTTCGAACAAAGACTTGATTGGACTTTCGGGATGGCTGAGTATGAGGGCAAGAGTCAAACTATAGAGGGACTGACTTAGGCTTGGTAAAAAATTCCCTTGGACAATAGAATGACAAATTATGAGACTCAGGCAACATGGCATTGGCATAAGTTCACAATGCAGGAGGAAACACAGACTCTCCATATGTTTGGAAGAATAACCAAATGGAGGAGGACACAACTCTATGTAGCGAGAACAACTTCCTAAGGTCATATTAAATCATAGAGCTTGAAGAAAAAATGGAAGGATGTGCTTTGTCCAAGGGCGACTCATTATGCTGCCAATAAAAAGAAAATACTTTTCCCTTCCTCTTTTTGGGGTATATTTGATTTTTTTTTTGTCTTTTTCAATAATTTTGGAAAGCTTGAAAAAGAATAAAAGAATGCTATGTTACAAAGGAGGAATGAGTGTCGCAAACATAGTAGTTCTAGGCGAAAGGAAAATACTGATGTTCATAGCAAGGACATTCGGAAAAATCCCTCCCGGGGCCAAAGGTGTCAAGATGCAAAGGAAAGTGCTACAGGTCTTGCATATAAGACATGCTTCAGATGGTTCAATTGTGAGAAACATGGAACCGACATTAGGCCAAAGATGTAGGTATGCAAACACGGTTAAAAAAACACACAATGGTAACATCCTTCGATGTACTTTTAATGAGCCCACAAAAGGTAAGCTCGATGGATTTTCATATTTAGAGAGCCCAAAAAAACATAAAAGGAGACTCCGCTAGGGTACCTTTTTCGAAGATAGTCTAGTTGGCTCGAAAAAGGGGTAAAATAGCACCGACCAGATGTTTATTCAAAACCATTTTAATGAGTTTGATAAATACAAGGTCACTCGACAATTTTTTCATTTTTAAGGAGTCTGAAAAAAGCTTAACTATGGACTCCGTCAGGATGTTCTTCTAGACCATTTTAATGAGTGTGAAATAATAAGGTCACTCGACAACCTTTTCAATTTTAGGGAGTCTGAAAAAAGATTAAATATGGACTCTGTGGGGGTTCCTTTTTCGTAAATTTGGTCCCTCAGGCCCGAAAAGGGTTAAAATTATACCTGATAATACTCTTCTAGAGAACCGAGACTCCTAGAGCATACCTTTGTTCGTACAGTTGACCATCTGGATCGAAAAAGGGGTAAACTACTACCGGACAAATAGGACTTCAAATTTCAGTTTAGCAAGCGTGAAGGCCAACAAGATCGCTCGACAATCTTTTCACATTTAGAGGGTCTGAAAAGAGTTTAAAAGAAGACCCATTAAGTTTTGGGAGTCCCGAAGGTGAGGTCAAGAGTGATACGTAAATGAGGCTCAAACTCGTAATCAGGAAAAGCTAGTAAGGACTCCCAGGCCTATAGTCGTTAGTGACAGCATGGACACCAAAAATGCAACCAAGATCTACCTAGAGAATCCATGTTAAGGTAGGATCTACCACTAAATTATGACACTCCTAAAGAAACAATGATGGTTCCGTGTCGCAACTCAGTGGGATCGATCCTATGGAAAAGAGGAAAAGACAACAGGATGCAGAAAGTGGAGGTGGAATCCTATCTTAAATGCAATGGGTTGGAAAAAATGTATTTTTACCAAAGGACCTTCAAAATGAGCCAAAACTCCAAAAAGTTTCCTAATACCCAAAGAACACTTCTCGTGACAATCCAAAGAAAACTCTTGAACCATACTAAATGATTTTCAGTTTAGAATTTATGACAAAAGGGTCAAAAAATTGACAAAAGAGGCCAAAAAGTCTATAAATAGAAGTTGGTAGCTCATTATCACCATTGCTAATTGAGAAATTGACTAAAATCCAAAACTACCCCTTTGTGAAAAGAGTTGATTTCGAGATCTTCAGTGGATGAAATGACCATCCGCTTGGACCAAGTAAGTACTCACTACCCCCTCTTGCATTTTAATTCTTTCTTTATGCATTTAAGTTCATTTTTTGGGGGGGCATCGACCTTTAAAAGGTCGGCCCTACATCTACACGGGCTATCTTATGACAGCCTGAGTGTACACGCGGGCTACCTTATAACAGCCCGAGTGTACACGATACTGTGAGCACTACAACCCGCGTGGACCTTCCAGTTAGTGTAAAAAAAAAAAAAAAGATTTAACCCCCCTGAACTTTGTCTATTTGTAGGATGTATGTTCACTGGAGGGAAAGAGAGCATGAGGATATTGATGTGTTGGTCGATGAGGACCCTGATGCTCTTGTTGCACTATTGCAGTGTGGTTTGTTAAAGTTTTTCCATTGTCCATTCATGTGAGCACAACCTAGGCTACTGAATGCCTTGGTGGATTATTGGCATCCCGATGTAGAGGCCATTATGCTAGAGGGGTAGTCACTGGCTCCAACGACAGAGGATATATACTTCCTGACTGGCCTCTCAAGGAGAGGAGAACCAATCAATTTTTGTACCTTTCCTTCTAGGCCTCATAACATATCGGAGTTGATTGGAATCCATTGTGAAGTCGATACTGACAGAACGAGATCTCAAGTGCCGATAATCAACATCTCTAAATTATCACTA
Organism: Picea engelmannii; assembly: GCA_009831015.1. Taxonomy (NCBI): domain Eukaryota; kingdom Viridiplantae; phylum Streptophyta; class Pinopsida; order Pinales; family Pinaceae; genus Picea; species Picea engelmannii. Next base: position 166,329 of record ML788784.1, read on the forward strand.
AAAGTGATAGTGTTGCTCATTGGGTGGATTACTGGGTCCACATATTTTCATCAGGCTTCTCGTGCGCACATGAATTGTGCAGTTCAGTGCTTAAATGCACAAATATTTGACTGGAGCACCACCCTACTAGATTGTATGAAGCGGCAATTAACAAAGTGTCGAATGCGGAATCAGAGGAACTTTGGGTTTGGGATGATTCTTTGTGCTTTCTTCTTTGAGAGAGTGCCCAATTTCAATCCTAGAGAGACTATACGAGGGCATGAGGCCTCTCTCCCCACATTATGAAGATGGGTGGCGTTGTTGTCGTGATAGGGGGAAGGGAGGACCATTGAGGCCTTCGATGACAAGTTCTTTGCTTGGTGGGTGCGACAGATTCTGGTCATAGAGGACTATTCCTATGCTGGGATTGACTTCTCTAGAGACCATGAGATACCGATACCTCCCAGAGAGA
>ML788784.1:180119-229210 GCA_009831015.1 Picea engelmannii
CTCCATTAAGAATCATTTCCGCACCCTGACCGTTGATACAGTGCGGAAGGTCCGCAGTTTGACTGAATTCAGCCTGCGGAAACAAAGTACTTCCGCAAGACAATATATGTGCAGGCTGCGTACTATCTTCAAAAGTGTAATTTTGAGAAGCTGATAAGTGTAACTTTCTTCATGAAAATGATCTTAATGAAGAGTCAGATCTTCTATCACCATGTCATTATTATGTCATCATCTCGATAACTAAAAATGTGGATAACAGGTAGTAAGGTGACGAATGTTCTTGCCTCAACCCAAGATTTGATGTTAACTCAGTCATCATTATGTTCTAAAAATTACTGCCATGGTCAGTGACAATCTCTTTTAGGACGTCAAACCTTGCTATAATCAGGTTAAACAAAAAGAGGGCGGTAGTCTCGCCATCATCTTTGAACATTGTCATAGCTTCGACCCACTTGGTGAAGTAGTCTACTGCTACTATGATATAACGGTGCCCCCTTGATGAACGAGGGTTGCAGGTAGTGCAATAAATCTCCCACTTGGTGAAGGGGCCAACGGTGATGACGGGAAACATGGGAGTGGGATGGGCCCTCATCTTTCATGAGAATATTTGACACGGGTGGAACTTCTTGACTGATGCGATACAATCTTTAATTAATGTCGTCCAGAAGTAACTGGCTCATAAAATCTTTTGGGTTGTTGCCAACCTAGACAAATGACCGCCACATGCTCCTATATGGCAATCATTAAGCATGATTTCCACTTCTTAATGAGAGAGGCACCGACAAAGGATGCAATATACACATTGACGATACAGAGTATCTTCGAGTATGAGATAGTTATTGTCCCAATGACATATACAGCGACGCTCATCATGAGAAGCAGAGGCGGGGAACTTCAAAGTCTGGAGATAGACAAGTATATATCCATACTAGGGGTCTGAAGATGATATCAAAAACATGTCTCCTTGTGTTAGCGTCAGAAGTCACTCCTGGATTGCAGCAGGAGTAGAGCCCGACACCCATCAGTTTTATGTCACGATTTATTTGTAGAGGGTGATCAACTGGAAAAAAACTCAAAACGATATCATTCTAATTCCAAAACTAGGCTGGACATGCACAGGTAGGTGAGGTCTAAGTCAAACTTCAGACAGTGAGTTGTAGTAAGGGTGAGTAGGGGGAAGACTTCTATGAGGAAAAGTTGAGGGCTGCTATAGGCATTGAGCTTCTAATAGTCCGTGGAAGAAAAAATTGAAAGTAGAAACTTCTTACGCTCAAATGGAGGCAATATTGGAGAATATAACGGTGCTAAAATGAATATTTTACCTTAACACAGTCACATACATTCAAATGAGTCAGTCGATAATGAACTCTCTAGGTAAGAGATGAAACTAGATGGAATAAGAAAAAATGTCTGTCATAAAACAAGAAATCTCACATACCGATACATAACCAGAGAACTAGAGTGTATTAAAACTTTTCAATCAGGAGCTTTGCTCTACCACTGATGGATTACAAAAAATGGCGAAAATGCCTTCATATACTCCCACAAAACCCCAGCAGCGAAAACAAGAAACAACAATAAAAGTATTACATTTGCATGGCTTCTGACAGTCTGCGCATGTAGACTCCAGATGATCGTGCGCTTCTGGCGGACGCAATCGACCCCCTGACTGTCTTGCAGGTGAATAGACATGCTTTTAGTCCTCTGTCGGACTTTCCATTTATAGTGGAGACGATGTTTAACCACCTCCAGCAACTGCAATAACTGCTATCTAGGGATTAGGAACAGTCTTAGTCAACTCTGCCTACTGGGATGTGGAGGTCTCCTCCTGGTGCCACCTAGATCAGCTGAACGGTTGGACTGCTACGTAGGAACCCCTGTGGTGGATGTAGATGAGGGTGCGATGAGGGGGTGAAGGTGTGAACACTACAGAGGCGGTGGCAGGAACTGTGACATCGGATGAGGGATGCCACGCGGTCTGAAAAAGGACACAGGTGGAGGCGACGTGGAGTGCAGGGGTACGTGTGAATGGTGGAAGGTGCTGAGGTGGAGATGACTGAGGAGGAGAGACACCTGGAGGGAGGCGAGAGGACGATGAGCCAAGGAGGGACCATGTGGGTGGACGTGGTAGGATACGAGAGGGCACTGAACTGAGGAGGGAACGATGTGGAATTGATATGACAGGTAGGGGGGCCCCACTCATGGCTTAGATATTGTGCCACATGTCCTCAGATGAATGGTCCCGATCCCTTCTATATTTCTGGCACCGGGAGTTTGCGATGCACTTTTTCCTCAAAATCATGATTAACCAAACCGTGAAAGCACAGATGTGTGCCGCGTTTCCTTCAAAGGAACGATTGAGATGGCCTTTGACGTTAGAAGAGGGCTACCTCCATTACCAGGCTCACTTGATGTGACTGGGCGCTAGGACCATGGGATTATCTTCAAAGGCACCTATCGATATTTCGCATTTCGGTGATTTCTGCTGCAATGGATGGAAGGTCCCTTGTCTCTCGAAATGTCCTCTAGCTGCCACCTATACCAACTGGATCGGACGAATGATATGACGTTGGTGGCTTGGGGCCTATCCCATCACATGGCGCGCACCAACACCCTTTTCCCAAGTCTGTGCCTCTTGTGATCGAGTGCCATGACCATGGGCCCGATTCTGGGCACTTTCGGCGTTTCAGGGTTCAGGGTTTCGAGATGTATAGTGATGAGAAACCATCACCCTTCGAACTCCCAAATGTCGAAATGATGACGCGACTAGATCTCGCGCCATGCGTCCTTTGGATGGATAGCTGATAACCTGTCTTGCATGTAATATAGGCGCTATCCATCGCACTAATCCCGGCACAACTCCGCTAACTGTTAATTTCCGCTGCCCGTCGATCTGCTTCTATTGATGAATCTAGGTCATTGACAACGTAATTTCGCCCGCTTACTTGCTTGGAAGCCTGAAACGAGATTTTTCCGTGTTGTGCTTGGGCGCCTCTCGTGTAACTTGCAGACCTGAATACTCTAGTGCCCAAGAAAAAAATTAATGTTAACATTAGGATCCAAGGGGGATAGAGTCATCCATGTGATTCTCTAAGGACTCATATGTAGTTCCAGTGCCTTGTTGTTGGGCTATGGGGTCATTTACTAAGCCGAAAAATAAAAAATAAAAACAAACAAAGAACCAAACGAACAATATTTACAAACAAAGGAGCCGTCTAAGGCTCAAACAAAACATTCCTTCAAAAAATGCCCATTTACTGGGCTGCTAAGAACCTCCTCACCCTTCAAATCCTGCAACCTATATGTGTTATTTGAGAAAACCTCAGAGATTCTGAAGGGCCCGATCTATAGGGCGTCAAACTTGTTGTGTTTTCCCTTATCCTGTCTAGGTGCATCCCACTTAAGCATCAAATCCTCGACTTCAAATTCCTTCTTCCTGACCTTCCTGTCAAAGGCATGTTTGAACTTCTGCTGATGACTATGAGTTGCATCCATCACCTCTTCCCTGATCTGTTGTACTTCCACCATTTGATGAATCCTTCTGACCATATGATCCGACTCTCCTTCATAATATTGAAAGAAATTCGCCACGAGTAAGACGAGTTGAGTGGGAAAAACTGCCTTCATCCCATAAACCAGTTGAAAAGGTGATGTGCCCAAGGAATTTTTCGTTGTCACTCGATCGGCCCATAGAGAGAATTTGAGCTTTGAATCCCAAGCCCTCTTATTTTCCTCCAACAATCTTTTGATGAGCCTGATTAGGATTTTATTGGAAGATTCTGCCAGCCCATTTCCTTGAGGATAATAGGGGGTGGAGTGAGTCAGTGAAATTTTGAACTGTTCGCAGAACTTAATCAGATGCTCAGACTTGAAAGGAGCAGGCATTATCAGTGACAATTTTTCTAGGACATCCAAATCTGACTATGATATATTCTAGGAAGATGATAATCACCTTGTGAGAAGTGTTCCTGGTGGGGGCCGCTTCCATCCACTTAGTGAAATAGTCTGTCGCAGTTAGGATCCATCTATGTTGGCCACTTGAAGGGGGATGAATCTCCCCAATGAATTCCAACCCCCATTGTTGAAAAGGTGTTGAAACTACCACAAGATTTAGTGGCAGTGAGTTGAGCTGCTGCTTTCCTGAAAACCTTTGGCATTTGATACAAGCTCTAACTTCTCTATAGACATCAGTGAACAAGGTGGGCCAGTAGTACCCATCTCTGAGAATTTTGTGAGATGTGGTCTTCCGGAAATGATGCCCCCCACAAAGGCCGCTATGGAAATCAATCATAACTTTTTGGGCTTCTTGTGGATTCAAGCACCTTAAAAATACCCTTAGAGGGACTTTCCAGTACAAGGCTCAGTCAATGAGGAAATATCTGACCGCCTTGAGCTTTAAAGCTCTCACCTTACTCTTTCCCATTCCATTAGGAGGCCTTAACTCTTGCAGAAAATACAAAATATCTCTATACTAGGTGCATTCTGCTAGCGATAAGTCACCCTGAGAACCTTTGTTGGATGACTCAGCTTGCTGATTTTCTAAACAAGAATTGATGAAGTCAACCCCCAAGGCTTTGCAATTGTATTTAGCCAACAACTTGGCTAAACCCTGCCCCTTTATCAACTTGGTGGGCTTAATCTCCAGATCAAACTCCAGGATCTTAGCAATCCATTTACCTCTTCTCCCATCTATGTCAGGCTGTATAAGGATGTCCTTCACAGAGGCTGAAGGAACATATGCAGTGACTTTCAAGTGCAAGACATAGACTCTGAAAACTATGAGAGATTTCACCAAGGCATAGGCCTGTTTCTCCATGATTTCATACCTGATTTCTGCATCTCTTAATGCTTTACTGAAGAAGGAAATGGGTTGTTCCCGTCCCCCCTCATTTTTCTGCAATAAGACTGCTGCTATTGTATCAAAAGAAGAAAAATAAAAAACTAGGAAGGGTTTGGAATAGTCAGGGCTGATCAACACAGGTGCCTCAGTCAGTGCCCTTTTTATTTGGACAAAAGATTCCCTGGGTTCAGCGGTCCATTTCACTTCATTTCCATTTCTGAGTATGATTGTGATGTGTTTCACCAGCTCTACAAAATTTGAGATGAACCTCAGAAAGTTAATCTTCCCTAAAAAGGCCTGGACTTCCTTTTTAGACCTGGGAAGTGACAGGGTCTGAATTGCTTCCACTCTACTGGGATCAATTCTCATTTCTTCTGTTGATACTATATGGCCTAACAACTTTCCCTCCGTCATAGCAAACAAAGATTTCATGGGATTCAGGGAAAGACCAAACCTTTGAAATTTCGAGAAAACTTTCCTTAAGTGGTAGCAGTGCTCTTTATTAGACCTGAAGAAGACCATGATGTCATCTAGGTAAATCACCACAAACTGGTCTTTCTCCCTGATGAAGGCTATGTCCATGGCTCGCTGAAATGTAGCTCCTGCGTTCATTAGTCCAAAAGGCATTTTGGCATACATAAATGTGCCCCAAGGAGTGGTGAAGGTTGTCTTTTCCATGTCCTCGGGCATGACTGATATCTTATTATAACCAGAAAACCCATCGATCATGGATATCCTGGATGCATCAATTACCCTCTGTAGTATGTGTTCCATCTTAGGTAGGGGGTAATTGTCCTTTCTTGAGCTCCTGTTTAGATTTCTAAAATCGACGCAAAGCCTGATTTCGCCACTTTTCTTCCTCACCAGGACCAAATTGGCCACCCATTCGAAATATCTCAAGGGGACAATGATTTGGGCTTCTAACAACTTCTTCACTTCTTTCTCCATGACAGGCAGTAACATGGGATTTATCTGTCTTAGCTTATGCCTAAATGGCCTAGCCCCTTCTTTCAGTGGGATCTTGTGTTCAATGATAGATGTGTCATATGTCTTGAGGTCTTCATATGTCCATGCAAACACATCAGCAAATTCTCTTAATAAATTAGTATATTCGACCCTCTGTTCTTTGGTCAAACTGCTTGACAACTTAACAAACTTAGGCTCCTCCTGTGTGCCAATGTTGCACTCGGTTGTGTTAGCATCTTCATCTAAAACCCTACCCTTTACTACCACATCATTCCCATCAAACAATCTTTCTAAAGGGATTAATCCCCTCGGAATGTGATTTCTAGGCAGCTAAATAATCTGGTGATTATCAATTTTATTTAAAAACACCTCAGGGTGAGGGTCACCTTCGGGGTCAGGATCCTGATCGATGTGCAATGCAAAAAATTCATCGACAGACTGGAGAAATCTTTCGATTTCAAGATCATCTTCAAATACCTTCCAATGCTTGACATTGTCTGGTACAACATGCCTATATCTTATTTCAACATCATATTTGACTATAGGTGGCAGAGGGATCCTGAACCGGCTAGATGAGATAGCTAAAGAATCGGCCAAAGCATTTTGTTCCCTCGGAATAAAAGAGATGTTGAAAGCTGAGATGAAATTGTCAATCAGGTCCCATACCTCCTCTGTGTAAGCTCTGAGCTGAGGATGCTTAGTCTTGTAAGAATTTTTGACTTGCTGGATAATCAACTAGGCATCTCCGAACACTGCTACTTCCTCAATCCCCATTTCTTTTGCAGCCCTTAAACCTAAAACAAGAGCTTCATATTCCGCCACATTATTAGTCGCTTCAAACTCAAGCTTGTATGATAGGGATATGGTTTCCTGACAAGGCAACACAAAGACCACTCCAGCGCCAGTGCCTTCGCTAGAAGCGGCTCCGTTGAAAAACATTTTCCAGATAGAGGTGGTTGGGGAAGGTGCCCCATGATTAGCTAAGGGTTGCTTTCTGATTTGGAAAGGGACTTCAGGAGCATCAGTGAGCTATAACAAACTAGACCCCAAATCAATGTCTAGCGCAAAGATAGGGTGATTGGTAGGGTTTTTCTCATCGCTAACAATGTAGGCGAGCTGGGATTCTCTGTACAACCTCTTTTGTTCCCCTCCAAAGACTGGAATAGTAGAATATGTGAGATCCATCTGTAATGTTCCTCCAAGATTTTTAATCCAAGATCTTGACAGCAGCATGCCGAACTTGGGAGGAACATCGACCACTACAATGTCCATGACCACACTCTTCATTGGCATCTGAAACAAAGATACCGCCAAGTCTTTGATGACTCCAAATCATTGCACCCTCCTTGAATCGAAAGAGTACAAATCATGATAAGTCCTTGTCACTTCCAGCCCCAATTCTTCCATTACTATTTTGGGCATAAGATTATGGGAAGCCCCTGAATCCATGAGGCAGTTATGCAACACTTTATCATGTATGTTCAAGGATGTGTAGAAAGGAGGGGATGAATCATCTCTATCTTCTACCATGGGACCTAGGAAAACTGTTGGATTTTCATCTTGGAGATTTATGGAGACCGAGGGAGGCTAGGGTGGCTCAGATTGTAGCATCTTGGAGAGGGACCTTTTAAAGTCTTCATTTTTAACCAGTTCGGAGAGGGGTACAGGAATTCTAATCTTCTGATTCTCATGATCAAAATTAAAGGAGGAGAGAGACCTAGGGGCTTCCCTTACCTCTGAGATAGGTTCCTTGGCTGCTGGGGAAGTGTTTTGAGTTTTCTTCTCTTTAGCAGTGATTGTTGCGGCTTTAGTAGGCCTTTCTGCTATGAGGGGTTGATCCTGGCTATAAAAATTCCCTTCTTTCTTTTTTGACCTGAGATTGTATCTGTTAGGAGTGTTGCTGGCACTTTCCCCTTTACTCAACTTGTTAATTTGAGTGTTGATAATGGATTCTTCATATGCAGATTGATTCAAATGGGGAAAAGGGGAGGTGTCCTCGATGCAATGAATCTCAGGGTCGAGTTCATCCATATCCTCCCCTTCCTCGTGAGCAGATAGGCTATTATGGAGGTGGGTCTGAATCCTCTGATCCTCCCTGTCTCTGCTCCTTTGTTCCTTTGGCGAAGTCTACAACATATTGTTACCAGGCTTCCTGAAACCTCTTTTATCAGTATTATGGGGATTTTTGTACGTGGGTTTCCCTTATAACTCCCATCTCTCCATCCTAGCCGAAAGGTATTTCAACACTTTAGTTACCTCGTTCGTTTGAAGGGGAAGGGGAGAGGAATGGGATGGGGAGGCCTCTGTTCCTTTCCTGGATACGTCTCTGTCAGCCTCATTCCTGATTCGATCAACTGCTAGAATGTTAGACTCTACCTCCATGGCTACGTCCTGCATATGAGCCAGAGTGGTGGATCTCCTTTCCCTCAGCAGGAGGCAGAAATTGGGATCAAAAGTGCTGGCATAAGTGATCTTCGCAAAGGATTCAGAGGGATTTATCTTAGTGGGGATCTTATTGTACATTTTATTGAATCTTTTGGAGAAGTCATATACAGACTCTCTATCCTTTCTCTTCAAAGACCCAAACTCAGTCATGTAATACATGAAGTCCTTTTTGTCTCCCCATTGTCTCAAAAAGGCACTATCCAAAGCTTCAATTCCATCAATAGATCCAAGAGGCAGGGCCCTAAATTTTCTAGCCTCGCCTTCAAGAATATGGACAAAAATCCTCATCCATACATCTGCAAGCATGATGACATGATCATCTATAAAAATGTAGAAGGCTTCAAGGTGTTCTTCTGTAGCTATGTCCCCTTCGCCCATAAACTTGGGCAACTGCTTGAGGTATCCCTCTACTAGAAGGGCATTGAGAGGCTAAGGTAACATAAGGTGGGCGTACCTAGCAACTATTATAGCCTCCATTATGGTCATGGGGGGTTTTGCTCCTGCCATGGGAATATTAGGTGGAGGAGAACTTGGAGGAGAACGAGCTTGAAAAGGGGATATTGGAATGGGAAACAATAGGGGATTTAGGGAGAAGGCTAATGGGCTGAAGTCAGCATATGCTTCTCTTTGCGCAGAAGCGACAACGGTAACCATAGGAGGAGTGGTAAAGCTAGGCGTGGGGAAATCTTCTGTGGCCCTGGGTCTATGCCAAGGTACAACTTCAGGGGAGAGGGGAGTGACAAGGATTTCTCCCTCCAATCCCAGACCAGGAGGGGAAAGCTCAGTAGGAACACTCCCAAAATTCAGGAAATGTGAAACTTCAGAAAGAGGTTTGCTAAGAAACTGAGGAGGAGAAAATGGAGTTCCTACAGAAAGGGATGGCGGATTACCTGGTTCGGCGGTGGAAGATTCTCCTCCAGAGGCCTTTCCTTTTCTGAGAAGAACCTCCAGATCAGTTTTAGGTGTAGCTAGAGGCAGTTGCGGATGGGATCGCGTGTGTCTGCCTTTGAAAGACAAAATTAACACGACAGGTTCACCACAGTGGAGTCGTCACAATGGAGTCGCCAGGTGCACAGTAGCAATCTTCAAAGGCTCTGATATCTGATGCACCTTCAAAATCAGAGGCTCAATGTCGTTCAATCTCAGGGAAAATTTTCAACTTCATCCCCGGCAACGGTGCCAGAAATGTTAGTGTCAGAAGTCACTCCTGGATTGCAACAGGAGTAGAGCCCGACGCCCATCAGTTTTTTGTCATGATTTGTTTGTAGAGGGTGATCAACTGGAAGAAAACTAAAAACGATATCATTCTAATTCCAAAACTAGGCTGGACATGAACATGTAGGTGAGGTCTAAGTCAAACTTCAGATAGTGAGTTGTAGTAAGGGTGAGTAGGGGGAAGACTTCTATGAGGAAAAGCTGAGGGCTACTACAGGCATCGAGATTCTAACATTCTGTGGAAGAAAAACTTGAATGTAGAAACTTCTTACACTCAAATGGAGGCAATACTGGAGAATGTAACGGTGCTAAAATGAATCTTTTACCTTAACACAGTCACATACATTCACACGAGTCATTCAATAGTGAACTCTCTCGGTAAGAGATGAAACTAGATGGAATAAGAAAAACTATCTGTCATAAAACAAGAAATCTCACATACCGATACATAACCAGAGAACTAGAGTGTATTAAAACTTTTCAATCGGGAGCTTTTCTGTACCACTGATGGATTACAAAAAATGGCAAAAATGCCTTCATATACTCCCACAAAACCCCAACAGCGAAAACAAGAAACAATAATAAAAGTATTACATTTGCATGGCTTCTGACAGTCTGTGCATGCAGACTTCGGATGATCGTGTGCTTTTGGCAGACACAATTGGCCCCCTGACTGTTCTGTAGGTGAATCGACATGCTTTTAGTCCTCTGCCGGACTTTCCATTTATAGCAGAGGCGATGTTTAACCACCTCCAGCAGCTGCAATAACTGCTATCTAGGGATCAGGAATAGTCTTAGTCAACTCTGCCTCCTAGGACATGGAGGTCTCCTCCTGGTGCCACCTGGATCAGATGAACAGTTGGATTGCTACGCGAGAACCCCTGTGGTGGATGTGGACGAGGGTGCGATGAGGGGGTGAAGGTGTGAACACTGCAGAGGCGGTGGCGGGAACTGTGACATCGGCTGAGGGATGCCACGCAGTCTGAAAAGGACACAGGTGGAGGCGACGTGGACTGTAGGGGTATGTGTGAATGGTGGAAGGTGTAGAGGTGGATATGACTAAGGGGGAGAGACACCTAGAGGGAGGCGAGAGGACGATGAGCCGAGGAGGGACCATGTGGGTGGACGTGGAAACATACGAGAGGGCACTGAACTGAGGAGGGAATGACATGGAAGTGATATGACAGGCAGGGGGGCCCCACTCGTGGCTCAGATATTGCACCGCGTGTCCTTAGATGAATGGTCCAGATCCCTTCAGGATTTCTGGCACCAGGAGTTTGTGATGCACTTCCTCCTCAAAATCCTGATTAACCAAACCGTGAAAGCACGGATGTGTGTTGCGTGTCCTTTAGAGGAACATTCAAGATGGCCTTTGACGTTAGAAGAGGGCTACCTCCATTACCAGGCTCGCTTGATGTGACCGGGCGCTAGGACCATGGGATTAGCTTCAAAGGAACTTATTGGTATTTCTCATTTCGTCGATTTCTGTTATAGTGGATGGGAGGTCCCTTGTTTCTCGAAATGTCGATTCCCTGAACTGCGTCTGGTTTCCACATGTCCCAACTAGATCGGACAAATGATATGACGTCGACGGCTTGGGGCCTGTCCCATCACATGGTGCACGCCAACACCCTTTTCCCAGGTCTGTGCCTTTTGTGATCGAGTGCCATGACTGTGGGCCCGACTCTGGGCGCTTTTGGCATTTCGGGGTTCGGGGTTTCGAGATGTATAGTGACGAGAAACCATCACCCTTAGAACTCCCGAATGATGAAATGACGATGCGACTAGATCTCGCGCCACGCGTCCTTTGGATGGATGGATGATAACCTATCTTGCATGTAATATAGGTGCTATCCATCGCGCTAATCCCGGCGCAACTCCGCTAACCGTTAATTTCCGACGCCCGTCAATTTGCTTCTATAGATGAATCTGGGCCATTGACAACGTAATTTCGCCCGCTTACTTGCTTGGAAGCCTGAAACGAGATTTTTTCGTGCTGTGCTTGGGAACCTCTTATGTAACTTGCAGACTTGAATACTCTAGTGCCCAAGACGAAAATTAATGTTAACACCTTGAATAGGCGACTCTTCGGGAATAACACCACCTGACTCGACCGAAAGTTCCGAGATGAGTTCTGCAAAGACTAGTGACTTTTTGGATTTTGCCGAAACGAAATATAAGACAAATTCCTAGACGAAAACTATCGATCTACTGATATTTCCGCCGATTACCCATCATGTCAACACATATTGAAATGGATTCACAATGTCAATGACGATGGTATTGCGAAACAAAATATAATGATAGAACTCTTGGACAGCATGGACTGTTGCCAACACAAGTTTTTTGATATGAGAATAATTGAGTTCCGGTCCAACCAGGCCTTGGCTCAGGTAATAAATTACATATTGTGGGAGAAAATCATCCTCCTGAACTAAGACCATGCCGATGGTTGCCTCTACTGCAGCCAAGTATAATAAGAAATCTTTGTTATAATTGGGTGGCCAAAGCAGAGGGGCAGTTGTGAGGGCGCGTTTCAATGCTTAGAAGGAGTGTTGAGTGACATCATCCCAATGAAGAGGAATATCCTTCTTCAGTAAATGCATAAATCCCTTTGTGATCTCGGCATCATTTGCGATGAAACGCCGCAAAAAGTTCAAGAAGTTGAAGGATTGTACGTGGGGGAGGCAACCGAACTATTGCCTCAACCTTGAGAGGATCGACCATGATCCTTGTTGTTGAAACTATGAAACCTATCAGATGACCCAACGTCATGCAAAAACTGCATTTGTTGGGATTCAAGCGAATCCGGAAGTAGCGACATTGCTCAAAGATAAGTTGGAGGTGCGTGGGATGATCAGTTCTCTTACGATATCATGATGATAAATCATATAAGTAGGCCTCGATGATATGTTTGAGATCATGGAAAGGAAAAGACATGGCTCGCTGAAAGGTAGCTCCAACATTTTTCAGACCAAAAGGCATCTTATGATACGTGAATGTACCCCATGGACAAATGAATGTTGTTTCGTGTTGGTCTTCGAGTTTGATTTGTATCTAATTATATCCGGAAAAACCATCCATGAAAGAAAAGGCCTCGCAACCTGTGCATTCATCAACTATCTGGTTAATAAATGGTGTGGGGAAATTATCTTTTGGACAGGATTTGTTCAAATCATTGAAGTACATACATATGCGAACCGTACCTTGTTTTTTGTTAACCGGCATGGGATTTGACATCCATTGGGTCAAATGGACGGGGTAGATAAAACCCGCCTTGAGCAGTTTCTCTACTTCAACCTTAATAGTTGTTTCTTTCTTAGGATTAACTGAATGAAGCTTCTATCGAATCAGCTTAGTGTCAGGATAAGTTGTGATTTCGTGTTCAACAATTTTTGGATCAATGCTTGGCGTTTCCTCGTAATACCAAGCAAAAACGTTGCAAAATTCCTTAAATAAATCCGTGTAGATTTGAATCTCTTCGGGGGAGCAGTCAACTCTGACGAAAACATTCTCCATGACGCCAGGGGTTTTGGAGATGTTTATAGGTATAGTTTCGACGATGGTTTCCATATTACCCTTGGCATAAACAACATGTGTAGCCAAAGGATTGATAGGACAAGACCTATCTCTAGTCATAGTCAAGGTGAATTCCCCTGCTTCAATTTTTCTTAACTCTAGGAGGAAGTAAGATCTGTGATGCAGATCATCCTAGGGTTTGTCTAGACTATTCATTGCTTTAATGAGTGCTTCGTCTGAGGGCAAGAATAAGTCTAAAGAATCTCAGCGAGGGAACCTTGAGCCCAAATAGGCTCTAGAATCAGACCTAACTCTTGTATGGGAGATGGATCAGGGTCAGCGAAATCTTTCTAGACTAAAGAGTAAGCCACTTCTGCCATGAAAAAGGGCATGGAAATACCATGGTGCCCTGTCCCTTCCATCGTGGTTGATGGGAAAGGAAGAATCCACGGATAGTTAAAGTAAGTCATGCGAACGATGAAACTTGGAAAATCTCAACCTTATGGTGATCATATATGAACTTAACATCACCTTGAGGAGGTGGGTAATCGAAAGTACCCATCAAAGGTGGGAACAAACCAACCCCTATGTTGTCGATGTTGGGTTGAGGGTTATCAATCATTGGGATCGCGGATGCCCCCAATGAAGGGTCGGGACGGGAGAAAGACAACTGATCAATGGTCATGATCCAACCTTCATGTGGAAACAACAAGACCTGAAAAACTATAGCGAATACTGCTTGCATAGAATAGGTCCAACTCCACCCTAAGAAGAGATTGTAGTCAAGATATGCATCAATCACTTCAACCTCAAAACACACAGTTTTCCCTCCTAACTGCACAGGAAAAGAGGGGATAATGCCATGTGGTCAGAACAAACGACCATCGAAAGCGATAAGAAGAGTAGGTGATGGAGACAAAATGGGCTAGCCAATGGCTTTCCAACATGCCAAAGACATTACACATGTTGAGGCACCCTTGTCAACCACCGTGCGGAAAATGTTCCGAGTAAAATTTTTCATGGTGTAAGCCACTACTATCTGGAACACTACGTGGTAAGGGAGACGAGGTTTTAAGTTGATCGTATAAAGCATGATCGTACCCGGATTACAAGTCTCGGCAGATCCTAAAGTGCCTAATAGAGCCTTTCTCTGGGAAGGGCAACTTTGGAGGACTTCCAAAGAAGACATCTCACAAGGGGTTTGAGACAAATGCTCCACCACAGAGTATTTCTGGGTGGCACCTGCATTTGGGTTGTGAGAAGATTTCTTAAATGCATATTTTGGGATGCGTGTCATGGTTTCACCCATCATCTTCTCGATCTGGAGAGGAAGAGATGGGGTTTCAGCTTCTTTACCTTTCTCAGAGGTGATTGGCTTGTTGTAATCATGTGCTTTAGTCAATATATAGGCATCACCTTTCATCATATACACATTCATGGATGCAGGATTGTTTGAATATGGAGGGGGTCCTTGGCTTCCTCTTTCCGCACTTGTAGAGGCTTGAGTTAGATTTTTGCTATGTTGAAATGGGTTTTTTAACACAACAGGCTGTTGTTGTGACAATAAATTTTGGGCCTTTATAAGCCAAGGGCACTGGTGAGTCCGGTGATCTTCCACGCACAGATTACACAGATACTTCGACATCCTTTTTTCGGTGTTTCCCCTGCCAACATTATTAGTGGGTTTCTTATCCCCCTTACCCTTCTTACGTTGTTTCTTCTTTCCATCAGGCTACTGGGTGGCCTTCGTATTTTTCGATTGCACACTGTGTACATCCGACGTTTGGGTAGGGGGAGCAACTAGAACAATAGTCTGGTTGGCCATTGTATGCTGGATAGACAATTGATGCAACTATTTCGTCAGTTTTTCAATGGGATTTGTTTGTGCTAAACCAAAAATACCATCGACCTGTGGTCCAACTCTCTATATGGTTTTATCAAGTATTGATCGTGGCGCATATGGAAAGATCTCGTATAGTAGAACAGGTTGAGAATAGATTAGCTCAAGCTGTTGAGCTCTCATGATTTCATCTTCTTCAGAAAGCACTCCTGACATTGTGACGTCTTTGGATAACTGTAGGAACAAAGACTTAATGAACCACTTAAGAAGGAATGCTGGTGGGACTAGCACCTTAATCAAACTCTTCCGGTGTCTCCATTATCAGATGTGATCAGAGATATGGTCCGCTTTTGTCTGTTAAAAATTGGCCAACAATTCTATTCCAGTGTCGTATCTCATAGGTAATTGGAAATGGTTTAGGAAATCCATTGCCAATTCATCGAAGGAAGAGTATATTGAGTGGATGAGATCGATGTACCATTTTGAAGCACTCCCAATAAGAGTACATTGAAACAATTGCAACTATATGGAGTTGTCTTTCAATGAATTAGATGAGTACCAAAGGTGAAAAGTAGTCACATGATCTCTTGGATCTTCATTAGGCTTGGCTTCGAACTTTGGTATGTCTGAAGGAAACTTCGTCGGCATAGGGGGGCAACCCAGATCATGACAGATAGGGTCATTCAACAACCTTGTTAGGGCTGGCAAATGCAAGGTTTCCAGGAAAGGTAGTTTGGGTTGTTGGTGATAACCATGGAAAAAGGGGCTTGGAGTTTGAATGGCACCAGGTTGCTAGGAAAAGTTGGGTTTCTTGCTCAGGTTTTGGTAAAAACCATGGCCATGACCAGCATATGGATTTTTCATTTGAGGAGACATCATCAATTGATTCCCGAAATAGGACGTAGATGGTTGGGCGTGCATTACATTCGGAGGACTTTGGGAAGGGTTTCCCCATGTCGATCGCATGGGCATAGGTACTGCACCTTGCCTGGGGTTCCATTGGTTGTGAAAAGAGTTGCCCCCTATTGACATTCCTGAAGAGGGAACTGATCCCTGCCAAGAATTCCAAGGTCCCGATGTGGAAGAAGTTCCTGGGTTTTCCCCCTTTGCAGGAATAGTACCCTGCATAGGATTAGGTTCTTCGTAACTAGGGTTTCCCCCAGTCAGGAAAGAAGCTGACGAGAAATCATTGTTACTAATGCACCGAACAAAGAAAATGGTGTTGAACCTACCAACATATTATGTGAAGGTAGTCCTTGAATCCCTACTCCAAATGAATTATGGTTTGCATTCATCCCGACGGAATGTTGGTGGGCACCATCGAGCGAAGGGGACGAAGGAGGTATATGACCTCCTCTATAAGGGAAAGCATTAAAGGGAGCTGAAAGTGCCCCCCATGGGTCCTTGCAGAGGAGCGTTAGAGCTCCCTACCCCCAAACCTAAATTCTGTAAAGTGGAGTAGGAAAGTGCATGGCTTATACCTGAGCTAGGTATTCTGTATGAGAACGGAGGGCATGTCACACTCTGCGTGAAAGGAGCAGTGGTCACTGCCAAAGATGGGATCAGACCATTAATCGAGATAGAGGTAGTTGAGACCATGGTGGCTCAGACCGATGGCGGTGGGTTAGGAGGCAGAACACCCTCTATGGTGACAGATGTAGTGGGAATAGAATAATTCCTAGAAGAAGTGACAACATTTTTTTCCATTGTTGTGTGTGACACTGTCTGGCACTCATAAGGATAGATCTGTACAATGATGGGTGTCAAAATATCAGTGGTTGGCATTTCATATGGACAAACATATTTTGAAATGGTTGGTTCCTCTGGATGTTGGTCGGGCACAGTTTCCTGTGACCCGATCACTTCAAAAGACCCTTGTTTGTCTAGCTTTTGCCTTAGCGGTGGTGGCCAAGAAGCCTTCGTGACCGGTGGAGCTTTTGATCCTCCACTTTGTGAGAAGATAAAATACACAATAGGGCTTTCTATTCGTTAAAAAACAACACACACTAGAAAAAGTCCCTACGAGATAAAACAAGCAATGACTAAACTATTTGGAAGAACAGTCACAACAACCAACACTAGAGAAACTTACTGGTGCAAGTGCAACTCGAATACGGAAGAACCCTCCGGGTTTACTCTGCAAAGTGTGGCTTGATGTATGTCCTAGGTACCACGGTATACCCTCACAGTCACCTGTGTAAGTCCCTAAAATAATGGAAACTAGGTTGCCAGCGCATGAACAGTCACTAGGCGGGTATAGTCGACAGTCGGGTGGACTGCAATGAGTAGGGTATCAAGCCCAGAACCTGTCAAGGGTATCGAAAGAAAGTGGCCCGGAAGACAATCGAGGACCTCAAATGGATTTGAGACCCACGAAGCTCCGTGGAAAATGCAATCGACGAAATCCAAAAACAAGCCCTCTATATGCATTCCCCACTACGCTTGGTTCGACTTTGGAGGCGTTATCTCCACTACCTTTCCGCATGCGAACTTGTGTTTATCCCCTGTGTTAGAGGGGGGTACCGGATAAATTTCACGATACTGGACTTTTAACACTCCCTAGCACATACTCTTATGTATGTTTTGCAGCCTTGAAGAGTTTCCTCTCCAACCTAAATCAAGGCTCTAGCCTAGACTAGTGGATGGACACTACAAACATAAAGTCTAATTGATTTTAATTAATCATTAATTTTTATGGCTTGTCTTAAGTCAAAGGTTATGGAAGTGAACCTAGTGATGTTTTAAAAGATGAAAGAAAAGATAAATAGAAAGCGGGAAACAAAATGACCTCTTCTTGACAAAAATTTTAATCAACTTTTCAAACTAATTTTTTTTCTAAGATCTTTGAAAAACAAGCTCAAAACAAGATTTAGCTCGATTACGAGCTACTTATTGTCCTAAGTAAACAACCAAGAACTTATGAAATAAAAACTTTTCCTAGTTATTTATGCAAACCAACAACTACTTCACCAAACCAAGAAATAAAAATAATTTATTTATTTATTTAATGCTCGCAAAGAAAAAAGGAAAATTGATGACAAGTAAAGACCATGAAAACCTCTGGCCTAAGCGCAGATCGCAAAGAGTTACTAACAATAACACACAAGCTGATGAGAGAAGACTCTCACATTTGTCTAAAAACCCTATGAAAGAAAAATCTTAAGGAAAACTTTTTAATGAAAAAGAAAGCTATTGTTGTGATCAGACCTAAGTTGTCAACTACTATGGCAGAGACTAAGAACCTTGAGAGGTATAACTCTTGACAAGGAAAATGATGACTGCCTCTCCTTAAACAAAAATTTTCTCAACGGGCACGCTGCTGACAGTTCAATTAGCCATCATGTGCATGCGAGCTGTGTAAGGTCAGAGTGC
Source organism: Picea engelmannii (assembly GCA_009831015.1). NCBI lineage: Eukaryota > Viridiplantae > Streptophyta > Pinopsida > Pinales > Pinaceae > Picea > Picea engelmannii. The sequence continues at coordinate 198,317 of ML788784.1, forward strand.
ATGTACATGCATGCAGACCTTATGCAGGCCATGTGTATCTTTGAAAATCTTCAAAAAATGAAAAGACAAGAAATCAAGCACTGGAAGAGACTACTGGTATTAAGAACCAGAATCTCTTGAAGACTCAGAAACTTACTTTGTCAAATAAGAAAAACAATTCAAGGAAAATTTCATAGAACAAAACCAATCTAAGGTGGTACCTAAGCTACAAACTGCAAAAAAAGAGACCAGAATGTGTTCCAAAAAACCCCTGAGAAGGATCACTTCTAACAGGGGAGAGGATGACTACCTCTCTAACCAAAAAAAAATCTGAACTCAGACAGACGAATGACACTTCATCATCTAGTGTGTGCACGCGGACTATGCGAAGGTTGGGCACATGTACATGCATGCAGGCCTTATACAGGCCGCGTGTACCTCTATGACTTCCCAAAAAGAAAATGCAGCCAAGCACAGAAAGCAGGGAATACTAGTATGGAAGACTGGAATCCCTACTAGCTCAGACTCTTGCAGAAACTCAGAAAAAAGGTGATGAAACCAATTTAAAACTACCAAAAAGTATCCCTAGAAAACCCGAGAGATCCCCAGTATGGTCACCAATTTTGTTGTGACTGGGAAATCCCCCTACGGACTAGCACTTAGGTTTTTATCATGCATGCAAAAAATACCTAAAGATTCCTATTTTCTACCATCATCCCAGACCTAATCCCCATTATTCTTAAGAAAATACACAGTTAAGACGATCAAGTGAATATACCTTATTTTCGATGTTTGGTATCGATCCCTTTTTACGCTTGGTCTCTCTTTGAATGCAACTCTCCTCCCAAGGCTGACCTGCATTCACAAAAGACAAACAAATAAATCCACATGCATTTGATCTACGGATTAATGAGTTAGAGGTTTAATCGAGATTTACGCAATAAACAATGAAAACCTCATATGGTGGGACGGGAAAAGTACTTCTTTATTATTAACTTCACTAAAGAAACTTACAATGATGAAGACAACCACTGCTCCACGAATATGGTCTTGGGCTCCTCTTTTATTGTGCACCAACTGCTAACACACTTGCTTCTCTTCTTCGTTGAAATCACAAAATGCTTGTAGAATCTTGGGCAAGGGGAATACAAATTTCGGTAGAGTTTCTTTGCTATGATTTTCCTCCTCTCGAATGGGACCTCTACCCCTTCTTTTATAGGCTAGAAGGAGCTAGGTATTTATTCAAGTGACTAGGCATGCATGGTTGAAAGGTTTAGTTAACTTACCCAAAATGGTGTGTTCCGTAAACAACTTTCCATTTTCCATGCTTTTGTAGGTACATGCGGGTTGTAATGGGCCAGCTAGCGTGTACACGCGGGATGTAGTGGAGCAGGGTGCGTGGGCATTTAAAAAGGGTGTTTTTAAGAAGCGTTGTTTAGTATTAGCTTAGCAAAGAAGGAATATGAGATGGCTTGATTCCAGGTAAGCATGTATGGTGCAAATTAGGGTTATAACAGGTAGCCTCACAATGAGTTGGTGCTCATAAGTATGATAATGTACAGAATGTAAAGATTACTTATCATATCAAGAAGAAGAGGTTTTTACCCTTTATGGGTTTCCTCAGAAAAGATCTGTCTCTTTATATTTTATGTGTGTGACTGATGTTGAATGTTCTATTGCTTAACTCCCTGCATTATTGTGATTGTCATTGAGTTCTTTGTAAAGAGTTTAAAATAAGCAGAATTGTTTAAGCACGGTAACAACTGATTCACCCCCCTTGTTAGTTTTCCAACAATTGGTATCAGATCAGGTTCCTTTTATCTAAAGGTAGATTAGTAAGCTTAAACATGTCAAGACATGAAGGAACTTCAACCAATAAGCCCCCCCTGTTCAATGGAACAAACTTTTCCTTCTAGAAAGTTAAGACCAGAACTTAGATAATGGATTAATGTGAAGATGTCTAGGATGTGCTAGAGACTAGTTATGTAAAGCCAATTGTACTAGATAATAAGGATGACAATCTAGAGTTTAGCTTCAATGCTAAGTCTATGAATGCTATTCTAAGTGGGCTTGCAAAAGAAGAATTTGTAAAAGTTATGCACTTAGAAATTGCCAAAGAAATGTGGTACAAAATCATTAGAAATTATGAAGGTAATGAGAAGGTAAAGGACGCCAAGCTTCAAACCTACAGAGTATAATTTGAACAACTAAATATGAAATAGGATTAAACTGTTAGGAAGTACTTTCTGAGATTTGAATAACTAGTAAATTCAATGAAAGCACTTGGTGAAAAAATTGAGGAACCCTCTTTAGTTCAGAAAATTTTGAGATCACTACCAGATAGGTTCAACCCGAAGGTCTCTTCTATAAAAGAAGTTAATGATCTAAAAGATTTGGATTTTGATCAAATTCTAGGAAATTTGACTGCATATGAAATGAGGATAGGTAAAGATAAACCCACCTTTAGAGAAGAATCATTTAAAGAAGATAAGGATGAGTATTCTGAGCCTGATGAAATTGAAGCAAAAATTGTGAGAAGACTAAAGAAAGGATTAGGCAAGTATCAAGGAAAGTTTACCTTCAAGTGTTTTAACTATGGAAATATAGATCACTTTGCATCTAAGTGTCCACACAAGAAGCAGGATCAAAATTCTGAAGGCGAAAAGAAGTACACATCCAAAATATTTGATAAAAAGAAAAGTTTATGTGTAAACAATGATGACTCTTCAGAAGACACAGATAGTGACTCTTCCTCTGAAGATAAGGTAAATTACTTCATGTTTATGGCCAAAGAGGATTATGATAATAAAAGCACAGGAAGTGATGCTAATGATGAAGAAGCTGTGGTTGATATGGAAGGTGAACTAATCAGTTCCTAGAAGAAATTGATAGACTCAGACTCAAGAAAAGAAAACAAAAACAGTTGTTGATGAAGTTTGAAAAGAATGATCAAGACTTTTCCCCACTAAAGGTGGATTTAGAAGAGGCAAAGAAAATAGAGGGAATTCTAAAACAATAGTTATCAGAGGAGAAGGAAAGATGTGAAGCCTTGGAAGAAGAGGTAGTAAAGACAAGAAAAGAGATGGAGAAGTTCAAAACATTGTATCTCCAAAATTTTCCAAGCATTAAAGCTTCAGAAGGATTAACCACCATTCTGAATCAATAAAGGAATCCAAATTTGAAAACTGGTTTGGGTTATGAAGAAGGATCAAGTTGTAGTCATCCAAGCAACACAGATTCCATCAAGTTTTTCAAATCTACATTCATTGACAACAACAAATATGGAGAAATGGAGGAATATAATCAACCGCCAAGGAAGAATGAAAGAAAAAGTACCAGAACTGAAACTGTAGAACAAAAAAATCATCAGCATGGAAGAAATCGACCTACTCAAAGATAACCATTTTCCAGGTACAAAGGATTTTTCTATGGATATTTTTTTTTTCTAACTTTGTTCACAAAGCTATAAATTGTTCTTTAAGATTTAGATATGAGGAATCAAAACACTCAAGGAATAGATATCTGCCGCAACAAAGAATGAGACAACCAAGTAACAAACAATCAAAGATTGCAAATCATGTGATGGTTGGAAAAGGGACACAGGTTAAGCATAAACATCGTTATGATCCTTTATTCAATGAACTAGAATGTTACACCTACCATAATTTTGGACATAAAGTTGCAAACTACCGCTTAAGGAACTACGAGCCAGATTTGAATCCCTCTACTGAAAATGTCAAGGTCTGGAAGAAGAAAGAAAATGACAAGTGTGGACTAGTGTTGTCAAGTCAAAGACAAAAGAACCCCTGGTATATTGACAGTGGATGCTCCAAACATATGACGAGAGACAAAGGTAAGTTTCTATCTCTAAGTTAAAGCAAATCAGGAAACATAACCTTTGGAAATGATGCTCCAGGTAAAATCAAGGGTAAAGGGATGGTGAGTTTAAGTAATGGAAAAGGAAAATCTCAGGATGTTCTGCTTGTAGATGGGCTGAAACATAATTTTCTCAGTGTAATTCAAATGTGTGATAAAGGATGCGAAGTGGTGTTCACTTACAAGGATTGAAATATTAAGTTTGTAAACTCGAGACAAGTTGTGGCTAAAGGCATAAAGACATATAACAATGTATATGTGATGAAAGAATATAGAGAAGAGTGTCATCTAAGCAAACATGATGAAAGATGGTTATGGCATAGGAGACTTGGAAATATAAAATTTGACCACTTAATCAAGCTCAAAAATATTGAGGTAGTAAAATATCTTCCAAGAATATCAAATCCACAAGATTCTGTGTGTAAACCCTGCCAGGTAGGAAAGCTAACCAGGACATAGTTTAAATCCAAGAGCTCTACTTCAATAGAGAAACCACTCCAATTAGTTCATATGGATTTATGTGGACCATCAAGACAGGAAGGCACATGGAATGAAAACTATTTTATGCTGATCATTGACGATTAATACAGACTTACTTGGGTTGCTTTTCTCAAAGAAAAAGATGAAGCATTTGAGAAATTTAAAATATTTAAGGCTTTAACTGAGAATCAAACAAGAAAGAGGTTAAAGGCAGTAAGATCAGACATAGGAGGACAATTTATGTCAAGTGATTTCAATGAATTATGTGATAAACATGGGATCAAGAGAGAATACACAATCCTAGGAACTCCACAGCAAAATGAAGTAGTTGAGAGGCAAAACAAAGAAATGCAACAAATGGCTAGGTCAATGATGAATGAGAAGAACATTGGTCAAAACTACTAGGTAGAAGCAATACACACAACAATCCATGTTCTTAACAAATCCCACCTCATACCAGACAGTGGCAAGACACCTTATGAACTGTGGTATGGGAGACTTGCTTCAATCAAGCACTTCAAAGTCTTTGAGAGTAAGTGTTACATAAAGAATAATAATGAAAACCTTGGCAAGTATGATGACAGGGATGATGAAGGCATATTCTTAGGTTAGTCTAAAAACAATAAAGGATATAGATGCTATAATAAGAGGCTGCATAAATTGGTTGATTGTATTGACATAATATTTGATAAAGGAGTCCCAGTAAGAAAGGTGAACAATACTGAATCAACGACATAGGATATAGGTGAAGTTGAAGCTGAACAGGTCCAAGAATCAGAACAAGAAGGCTCTGAGGCAGACGAATATGCAAATATGTTTCCAAACACTTGTTGACATGTTTCCAAACACTTGTTGGCAACTTCCATTTGACCATCAGTCTGGGGATGATAAGTTGTGCTGAGATGCAATTGGGTGCCCTGTAGCTTAAACAATTATTTCCAAAAATTGCTTGTGAAAGTTGGGTCATGATCAGAAACAATAGAGTGCGGCATGCCATGAAGTTTGAAGACCTGGTCCATGAAAAGTTGAGCCACCGTGGATGTAGTAAATAGGTTTTGAAGAGCACAGAAATAAGAATACTTGGAAAGGCGATCCACAACCACCATTATGACTGATTTATTCCCTGATTTGGGTAAGCCGGTAATAAATTCCATAGAGATATCCTTCCAAATAGCAGGTGGAATCGGAAGTGGTTGTAGTGTGCCCAGAGATTTGACTATTTCTCCCTTGTTGCATTGACACACCTCACATTCAATGACAAAATTATGGATGTCCTATTTCATACCATCCCAAAAAAAAGAACATTTGACCCTGTCATATGTTTTGGTGAACCCTGAGTGCCCCGTTGTGGGTGTAGCATGAAGCTCAGAAAGTACCGTGGATTTAATATTTGATTGTTTACTTAAATACAAATGGCCTTTGTATCGAAGCTCATCCTAGAGCCAAGAGTACCCTGGGGGATCCAGAGCCTTGGCCTGCAATTGTTGGATCAGATGCGAACTTTTGGGATCTTGAAGCCATTCCTGGCGCATAGCTTGGAGCCAATTGGGTACAATGAAGGAAAGGGAAAAAAAGGATCCTTCTTCTTCATATTTTTGGGACAGTGCATCCACCACTACATTGTCTTTTCCCTTCTTGTAAATGATCTCATAATCATAACCAAAGATCTTAGTCACCCATTTTTGTTGCTCCTGGGAGGAAATGCGTTTTTCCAGAAAGTACTTGAGGCTTTGATGGTCGGTTTTAATTTGGAAACGTTTCCCCAAGAGATAAGGGCACCATAGATCAATGGAATGCAGAATAGCCAACATTTCCTTTTCATAAATGGGTTTGCCTAGATTCCTTTCAGATAGTTGCTTGCTAGTGAAGGCCAAAGGTCAACCCTCTTGCATAAGGAAAACATCGATTCCTTTCCCTGAGGCATCACATTCCAACACAAAGATCTTTGTGAAATCAGGAAGGGCGAGAACCAGAGTGGTGCACATGGCCATCTTCAAGTTTTGAAAATCTTGCGCAGCGGCTGGTGTCCAAGTGAAAGAGTTATTTTTTACGAGAGCAGTGAGAGGTGCTGCAATCTTTTCGTAGTTCTTAACAAACTTGTGATAATACCCTATTAAGACCAGAAATCGACGCAAGCTTTTGAGAGTCTTTGGGTGCGTCCAGTCTTGCATAGCTTCAATCTTTTTTGAATCCACCCTGACGCCATCCTTTCCAACCAGATGACCCAAGTATTCTACTTCTGAGGCACCAAAAGAACATTTAGAATGTTTCAAGAAAAGTTGGTGTTGGGAGAGGAGATGGAGAACTTAATCCACATGAGTAAGATGGTATGTCCAGGTTTTTCTACAGATGAGGATATCATCAAAGAAAACTAAGACAAAATGACGGATAAAGTGACGGAAGACATGATTCATGAGGCTTTGGAAGGTGGAGGGGGCATTACACAAGCCAAAGGGCATGACCAAAAACTCATAGTGGCCCTCTTGAGTGCGAAAGGTCGTCTTGGGAATGTCTGCCTCTTTCATACGTATCTGGTGATAGCCCAAGCGAAGATCAAGTTCAGTAAAGAAATGGGCGCCACTCAATTCATCCATGAGGTCATCAATGACAAGAATGGGAAATTTGTCTTTAATGGTCAATTTGTTGAGGGCACGGAAGTCAAGACACATTCTCCAAGAACCTTCTTTCTTTAGGACCATGATTATAGGAGAAGAGTAAGGGCTCATACTAGGGTAGATAACGCCTACATAAGGAGTTCCTGGACCATTTTCTCAATTTCATTTTTTTGTGAAAAGGGGTGGCGATATGGACGGATATTGGGAGGAAGGCTTCCGGGTACAAGGGGAATGGAATGATCATGAACACCGTGGTAAGGAGGGAGTCCTTGGGGAGTGGAAAATACCATTTGATGTTTAGAAAGGAGATCTTGGAGGTCATGCGACACTGGGGGTGTCTATGTTGCTTGGATGGCATGGAGTTGGGCAATGACACCAGAATGACCTTTTTTGAGCAGCTTTTCCATGCAATGGGAACTAATGACCTCAGGTGAACCAGTAGTGATGCCTTGGAATTTATATTGGTGGCCTTCCTGGTTGAATTGCATGGTTAATGCCTTAAAATACATAAGAATGGGACCCAAAGTTCTTAGCTAGTTGGCACCCAACACAATGTCACAACCACCCATGTCGATAGCAAACATATGGGATTTTAGGTGGTAGTCACCGATTTGGAGACGCAAATTTTCACAGCGCCCTCCACATTTCATGGAACCAACATTGGAAATCATGATTTGGAAATTGTTGACAACATGGATGTAGTAGTGAGTTTCTTGGACAATGCGGTGATGAATAAAATTATGGGTTTTTCCACTATCAACCAGAATGATGACCTTTCGATGCTTGATGTAACCGATTAACTTGAGGGTTTGGGGAGTGGAAAATCCAGTGAGAGCATTGAGGGAAATGACGGGTTCTACTTCGGGAGGGTATGAGGGAGGGGTTATGTCAGTGATTTCAGGTGACTCAGACACAAGGGGAGTTTCAACATCCTCTTCCGAAATATCCTCAGAGATGGCCATAAAAATCTTTTTTTCCTTACACTTGTGTCCCAGGAAATATTTTTCATCACAATTATAACAAAGGCCTTTGAGTTGGCATTCAACCATTTCAGCCCTGGTCAATTTTTGGATCTTGAATGGGGCGAAGGGAGTAGTGGGAGTGAAGGGTTTAGGGTGAGGGATAAAGGAGGGTCTTCAGTTTTGAGATGATACAACCTGTTGTGCATATTTATCTCTTTTAGTAGCCTCCACTCAAGTCGAGGGTCAATCCATGAGGACATGGGCCCGAATATCCTTCTTGAGGCCATTGATAAAACACTCTCGAAAGAAAGCATCAGTCATGCCCTCTGTTCAAAAATCCAGTCACTCAAAGGGAGATATGAAGTCTTCTACTGTTCCAGATTATTTCAAATTTGTCAAACATCTCAAATGGTTGGTGTCTGTGTCAAAGTGTTCATAAAGCTCAGTCACAAATTGGGTCTAAGCAATATACCCTTGACATGAATTTTTTCTCCATTGCCACCATTGCCAACGTTCTTGATCTAGATGGAGAACACCATACTAGAGTTTGGAAAAGTCATTTGTGATGTCGTATAAAGAGAAATAATGTTCCATTTGGGTTACCCAACTAGTGGGGTCTGATCCATCAAATTTGGTCACATCCACCCGCGAAAGGTGTATGTCATATTGAAAGTGTTGGTGCTGAAAGGTATGGGAATGGGAGGAATGTTTGCCTTCGGTCTTTGGAGGTGCTTTAGAGAAATGGTCATCTATAGGGATCTTCAGTTTGGTGCAGAGGGATGCAAAGACATATTCAAGATGGGTGGCCAATTCTTGTCTGACTTCATTGAGGATTGCATGGTTGTATTTATGGTTGCATTGATGGATGAATCGATGGAGGCAACAGTAGCATTGAGTTGTTTCACTTCTTTTTGGGTCTCAAGGAAACCATATTGCAAGGTGTTGAAGCGAGTTTCCAAATCTTGGCTACGGGTATGGGCCATGAGGATGGGTGAACTGAAAAGGGGCAGGCGGGATAAAAAAATTTGCCTAAAAATGATATGGATGAATGTGATAAGGGAAGAGAGATGAATCCAATGGAATAGGTCTCAAATAATGGTGAAAAAACTTCCAGACTTTTTTTTTTTACACTTGCGGAGTTATACTCTGGTTTGAAGAAAACTGTGGTGATGAAATCCCCAAATGCTTAACCAGAAAGAAATGTGTATTTACTTGGCAGCTCGAACATAGTTGCATGGCAATAGATCTGGTCTGTTTTAATTTGTTTATGTTTCTGTCCACCAAGGGTTAGGTATTCGAGGGTTCTACAGACAAGGGTTTTCCCTGTGCTATAGCTCTCTGATATACATGCGGGGTCCAATAATAGTACTCGGCCCAATATCTCAGGGAACTAACTAAGGAGGATAGATTGTACCCTTAGCCATACTACCCGACTACCCAGGTACTAGAGAGTATCTTTCTGAGTGTTGTTCTCAGTGACACTATAGTAGTCTGGCGACCGATAGGTTTATCTACAAAGTGCTTCAGGAAATCTAGGCTGATCCATACACAGGTGTTGTCTGATGCGCTACCACTCGAAGGGGTAGCAACAGGGGTTACAAGGGTGGCCAACAGATGTGCACTTAAGAACCACTTGTATTTCCTGCGTGTATGAATCCCTCAACCGTGGGTTTATGCTCGTAACGAAAGATCTCTGTGGATTAAAGATGTCGGAATACGTCTCTACCCTAGAAAAAAAATTCCCACAATTTCTTCCAAGGAAAGTGCTTTGATACCACTTGCAAGATACCAGATATAACAAATATGCAGAACATAAATAAAATGCTAGAAATGGAAGAATAACAGTAATATATCCATCATAATCTCCACAATAACACATAAATGATATAAGAACAACAACATAAATAACACTTTGATTCAGAAAGCAATGTTCACAAGCCTCTTCTAGGGGGCAACCTCCAATTGAGTAGCGCTCTGTTACAATAATCTCCAAGCTAGGGTTTTCATACCCTCGACCCTTATTTATACTAAATATGTCTATCAAGAGAAGCATCTAGAGGAAGATCCTTCTAGAAGTGGAAGCTTCTATTAGGTATTCTTACATCGACCTTATTCTATTTTATTGAAAGGCCTTATTAATATTGACCTTTATTACATCCGAATATATTGATCTACCTATGTGATTTTTAGGACCCTAACAGTATCATAGACTAGACAAATTCCTACAGGACAAAGGGTTCAAGAAAGGTACTATTGACAGTAACCTATATATAAAATCTGAAGGTGATGATTTATTAGTGGTTGTGGTTTATGTAGATGACATTATCTTTGTATGCACTAATGATATTTTAGTTCAGTGGTTTTCTAATTCAATGCAGACTTAGTTTGAGATGTCCATGATAAGAGAACTGCCATATTTTTTTGGATTACGAATCAATCAGAGTTCTGTAGGGATGTTTATCTCTCAAGAATAATATTTGAAGGAGATGTTAAAGAGGTTTCATATGGAATATTCCTCTCCTGTTAGTACACCTATGGTGCTTGGTTGCAAGCTCAGTAAAAATGATATTTCACCTGATGTTGATCAAAGAACATATCGATCAATGATCGACAATCTTTTGTACATCACAACATCATGTCCTGATATAATGTAGGATGTTGGAATGGTAGGTAGTTATCAGTCTTTCCCTAAACAAAGTCACTTAGAAACTGTCAAGAGAATCTTCAAATATTTGAAGGGTACAATAACTTATGGTCTGTGGTATCCTAGAAATCAAAACTTACAATTAACTGCATATTCAGATGCTGATTAGGAAAACTGATTGGATGAGAGAAAGAGCACCAGTGGAGGTGCATTCTTCTTAGGTGACTTGTTAGTAGCATGGATTAGTAAAAAGAAGGGATCCATCTCATTATCAACTATAGAGGCAGAGTACATCGCTGTTGCTACTTCCTGCACTCATATTCTATGGATGTTACAAACTCTTGCATATCTGAAGGTAACTTATACTGATCCAATTCCACTTCACTGTGATAACACCAGTTCCATTAGTGTCTCGAAGAATCTTGTTCTCCATTCAAAGACAAAACATATCCCAATAAAGTATCATTTTCTCAAAGAGCAGATTACAAACAAAGTTGTTCAACTGAATTACATTCCAACCAAAGAACAAATTGCAAACATCTTTACTAAAATCCTAGCCAAGACACCATTTGAATATCTCCGTCAGAAGTTGGGTGTCATTTCTTCTCTCACCTAAGAGAGTCCATCCTGTCAGGGGGATTTTATGTTGGTTGAATATCTGATACCTCCAAAAAGTACTACAACAGCTCAGGGGGGGGATGTTTTCTTTAACATTGATGTCAAAGGGGGAGAAAAGGTATGGATGCTACAGTTTGAGGTCTAAGAAGAATAGTGCAATCATTCAGGGTAGCCATCAATGCCAAAGGGAGAGATTGTTGGCATGTTTATAGGCCGAGTGTGATTTTCATTGATGGCAAGAACCACAATGGCGTTGGCAGGTTTACAGGCAGAGTGTGCAAGAAAAGAACAGTAGCGATGTTGGCAGGTTTACAGGTAGAGTGTGCATGGAAAGAACAAAAATGAACACATAGAAGACACATCTTGAGAATCTCAGGAGGAATAGTGTGAGTGTGCATCGATGGAAAACAAGAAAGGATAAAATAGTATGCAGGAAGAATAAAGCTCAGAAGAGATAGCGCTTTGTGCTTTCCAAAAGTAAAATCGAGGTCCAAGAGAGGGCTCGTAGAAGGACCAATGTTTGAGGCCTTTGATACATAGAAATTCTTCCAATTCGAGAGGATGCATAAGCTCTATAGGAGGAGTGACAGTGGCCATCAGATCAGAGTATAGAAAGGAGGAAGCACAGATTAGGATATCAGATCTCATCCTTTAGATCTAAGTGCGTAGACCAACAACTGTTGGATACTAAGGAAAGTGCAGGAGACAAGTTCTGAACTCATTGAAACCATCCATCGTCAGAGATGACACATGGAAAAATATCATCATTTCGCTGACTGAAAGGTCAAATGAAGGAGGTGCTCTAACCCCTCGCACTGGTAATATGTGAAGTCATGAAATGACTCGAGCCATAGGATCCATAGGATACATGGCAAAAGATCAACATTTCGCTGACTAAAAGGTCAAAGGAAGGAGGTGCTCTAACCCCTCGAACTCGTGATATGTGAGGTCACAAAATGATCGTGGTCGTTGGAGCCAGAGGACACGTGGAGAGCGATTGGAATTTCGCTGACTCACAAACTGGAGAATTCAAAGGTGCGAGTTGTGGGAACTCGCGATATGAGAGGTCACGAAATGATCCTGGCCGTTGGAGATAGAGGACACGTGGTGAGCGATCAACATTTCGTTGACTCACGAGTTGGAGAAGTTAAAGGTGAGTGTTGTGGGAACTTGCAATATGCGAAGTCGCGACATGATCACAATCGTTGGATTACAAAGGGCTATGGACCATTGATATGGAGAGCGAAGCGCTCAAATGTTTGGCCCGTGGTCATAGCCAATGTCACATAGTTAAAGGATGAAGGGAGGAGCTAGCGCTGTTAAGCTCCATTTAAGATTTCCCGAGTTGGGAGATACAAGGAAACTCATAGCATGAGTTTGTGATATGTGAAATCATGACAAACCCCTCTTGCTTGGCCCCTAGTCACAGTTGGTGGTCACATTGATGAGGATTAAGGGAAGAGTTAGCACGTCACTGGGCTCCACATTGGATATCACCTAGATCACCAAGTTACCTATTGAATAAGTGATTGGTCACAGTTCATGGTCATGTGAAAGGAAGGAGCTAGCCCAACTAAGCTCCATTTCAAAGATCGTGACTTGGGAGAGTCGAGATGCCTCATACCAATATCCCCGAGGTTGCAAGTCATGAAGCACCTTCTGAATAGGCATTTGTTCACTGCTGGAGGCCAAATGAAGAAAGGGGCTTAGAAGCCAAAGAAGCCATACGTGACTGGCTGAAACTACCAGAACGCAGTGATGAAATTGGCTAGAAAACTCGAGGAGCTATAGGGTGATCTCTAGAGGAGCTGAAGAGTCCTGAGGTAATTACCAGTGGAATGAAGGCTGTGATTGACAGATGGAAAAGAATGAAAGTCTATAACTTCAAAATAGAGGATGAGTGTGACTGTGACAGAGAAGACTAAGGAATCTCAACATAATGCCCAGTGATGATGAACGCATGGGGGTAACCACCAAAGAATATGAAGAGTTTCCATGATGATCAAGAGATGACTAGATGTGAGAAAGGCATGCAGAATAGGGGAGTGAGGCATGGAGAGTTACTGCCTATGTCGGATGCAGTAGGTGCACATAGAGTGAACAGAGAGGATATGGCGGCTATTGTTGAGAGGGACTCATGTGAGAAGAGAGACGTTGATGAAGGAGACAAGAGCAGTGTAGAAAAACAATGATGAGACTGGTAAGCCATAGATAAACGTTGTATCACTATGATAGAGTTCAGTAAGAAATGATTAATATTTGAGGGTGGTAGGGAGGTGCTAGGGAGGATTGGTGTCCTCAAATTTTCAAGTGGGTGCTTGAACACAGGGAGTTGTAGCTTCCATCTGGTTGCAGCTAGAAAAATCAGGGTGGCAGGGTGGTGTAAGGGAGACCTATTGTTCTCTGTTATGCAGGTCGGTGCTTGTGTGACTGGAAGTTGGTGCTTCCATCCAGTTGGTGTTGGAACACTTAGAGAGTTTCTTCTTCCTTCTAGTGGGTGCTAGAGAAACCAGGGAGTTAGTGCTTCCTTCTAGTAGGTGCTAGAGAATCCAGAGAGTTGGTGCTCTCAACAAGTTGCACCTTTCAAAACAGAGGTGGTAGCCTCACAATGAGTTGGTGCTCATAAGTATGATAATGTAAAAAATGTAAAGATTACTTATCATATCAAGAAGAAGAGGTTTTTAGCCTTTATGGGTTTCCTCAGGAAATATCTGTCTCTGTATATTTTATGTCTGTGACCGATGTTGAATATTATATTGCTTACCTCCCTTCATTATTGTAATTGTCATTGAGTGCTCTGCAAAGAGTTTAAAATAAGAATAATTGTTTAAGAACAGTAACAACTGATTCACCCCCCCCNCTCTTAGTTGTCTAACAATTGGTATCAGACAAGGTTCCTTTTATATAAAGGTCTATCAATAAGATTAAATATGTCAAACCATGAGGGAACTTCAACCAATAAGTCCCCCCTGTTCAATGGAACAAACTTTGCCTTCTGGAAAGTTAGGATGAGAACTTACATAATGTATTTAGGTGAAGATGTTTGGGATGTGGTAGAGACTGGTTATGTAAAGCCAATTGTACTAGATAATAAGGATGACAAGCTAGAGTTCAACTTCAACGCTAAGGCTATGAATTCTACTCTAAGTGGGCTTGCAAAAGAATAATTTGTAAAAGTTATGCACTTAGAAACTGCCAAAGAAATGTGGGACAAAATCATTATCAGTTATGAAGGTAATGAGAAGGTAAAGGACGCCAAGCTTCAAACCTACAGAGTACAGTTTGAACAACTAAATATGAAAGAGGATGAAACTATTGGGAAGTACTTTCTGAGAGTTGAAGAACTGGTAAATTAAATGAAATCACTTGGTGAAAAAATTGAGGAACCCTCTTTAGTTCAAAAATTTTTGAGATCGCTACTAGATAGGTTCAACCCGAAGGTATTTGCTATAGAAGAACTTAATGATCTAAAAACTTTGGCTTTTGATCAACTTCTAGGAACGTTGACTGCATATGAAATGAGGATAGTTAAAGATAAACCCACCTCTAGAGAAGCATCATTTAAATAAGATAAGGATGATTATTTTGAGCCTTATGAAATTGAAGCAACGTTTATGAGAAGACTAAAGAAAGGATTAGGAAAGTATCAAAGAAAGTTTCCCTTCAAGTTTTTTAACTGTGGAAAGATAGTTCACTTTGCATCTAAGTGTCCACACAAGAAGCAAGATCAGAATTCTGAAGGTGAAAAGAAGTACAAATCCAAAATATTTGATAAAAATAAAAGTTTATGTGTAAACAATGATGACTCTTCATAAGACATAGATAGTGACTCTTCCTCTGAAGATAAGGTAAATGACTTCATGCTTATGGCCAAAGAAGATTACGATAATAAAATCACAGGAAGTGATGCTAATGATGAAGAAGTTTTGGTTGATATGGAAGGTGAACTAATCATTGCCTTAGAAGAAATTAATAGACTCAGACTCGAGAAAAGAAAACAAAAAAAAATTGTTGATGCAGTTTGAAAAGAATGATGAAGACTTTTCCCTGCTAAAGGTGGAGTTAGAAGAGGCAAAGAAAATAGAGGACATTCTGAAACAACAATTATCAGAGAAGAAGGCACGATGTGAAGCCTTAGAAGAAGAGGTAGTAAAGAAAAAAAAATATATGGATAAGTTAAAATCATTGTATCTCCAAAATATTCCAAGCATTAAAGCCTCAGAAGGATTAACGACCATTCTGAATCAGCAAAGGAATCCAAATTTGAAAACTAGTTTGGGTTATGAAGAAGGATCAAGTTGCATTCAGCCAAGCAATAAAGATTCCGTCAAGTTTTTCAAATCTACATTCATTGACAACAACAAATATGGAGAAACCGAGGAAGATAATCAGCCTCCAAGGAAGAGTGAAAGAAAAAGTACCAGAACTGAAACTATAGAACAAATAAATCATCAGTGTGGAAGAAATCGACCTACTCAAAGAAGACATCCATTTTCTAGGTACAAAGGATATTTCTATGGATATTTATTTTTCTATTCTAACTTTGGTCACAAAGTTGTAAACTGTTCTTTAAGATTTATATATGAGCAATCAAAACACTCAAGGAATATATATCTTCCACAACAAAGAATGAAACAACCAAGTAACAAACAATCACAGACTGAAAATCATGTGATGGATGGAAAAAAGACGCAGGTTAAGCATAACAATTGTTATGATCCTTTATTCAATGAACCATAATGTTACACCTACCATAATTTTGCACATAAAGCTGCAGACTGTTTCTTAAGGAACTACGAGCCAGATTTGAATCCCTCTGCTGAAAATGTCAAGGTTTGGAAGAAGAAAGAAAATGACAAGTGTGGACTAGTGTTTTTAGCTCAAAGACAAAAGAAATCCTGGTATATTGACAGTGGATTCTCCAAACATATGACGAGAGACAAAGGTAAGTTTCTATCTCTAAGTGAAAGCAAATCATGAAACATAACCTTTGGAAATGATGCTCCAAGCAAAATCAAGGGTAAAGGGATTTTGAGTTTAAGTAATGGAAAAGGAAAATCTCAAGATGTTCTCCTTGTAGATGGGATGAAACATAATTTTATCAATGTAATTCAAATGTGTGATAAAGGATGTGAAGTGGTGTTCACTTCCAAGCATTGAAATATAAAGTCTGTAAACTCAGGACAAGTTGTGGCTAAAGGGATAAGGACAGATAACAATGTATATGTGTTGAAAGAAGATAGAGAAGAGTGTCATCTAAGAAAACATGATGAAATATGGTTATGGCATATGATAATTGGGCATCTAAACTTTGACCACTTAATCAAGATCAAAAATCTTGAGGCAGTAAAATATCTTCCAAGAATATCAAAGCCACAAGATTCTGTGTGTAAACCCTGCCAGGTAGGAAAGTTAACCAGGACACAACTTAAATCCAAGAGATCTGCTTCAACAGAGACACCACTCCAATTAGTTCATATGGATTTATGTCGACCATCAAGACATGAAGGCACAGGGAAGGAAAACTATTTTATGATGATCATTGACGATTAATCCATACTTATTTGGGTTGCTTTTCTCAAAGAAAAAGATGAAGCATTCGAGAAATTTAAAATATTTAAGGATTTAACTAAGAATCAAACAGGCAAGAGGTTAAAGCCAGTAAGATCAGACAGAGGAGGAGAATTTATGTCAAGTGATTTCAAGTAATTCTTTGATAAACATGGGATCAAGAGAGAACACAAAATCCCAAGAACTCCATAGCAAAATGGAGTAGTTGAGAGGCAAAATACAACAATCCAGCAAATGGCCAGGTCAATTATGAATGAGAAGAACATTAGTCAAACCTACTGGGTAGAAGAAATACACACAACATTCCATGTTCTTAACAAATCCCACCTCAGACCACGCAGTGACAAGACACCTTATGAACTATGGTATGGGAGACCTGCTTCAATTAAGCACTTCAAAGTCCTTGGGAGTAAGTGCTACATAAAGAATAATAATGAAAACCTTGGCAAGTATGATGACAGGGATGATGAAGGCATATTCTTAGGTTATGCTACAAACAATAAAGGATATAGATGCTATAAAAAGAGGTCGCTAAGATTCATCTTACACCGGATGGAGTCATTGTGTCACCTCCATCACCGACTGGAGGCATATTTTTGGGAGGAAGGATTCATACTACACTGGCTGGAGTCATTGTGTCACCTCCATCACTCTGCTCTGGATGGTAGTGACCTGCTACTAAACTGCGCGTTTCTCCTGCGACCCTTTTATATTTTCTACTGCTGTAAGAATCTTCAGTTGCGCTTTCACAGTCGATGCTTGTTTTTCACTTCCTGGAGATGTTCCTCTAATTTCCTTATCTTTGGGTCTTCTGCAAGGCTCTCATAGGTCTGTGCACTTCGATTACTTAGTTTCTTACATTATGAATCCAATGCCCTGATTATTTCTATTACGCTCCTGACAGTTTCTTCCCTCTGGTCTCTCACTTCTTGCAGGGTGCTTGGCACTACTTGAAGTTATATCTCCGCTATTCTTTCTTGAAGTTGTTGAATGGCTTCAACGAGCTTCCCCACTTGGCTCTCGACTGTCTCTTCTTCTATTTGAGCCAAGCTCGGCATAGAGAAAATTGCTCTAGTCACTGCCTCTCTAACCCCCATCTACTCCGTGAACAACTGGTCTTTCTCTTTCTAGATTTTCTCTCTGTCCTCCTCGAACTTCTCTCTAATGTCATGTTTCTCTTGTTGCACAACTCGAATTTGTTTTAAGGCCTCCTCCTTTTCTTTCTTCAAGGCCTCTGTGGCCTACTCCTTTTATTCCTGGACTCGACAAAAGTGAGCCTCTTTTGCATCTTCTATCCTTCGCAATTGGGTGGGCTCATCCCCCAATTCTGCATCTTCTGATGACGACGGCGTAGTAAAAATTACTCGGCTCAAATATATAGCTTATTGTATCCCTTTCAGATCTGCCTCAATTTTGTCATACATCGTCTCCTATTTTTCTTCATGTCGCTGCAAGATATCCTCTGAAGCATCTTCTACAGCTGTGATGATGAGGTCAACATCATCCACTATGAGCACATTATGTGATTGTGGCTTATTGGCTTGATATTTCTTCCGTGCTGAGGGCTTCTTCGAAGAAACCTTTCATTTCTTTGATGTCTCGACCTCTATTAGGGGATCCTTTGGTGGTGTTACTTCAACCTTTTCTTGCTTGTCTTCTTCCCCTTCCTCTTCTTGGTTTACTTCATCGCCTCCTCCTCCTCCAGGTGAGTTAGGTGTAGTTTCCTCTGATGCATTGTCCTTTTCCTCACTGTCTATGTCCTGCACTTCCTCCTTATTCTTATTTTTCTTAGTGCTGCTCGATCCATCATACTCTGTTTGGGTGACCAAAGGACTTCTGATGATGTCGGGGTCATAGATCTTTGTATCTTCCACTGGCAGCAGTAATTTAGTTGGCCATTCCTTATTTATCTCCTCCATGTCTTCATCACCCAATTTGTAGTAGGATTGCAACTCCTCCTTGCTTTCATCAATGCATGTAGTGATGTAGATGAAGTGGTAGTCTGCGTGGAACTTCGCTAGTGGCCTGTAAGTATGCAATTTGTTCGAGGTATTTTGAGGGAATGACTCAATGGCATGCGTGAGATGTAGGTAGTATGCATGGAACACCGCATTTGATTTCCACTGCTTCACCATATTGCTCGTATACCACAAGGTGGTGAACCTCACGGCCAATGGTTCCGATGGCTATACGTCAGGAAATGTTTCTCCCTCCGACATCTCCCAAGCGACAAATGCTATGAGAATCAATAACCAGTTGAAGTGAAACTCGTAGCCTTGGTCCTGTGCTTCGCAAAAATCCTTCTCCAACTCGTTGACGAGGTAGCTTGCCCAGTTCATCTGCATCCATTCGACACACTTCCCTACGAGGTCGACTACGAGGAATGTGACTTGTGTCAGCCTATTATTTCTAACGAGATTGCCAACGATCAGTTGACAAGCTAGGCGCACTACACCATATTGGATAGAGGCTACCTTGTAGCCTCGCTTCCCCTTCTCCACATCATCGTATGCTTCTTTTATTCACTACGCCAAGGAGTGATCTGATGTCTTTCCTGGGTAGAAATGGTGAGGGTTTGGTCCTTGCATGCTTAATCGGATGATCAGGTGGATCAACGTTAGATCCACAACCATGTTTCTATCCAACTGGAGATAACCTCCATGGTAGCACGACAGGAGGAGTTTAACGAACGCGTTAACCTCCTAATTTCTGTTGAAGTGGGGTATCTTCATGATGTTCAGATCGTGGAACTCGCGATATCCTTGATCCATGGCTAGGGAACTATCTTGGGATTCTTCCTAGTCATCTTTGTCAGGTACCTATGTGGTGCGAGCATCACATAGTTCTTTCTGCCTCCCAGGTTAAAGTCACTTATCTTGATGGTTGGGATCATTCCCAACTGTGGTCCAACTACACGTATCCCCTTCGGGAGGTACGTCATGATGAGCGTGTACTCGAAGTTACGCGGGATGTTGTCATGACTAACAGCGCCATCCAAAGGCAAGATGTAGTCAGGCAAGACTGACGAGATCTTCTTTGCATTTTCTAGATTAACGTGGTGCTTGCTTCTTTTCTCGGTCGTTGCTCGATTAGATCAACATGCAGTCAAGGGGGGTGATTGCACTCCTCCCTTCAATTAGGCATGTATTCATGTGGACATGACCTTCTCAGCCATAAGGTCGATTAAGATTTCTTCTACCGATTTCTCTACTGCACTAAGGTCGCCTGACATGCACGCTCATAATCAAATAATTCAGGTAGGCGAATGGATGCTCAAGGTAATCAAATCGATGGAGAGGTCTAGATAGTACAACGTGGTATGCGATTAATTCTCTATGGGATCGAATATCTCAGTTTGTAAATGTGTCCCCGATGAGGCATTCGACGGATTAAATACAAAACGACGTAACAAATTCCTTCAACGGGTTGGCATGCCTCAATCAATAAGATTCCATCTATTGTGGTGCGATCCCAATGGTCCAATGGAGATCTTTCTGGAAACAATTTAATTTCTAGCCATTTCGGAGTGTCTTTCTAATGGTTGGGATGCCTTCAATGGTCATATAGCTTCGTCGAGTTGAAGTTCCATTCTACATTGTTCTGCTATTCCGGTGAGGTTCAAGTTCTGTAAGCCTGATTTTTGTGAAGTCTTCTCTGGAACTTCTTGCAGTCTTTCTAACCTTGCCTTCTTCTTACTGAGATTTCTTTCCTTATTTCCTTTGATCTAAGTCTCTGGGTTCCTCTTTCCATTCTGTTTTGTATCTTCTCTTAGCATAATAAATTCGCATTGTTGATGTTCTATCAAAGGTTTCTAATGTAATATCTCTTCTCTTACTACTTTAGGGGTAGGTACTCTTCTCTCCTCCATGGATAGGTTATTTAATCCTTCTTGCATTTTTTCAACCTTGACAACTAATTCTCTAGCCCTCAGTTGCGTCAACTTGTTCTCTTGTTCTTCTATTAGTCGCTCTATTTTTTTGGCTATGAAGTTCCTTAATTCTTTCTTTTTCTGTTCTGTGGCTTCCTCCTCTTCTTTCCTTTGGATCTGATCTTTCTCAATCCAGGTCTTTCCTAACAAAAGTGCAAAAGGAGCATTGTTCTCAACAAACTAAATGACCTCAAATTCTTCTTCAGTCAATGCTCCATGGGAAATCATAGGTACATGAGTAAGTCTTCCACATAGGGTTATCATGTTTCCTTTAAACAATCCTAGCCTTCCCAATGAAGGAATCATAGCAGGCTTTCCCAACGTTTCCCAAGTGATTTATAGCATCATATTCACCTATGTTTCCTCATCTAGAACACAGTCTATGTCAAAGTCTCCTATTCTTGTTTCTATGCACTCCTTCTCTTTTAAGATCTTTGGTAAATTGATGTCTCTGTGATCATTCAGTGTTTCTTTCATCTGCAATAATACAGTCTCTAATTCTTTCTGGTGCTCTAGCATATCCTTAGTATCTTGACCTTCTTCATAGTTTTCTTGTCTCGTGTTCATCTTTTCAACTTTATCAATCATTCTAAGGAAATCCAAAACCTCATGACCAACAACTTTACAACAAATACAAATAGGACCTATGCCAGGGAATTC
Organism: Picea engelmannii; assembly: GCA_009831015.1. Lineage (NCBI taxonomy): Eukaryota > Viridiplantae > Streptophyta > Pinopsida > Pinales > Pinaceae > Picea > Picea engelmannii. Next base: position 219,650 of record ML788784.1, read on the forward strand.
TTTAGCAAGATGTCCCAGTCTTCTACAGTTATAACATAATTTCAATCCTCTCTTTCTTTTAAATGATCTCCAACCTTTCATTTATTGCGCACTGGGATCACACTGATGGACCTGCAATCTATAAAAATTATTTCTAGGGTCCTGCGTCCACTTGTTAGTCCAAAAATTCTTTCTATGCATAGGAATAACATATCTTTCACTATCTCTATCAGATTTATTCAGATCAAATCTTTTTTCTTCTAGTTGTGCCCTATTTTTCCGACTAGGACAAAATCTATCAATCGTACCTACATTCATACTTTTGAAGAAAAAAATTTCACTTATCTTACCTTTATTAGAGCACAAATATTTGAGATCTTACCTCTTTTCTTCAGATCCAGTTTTCTTATTAGCATAGAGCTTCACAAGTCAAGTAGAATATTGCGCACTACAACAACATATCTACGAACATAGATTTTTCTTTTCTTTAGTTCCCAGCAATCACAGTTTCAGGTCCCAGTAATGGAACCATTTGTTGGCACAGGGGCAGACCCATGGTTCAACCCTTCAACAACACACCAGCAAAATCCTAACTACCAACCCTTTTGGCAACACCTGCGAAGTAGATGAAGTTTCACCAGAGGTAGAGGCAGGGGGGGTTGCAGGACTCAAGTGTCTACAACCTAACTAGGACACAGATCTGTGATCACAATACTTAATAGAGCGCTTATCCAATAACATGCATCAAGTTCTAAGTCTTATTCACATCTCATATTAACCCTGATTATAGATCAACGTAGTAGTAACCAAGGTTTAATCATATATAATCATTTATCACATAGCATCAGAGAAGATCTAACATTCATTCATATATAAAGCACTAAGCATTAATGTATCTACCTATCATGCATCTATATTAAGAAAATAAATACATAAACACCATGAACAAAATTTCACAAAGCACAATAACACAGGATATACGTGGTTCACCCTGGTGTGGGGCTACGTCCACCAACTCTTCTCTTCTTTATTAGTTTCTTCAATATTATTACAAGCACCAAGCCACAAAGTTAACTCCGCAAGGGATAGGAAATCTAGGTGCACCTCGCCGGATCCTCCTTCCATGAATTAGGTCAAAGAATAGAGCCTTACACAGTTTGTCTACACCAATCACTTACAAAAACACTTGCACTTAGCTCTGCAAGCCTCAACACGTTCGTGCACAAAGAAAGTTACCCATGCACTAAGACACACTACATATCCATCTTACCTTACTTATATACTTATTTATACATTACAAAAGGGGCCTAAACATGGGTAAGACCCATGGGCCAACATTCCATACCCATTAGATAAAACCTAAAATCCCAAAAAGCCCGCAAAATGGGATAGATCCCGCGATCTCTTCTTTGCCTGGGCGCTCCGTCTTCGACCAGCCTGTCGAAGTTCAAAAAATGGTCAAGCATGACGAAGTTTCTCTCAAAACTTGGTCGAGGGCCAACACCTGTAGACCTGTGTACATATATTTTTCTAGATTATGGAGTTATTTCTTAACTCCTACACATACCTTGAAATATTTGAGGCTGTCCTGGTCACTTTTGATGTGTTGTACATCCTCTTATAGTTCCCTTATCCTCTCATTCTTTTCCTCAATCTCATGAACCAAGTTCTTCATATTTTTCTTCAACATCTACATGAAATAGACACTGATTGAGGCAATTGAGAGAGGATCATCCCTAACATCTTTTGTTACCTCTGCTTTGGTTTTCACTGACAAAGGAGTTTTCTTGAACATTGGTAACTTCCTGGTTTTCTGCAAGATGATCTTACCAAAATCCTTGTCAAACCTGAAAGCATTTAAATTGGCCAACTTTCATGGTTTTGATGGTGTATATGATCCTAATCCTATCTCCCCCAATAAGAGATTTCCTCCCGTGGGAGGGATGTCTATCGATGATCTCGGAATATCCATGTCCATGGGACCTATGTTAGCATGTTTTTCTTCTTCTTGCTTCTTTCATTGTTCTTTTGTTCTTTTTGTTGCTTTTTCTACCGCTTTTACTACTGCTTCGGCCTACACTTCTTCTTCTTGCCTTTTGTGTTTGACCTCTTCTTTCCTTTTGCATTCAACCTCTTCTTATTTTCTTTTCTTTTGTTTCTCTTTCTTCCTTTGTTTTTTAGCTGTTTTTTATTTTTGTCGTTGAAGCTCAACCTCATGTTCCCTTCTCTTGTTATTCTCTTATGTTTTAGCAACTTATGCTACTTTTCTTTTCCTCTCTTGTTCAATTGTTGTTACCTCGATTGTTTTTGTTGTTGATGATGTTGCCTCGATCACTGTTATTTATTTCTTGGTTTCTTCTTCCTCTTGTATTTTCTTTTGATTCTCTTTGGATCTTTGCTCATCTTCTACCCTACCTAGTGGGTTGCCTCTCCTTTTGAAAATCACATCATGATAAGTTATGGCTCAACAATGAATCTCTTCTTCCTCCCAAACGTAATTTGTGTAATCCTACCTATATTTTTATTTGTTGTAGTGGATGATGATGACTTTCAGAGGATCATTCCTACCTAATCTATCTTCGCTGAAGTGAAAATATGTCAGTGTGTTTACTTCTACTTGTTCTTCCTTGACATCCTTGAATTACTATGACCCAACCCATAGTGGGAGAGGAGGCCAAATAGAATTCTTATCCCTAAATAATGTTGCGCCTACCTCGTGTATCACCGTCTGATACGTGATCTCTTGCAAAAATAAACAGTATGAGATAAAGTTTAGGAGAATGTGGAGAAATTTAGTAGCCCCATATACCCTTATATATGTGCCATATTCAAGGAGGTACAAATCACCTTTTCTCTTTACAATGTATTATGTTTTTTCTGTCATGTGTGGTGTAGGTGAATAGAACAGGAGATGGTAGAGGGGAATCAAGAAGTTCTCATGGAGTTTTTGATATTGAAAGTGATATTTTTTCTCCCATAGCACTTTGCAATATATGTGAACTAAGGGGTCACTAGGATTCCATACCCATCCCATTAGAGGATATTGTTCCTGTATGCGTTACTTACCTTTGTATTTTTTTGTTTACATCGGATTATATTCTTACCGTATGTGTTACTAGGATACCATAACCACCACATTTTGTATTTTTTTATTTATCTTCTGATGTTCCTGTATGTGTTAAAATCAGGATCTTCTTCAAGCATTTGTGAGAATGTGTGGTTGTTGAAAATATGATACACTTTACCCCATTTAAGTGAGGTTTCTCTGTCAATAAAACCTTTTGTATCATCGTACACAGGTATGGGAGTGTCAATATCTTCCTCTTCTAAATATCTTCTTGTGGTGGACTCATCAAGGGGATCCTTTTCTGCACTCAATGATCCTTTTCTAGGAGTCGTGGATGAATTTGCAACACAAAATCATGAAAATATTCCAAGAAAACAATTTTTCCATTAGTATTGAGAAAGTCAGTGTAAACAAAACCAATATAGCATTTATTGACTTTAGACAAGAAATGATTTGAGAGATGTGAGGCCTTGGTTGTGGACATGAGTGCTAGAAATATTCCTTGAGGAAATCAATGAAGAAGTGACTTCAGCACCGATACAAGCTATATCGACGAGGACATTCTCTTCCCTTCAATACCATTGTTAGCAACAAATAGAACCTTAACCAAATCTGTGTCTCATTCATTTGTTCTAAAACTGAAAAATGACCCACTACTTCCCTTATTGAGGTCAAAATAGGAGTTTGGAAGGGGAAAAACAAATACTCCTCATGTAATGAAAAGTTCGAGCCTCATGATTCTCAAATTTCAATCAAGAAACGAGGGGGAAGGGAAACCGATTAGAACATTGAGTGGGAGGCCAACACCCATCACAGACGTGAGTGTCCATGGATATCTGAGAAGTGAGTGATACTGGGAATAGGGAGAAGAAATGCAGTAGCATGGGCATACAAGTTACCCCTACCATGCCCTTTCTATTGCTTAGACTTTGCGTGCTCGAATGTTTCTTTAAAAAGAGAACTAAGGGGGAAGAGGATACAAGAATGGATCGATAGGGGAAACCCTCTAGAATGTATCTCCCATATTACTTTGTAAATAGAGGTAAATAAAAAAAGAGAAAGTGTGGCGAGAGAATGGGCTTTGGGTGCTTACCAGTGGTGAAAATTGATGGTGGTCAAAGCCAAAACCCTATAAAGCAAAGGCCTTTTGTCCCTATAATTGATGACTAGATGCACAATCCTGTTAGAGAGAGTCTCTATCTTTTGATTTAGTAAAATACGATGTGAATAGGGGGGCCAAAACGATGTTATATATCCTTCACAAGTGCCTTTTGGCATGGGAAGTGGTCATGCTAGGAGCAATAGGATGGTTCACATGCAAGATAGATTTTGGGACCCACATGTGTATATCAGTGAAGAAGAGGGTTTTCATGCCAGTGTGTATTGAGGTAAAGATGATGATTAGGTTCTATCGTTTAGGTTATATCGTATCAATGCAAAGAACAAGATCGAGTTTCATCGCATAGACATTGGCAGGGAGATCGAGTTTCATCGCATCGACACTAGCAGGGAAATCAAGTTTTGGTATATCTATGCCATAAGATTGATCAGGATCCAGTGTTTCAGTGCTTGATGAATGATCATGCATTGATATATTGTCGTCGGATGAAATATGGAGCTACGACATATCAAAACAACAGTGTGAAAAGATGGATCTCCAATGCATCTAGAGGAAGACAAGGAAATCAAAGAAAAAACAAGTGTTGACCCTCTTTTCCATATCTACGAAGAAGAAAGTATCTATCCAACACTGGGTGTATTGACATTGAAAGGATGATCTCCTCCATTGTATCGGCGAGGAAGATACTTCTTCCACCGACATTGGGTATATTGGCGGTTCACAAAGATGATGAATTCCTAAGGAAAGGAAAGGAAAAAGATTTCAATCTTGCACTAAGAAAATATAAGTTCCTTCCAAATGATAAAAAGGCTTGAAAAGAAAGAGGAGGGTCCCTATTTAGTAACTAAAACTTATGGCTTTGTAAATGAAGTTAACAAAAATGGGAGGAGTTAGTGTTGGAAAAACATGTCACTAATCATTCGATTGAGCAACAAAACTTACCATCAATTAAGAGCACCCTTCTTTAGTGAGTTAGGTTCTCTTTATATAACACTCACTAACTTAGTGAGTTACCCATCTTTCCCAACATTATCCACTATCTTCAAATATGATCAACAAAGAGAGGGAAAGCTACTATTATTTTGGATTCTATAAAAAAGAGAGGGAAAGATACTATTATTGTGGATGATATACCATTCTGTCACTACATATCCATTAAGGAACCACCATATTCAACTCTTTAAATCCCAACAATTAATATCCGTGGTCTCCATACATGACCAATCTATGTCGAATAATAAAGATATGACAAACCCATATAAATCAATGAAACTTCATTCAACCTGGAAATAATGTACACATATCTACAAATAGATAAGAGAACTACCTACTATATGTCCATCTAGACCAAACACACCCATCAGATCATTAAATATTCATTGGACTTATAGAATCATATATGTCCATTTAGTTGAAACACTGGACCATCCAGGAAAGGGAACTACCAAATCGAACCTGAGGAATCCTCAAAAAATAAAACCACTCTAGTTATCCAATAAAGTTGTGTTATTAGGTTCTCTACTATCTTCATTGTTCAATGCAAAAATATTGTAATATGTGATATCAATAGACTACTCATTGAGAGCTCACTTAAAAGAGAACAACTATAGTACTCCTAGTAAACCATTAGCTTATGTCTCCGGTATATGAATGAGATATTCCAACCTACTAGTGAGCAATCTAGTATCCAAGGATGATTTTAAGGATGGAAATTTGTTTTAAAATGTAGAAACCTTGGCGAATCTTACTAATCCTTCATATGCAAACTATAAATGTTTGGCGATATTTTTGTAAAAATATTCAAATTTTTAAGGATTTTATATAGTTTTTATAAAATTTTGGCGATTTTTAAGGTAAAATAATTTTATCCTATAGAATTTGGGTGAATCGTTTTTAAAATACCAAATCTCGTTTTTGGAAAAACCATAGAAAATTAGCCCATGAGAGAAATTTAGCCCCTAAAATCATCCATGCTAGTATCTCCTTCTTTAAATCAAGATAAGTAATCACTATTGTTAAAGGATTGTTGTTTACTTGAATTTGTTTAATAGAAATGTAGATACCTACCTACTATCAAACACCACTAAAGTAAGCACGAATCTCAAACTAGAAAACAAGTATAGTAAGAAATATATTTATAAGTGTATTGTCAATCAAAAAACTAAGTTGAAACTAAACTAAACTAGAAGTATTAGCGAGGTAGTACTAGTATCTACTACTCATTGAGAGCTCACTTAAACTCCAAAAGTTTGGAGCTTCAAACAATCCAATAGAAATTATACAAAATATTGGAGCTCCAAACTTACCATGTTTATTTATTTACAATTGAATAAGATTGTATACTTCCATCTTAAATCATTGCCACCTTCCAAATTGTAGCAATATTGATTACAATCTCAATCTGCAAATTGAGGCCAGAGAATTTGTTGATTATGAAATCCCAAAAGTGCAAATTAAAGTAAATAGTTTGGATGTTTAAATGGAAAATGTTGTATGTTCTCCTGGACAATACAAGCATTAAGAATTAACAAGTTAAAACACTGAAGTAAGGATAATTAATTATGGGAAATCTGAATATTGATAACAAAGCAAGGAAAATTGATTTTTCAGTATAATTCCAGTATTCAAAAGGACAACAGTTAACAAAGTCTTGTGACAGTTGGATAACGTTAAGCCTTCCTAGAAATAATCAAATACAAACCAACCTAACAATCTTACCTCTGATAACTCCATTCAATATTCACCTATTCACCATATTTGCATAAATAACTTAATCTAGAAACTATAAAATAAAATACCTCAGCCTTTTTTTTCACACCAGAAAAAAAAATTGATTCTTGTTATCACTGAGATTTAAGAACACTGCAAGCATGATGTTGATTCCACTCACATCATATAATTATTTGAGAGAATGTCCTTGTGCACAATATTTAAATAATGACTATAAATTAATTCACATAGAATTATCTTAACTTGAGAGACATTAAGTATTAAAGGGATAAAAAATCTCCGGAGAACAAATAAAATTTTCCTACTTTTCACACCTCAAATCAAGGGCTAAAATAAAATAGATTTATGCTAATTTTTCATGCCACCAGTGCCAAAGAAAAAAAAAAGAAACTGGACCTTGCACCAACTCTTGCACTGATAAGATCAACCCTTAATTTTCAAGGTATACCTTAAAATAAACACACCCATTTGTCATGTAAGCCAGTCTGAATATAACTATAGAAGCATGCCAATAAAAATATAGTAGACATGTTTAAGCCCTTTTTCCCTGGATTATGGAAAGACCGAATCACAACATTTGTTAAAAATATCTCCTTGTTTTTAGTTTTTCCATCCTCTTGAGTTTTTTATGGCCCAATTATAAATGTTCCTTTAAGTTTTACAATGTTGCACAAATATTTGTTACATGATTAATTAGGCAAATATTTTTTTATATCATGTTAAATCTCAATAAATTCGGTTGAAAGATTTAAAGGAATTCCTTTAAAATCGCATCACAAGATCACAATCCACAACCTTGATTATTCAGAGACAAGCTTCCAAAAATATGACTGTTACCATATACCAGTGTTACATGATTATGTAACATCATATGAAATATTTGATATAAGCAGTGTAAATATTGGTCTATAACAAACTAGACAAAAGATTGTTTTAGGAAACTCAAAAAGGTAAAATGGAAACTGTGCCAGATGATTTAGAATTTCACTCAAGTTTCCAGCCCCTTTTGGATCTTGTCTATTTTTCTACATAACATTCTAACATTCTCCATTTTCTCTGCTAATTGATCCTTATCTGCATTCTCATTTTCACTAAGCCACTTAGCTGCCCCCTCAAGACTTGCTTTGAGGTTTTCAACAACTACCTTCTTCATCTCTCTCCTTATCTTTTCCTCATTCAATCTTTTATTTGTGTCATAGGTGTATTGATCCAATGCATTCCTCAGTTCCATAGTTTTCGTCCTATGTCGATATTCAATTTTTAGTTTCTCTGCCTCTGCCATCATTTTGGCAATCTCATCACCGCTCAACGTATCACTCTGATTCGTCATGATCATCGATTCCTTTTATCTCACTTGTCTTATGTTCCCCTAACACCTTTAATTTTTTTTTTCTTTTATCTAGGCTAGATGAGACTATCATTGCAAAGGTTTCATTTAGTTGGTGGCACACATAGTGATGAATAGGTAAATATATGCAAGAAATAAACAAAGGAAACATAATGAGTAATATAATGAGTTACATGTTATGTGAAATTTCAGACTTAAATAATATTTCAAGTCCTAAAACACATACCCAGATACAAATAATCCAACAGGTTGCAATATAACTAATCTCTTTACTAAAGAAATATTTGATTAGTAGGTTGCATGAAAGTAAAAATATCAATTAAAACAATAGCTGAAAGGGAAAAGGAAATCCACATTGTACACATTCCAAATTTTCATCCAAAATAAGACAAGAAAATAAAGACATTTGAAAGAGAACATAATTTGTCTCCAATAGTTCTATTCACTAGGTAAGAAGCTTAAACATGTTTCCTTTGCAAATCCGGCAACAATCCTTATGCTTTCTTTCCCCAAAATCTAAACCCTTTTATATTCAAAAATCTATCTATTTATCCCTTTTCCCCAAGAGAATTTGACCACCTATCTCAACTCTAAACTTTCAATTTATCTTTACATCACAATCTAACTCTCTGGGTACAACTTCACTTGTTACTTCTTAATTACAAACTGCAAAGATTTGTTTGAACTGAGTGGAAGTGTCAGTTCATAATCTTCTCCTTAATTCCACCTAAAAAATCATTGGTTTTATAAAAGGGTAAGTACTTATTACAAGTGGAAATAGTGCCTCTAACTACACCTAAACAAAGTCATATTAGTATAACTAGAGATGGTTTTTTGATAGCTAAAGGAGCATAGGCTCATAGCAAGACTAGACAAAACTCACCCAGAATTTGACGAATTTATGGGAAAAACAACCTCAAATATCTCTTCGATTCACGAAAATTGCGATACCTGTGTAAAACATGAGAGGGAATTTTGTGCATGAGCCCATTCCCAAAAAAAAACTCTTTCAATTTAAAAAAAATAATTTCCATCTATTCGAAAGGAGTTCCCAAAGACAATGATAAAAACAGGAAAAAATAGAGCATTTGGCGAATTTTTGAAAAAAATGGCCTAAAAGGTATCTTTGATACTCCCAAACCATGATACCTATGTAAAATTTGAGAGATGCTTTTGTGAATGGGGATTTTCTCAATAAAAATCTATTTCATTTTTCACAAATTCACCTCCAGTTATTTAGAAGGCGCGTCAAAATCCAATGAATAAAGCAAGGAAAAAAATAGTTTGTTTTTTTTTTTTTTTTTTTTTTTTTTTTTT
>ML788784.1:239012-273483 GCA_009831015.1 Picea engelmannii
GAGTGTATTATAATTCAAAGTGAATACAAAATAAATTATTTCAATAATAAATTTAATGGAGAAATTAGAAGTGGACCCAACCCTAAAATAAGGAAAGTGGGCCAAGTAACCTAGAAGATGTTTTTAAGGAAGCTACTTGGAGAATATAAATAAGAGGCAAGGCTCTCTCATTTGAAACAAACTTGAGCATATTGAATATCTATATATGTATGAGGTAACCAAATATATCTAAACCGGATGTTTGAGTGAAGGTGAATAAAAGAAGGCCGAAATGCAAGGAAGGATAAATTCTTTTGATGGTGCTTTCTAAGGTATGTTATTTACAGGTCATCTCACCATTTTCGCTATAAATTGTTTTCTATAATGATTTAGACTGTGAAATTTCTATACAAGTGAGAAAAAATATCCAAGTATATGTGGTAAAAAATTCAGCTTGTGGGTCATTATAGTTTGGGAGTTACACTCCATGGAAAATAGGGTATGTGGTCAGTCCTGAAACTATTCAAAATCAGGTGTTTCGGGTAAAAACGTCATAACTTCTTCATAACATATCCAAATTTAGTGAGACAAATGTTTTTGGTTAGGGGATAGTCTATAGTATTTTTCCTAATAGTTTTAGATAAATTCATCAAATATTTTGTGTGGGGCATGCTCTACAAGGTCGCTCTCTAGAATGAGCCAGAATTCAGCAAGGTATGCCATTTTTGCTATAACTCATTTTCTGAGAGGTTCCAAGTAGTGAAACTTGGAGGAATTTCATAAAACACATTGAAGAACATTGTCTATCATTTTCATATCTTTATATATTACAGGTTCAAAGTTATGATTACTTCAAGTTAGGGTTGTTGACTAGTCCAAAACTAGGCATGTGAGACTAAAGAAAAGTTTGATGAAAATGCTAGTCTCTTGTTTTTAAAGTTAAGGAATGTTTGCAGGAATGTGATCATATACACCAGGTCTATTATAGAGCTACAAATCATATTTGTATGATGAAATTGATGAGGGCTTTTGGTTGCGGTACATATTGAGTACATGGTTGAGACAAGTAGTTGATGAGTTGGCACACATACATGAGGTTATAGTTGATGATGTTGGTACATGTTGATGATTCATAGTTGATGAGTAGTTGACACATTATTGGTACATACTTGGTACATGGATGGATGCACTTGTTTATGGTATAGGTTGATTATAGGTTGGTGCATGGTTGATGCACTTGTTTATGGTACAAGTTAATTACATGTTGAGGTACAGGTTGATGCATGGTTGATACATGGTTGATGCATGGTTCATATTTATTGGTACAGGTTTACAGCGATATATCTCACAGTGACAGTGTGACAGTGGTTCCATCATTCTACTTCTACTTCAGGGTGGCAAGACATGGCAAGGACAGGTGGTTGTAGCCACCTTCCGGTTGTAGCCGGAGAACATTGGGGGTTGTAGCCTCCTTCTAGTTGTATCCAGAGAATTGGGGAGTTGGAGCTTCCCCCAGGTTGTAGCCTGAGAAACTAGAGGGTTGGAGCCTCCTTCCAGTTGCAGTTGGAAAACAAAGGAAGTTGGTGCTTCCAATGAATGTAATTCTTAAAGACATATAAGAAAAAGCATTGCGTGGTTTTCTCCCAATTTGGGTTTCCACGTAAAACACTAGTGTATTGTGTATGTGTGTGATTGTTTATTTCTTACTGCTCATTATTGGATAATAATTCTACATTGATATAACATTTGAAGAAAATGGATTATAACTACGCTATTACTGATTCACCCCCCCTCTCAGTAATCCAACAACCATCTCTTACTTATTAGAAAATACAAATATATCCTCTTCGGTATCTTCATCTCAATTACTATATGTTGACGGTCTTTCAAATATGGATTAAACAATGCTTTAGAATTCAACCTTAATTGATTTGTGATCCTAGTTTTTCTATTAGGCTTGATGGGAATTTCAGGATTTTGGTTCTCTTTTCTTTTTCTACTATGTTTGGATTCACGGGATTCCTTCAACAATGTTTCTACAAGCACAAATTTTGTAGCCACAATCTCGGGACTGTGTTGTTTAGTCTTCTTTTGCTTCCTTGTTTTTTTTCTGGGATCTTTGCCATGTTGCATGGTGTTTTATATAATATCATCTTTTGAATTCCTAGGTGACAATAAAAACCAAGTATCTAGAAATACTCTATCATTGAGAGCTCTAGCTTCTCTTTAGTGCAACTAAATTTGCATGTTGATATCCAATTGAATGAAATCTATGAAGATGATCAATCTTGTTTCTATGTGTGTACTCAATTTTGATTGTGGTGCTATGATTCTAGGCCAATTACTTCACATAAACAACATATTGTAAAGTGCAATCAACACAATTCAAAATATCAACGAAAATGCAAGAATCCAACATTTAACATGATCAGTGGTATATCGATACCTAATATAACAAATCTCTTGTCTGACACTGATTCAAAATAACTATGTTCTATAGCTCTATTTTGAATGGAACTCACTCTAGCATAGCAATATCATCCTCATTGCAATGCAATCTATAATGTGAGCTCTAGTTTTCAAATACGTAACCCGACACTTTTGTCTTTTGTTTAGAATTGGCACACTCTATTATAGAATTGGGTTCATGTAACCAATTGCATTCTTTATAACCAAAACAAATAGCACAATTGTGAAATTGATTGCTCCAACAAATACAAGGGAAAATGTTGCTTCCTTCAATGGACATGCATAATAATCAAGAAGCAAAACAAATCCCTCACTTCCAAGTTTCCTATGTTTAAGCTCAAGCTTCAACTTAGACTTTTCAAGGAAAACCATATTCATAAATCTAATGCATTTTCCCAATCACTGGAAGGTCATATACAAAGCTTTCATTTACAAGTGTTAAGCTAGAATCTTGTTTAAGTCTTCAACAGTAAAACCATTTCCAAGAAAATTGGATTAAATAGAAATTAGACAACCTCATAATGAAGAAAATACTATTAGACTTCTCGTAATCGCAAAAAGGTGGCATCCCAAAAATTAAAATAAAACATTGAAGCATGAATTTAATAATTCATTTAAACGATCGTATTTCCATATCCAACCAACCAATTAAGATATGGTCAAGAGAGAGAAAGAGATAAAACCATTTCCAAACAATGGTTTCCCCACATAAATAGTACGATCTTCATACAACTCTAGGAGACAAGGAACAACCACCCATTACTAGCATATGACCTATATGGCCTCAAAGCTCCATGAAACCATTGTGTATGTATTGTTGGAGGTGAGTACGACCTTTGGGAGAGGCATAGAGTCTCAATTCACCCATCAATTATTGTGTACAGGTTTTTTTTAGATGTCAACGACCTAGAAATGGATTATTTATTGAATACAAGAAATAGAAATATCAATGTAGCTCGAAAGATGCAATAACGATACAACTATAGCCATTGAACTGATTCATCAATTGGATGGATGGTATGCATTCTCTTTTTGTTGGATTTCATCAATTTCTAATGGAGAGAGGATGAAATTTTGAGTGAACTTAACAAAGCTATAGCTAGGAATGGATTCTCACACCATCACGATTAAGAAAGAAACAACTAAATACAAGGTATTGCTTTCAATAACCCACATACTGAATCCAACACAAAATTTAATGTCAGTGCCACACATATTTTACCATAACAATCCATTGAATGCAACTATAAATTAAATTCCATCACATGGTGATTAAATCACACACATAATTGACATACAGATTTTACATTGAAAGCCTAAATGGGAAAGCCAACATTCAAATGTTTTCTTAGTCTTATTTCGATAATTTTTTATTACAATACAACACATGGCTCTTTGTGCATCCTCCTCTATTTGGCCAACTATTAGCAAAATTCCCATTGAATGTGAAATTACAAGAAGAAATGGAAAAATATGGGGTAATGGGAAGGCCAATAGGGTTGACCTTTCATTTCCTATTCCTCGGTATTTTCTCTCCTATTTTTATTTTCTATTTTATTTAATTGTTGTTTTTCCTCTCTATGTCTCATTTAATTTTTTTTGTTACACTTGCATTGTCCTTTATAGTTTGTCTAACCTTCACTAATTATCGAACTACATTAGCAAGTACTAATTCTTACGACCATTCTCTTATTCAGATCCATTTCAAGTCGCAGAGGGATGAACAACCTTCACAGGTGAAGTAGTTAATCACATGATTCTTCACCTCACCTAAAATTTGAATTAATGAAAGTTTCCTTATCCCTTGTCATGTGTCTTAAATGTCTTCATTGGCTATGAAGAAATATCCTTTGAATTTCATGGATTTAGCTCTTTCCTTGAACCAGTTTTTTCTTTCCACATACGACTTTGTAACTCTATCAATAACCTCCTTGAACCCTGAACCTCCAATTCATTCACCCTCATGGTTTCATTCTGTAAATTGTGGTCGAGTTCTGCCACCAACACACAAATACCTTGAATCTTCTTGAAAATTTGCAACCAACCATCTTGCCTAAAACTATTTGCAGTAAAAACATTGTTGAGAATTATTTTTATAGAGGTATGCTCATGCTTATTCATATCACCCCTCAACTTTGCTCAATGACAACCCTTAATCAATATCATTATGTTGGAAATTTGTTTCTTAATGAAGAAGATGAGGATGGCATATTACTTGTTCATAATTCAAACTAATCTATGCTCGTGCTCAAATCTTTCCATAATCACTACATTTTAATTTTTGGTGTGGTTGGTTCCATCAAAAAATTGACACATGGGCCATAATCACTTAGTGTTGTTTTAACTGGATAAACCATATTATTGAACCATCAACTTATAAACATATGATGAAATTAATAAGGGCAGATGCGCATGGAATTGAAACTTAGTCATGCAACTTTAAAAGTGAAGTCATTATCCATGAATATGACAAATTATGAAATGTATGAAATTAGTCTTTCCCTCTCGCGATGATTTTCATTGGTAGATAAAGAAGAAATTATTTCATTGGTTCAAGATCAAGCATCCCATTGGTTGCATACTCAATTGATACGTTTAGTGACTGCCATGATAGCATTGGGTTCAAGTTTCACTTTGATGATATCTTATGTCAAGATATGTGCATATCAGTGCATGAATAACTCAAGAAGGAAGGAATATCAGTGTTAAATAAATAACATGAGTGAAAATAGACATTTTTTACTTTCAACTCTTTGTTGTCAATCTTCCATCTGGTTCTATACGACAATGTCTTATATATCGAAGACTTGGAAGTATGAAAATATTGTCATGACGAAGCCTCTACTAGATCAACCAGTCCAACAAGGTAGAGGTTAAATTTGACGAGTATTTACCCATTTCTATCATATTTAACTACCATATACAACCAATTTTAAAATCGACGTGTCAATCATGATGTTTATTTAATTTTCAAAATTGTCAAATTGATGTGCAAATTAAAAGCTTTCCAATATATATATATATAATAAACATCATGATTGACACGTCGATTTTAAAATTGGTTGTATATGGTAGTTAAATACGATAGAAATGGTAAATACTCGTCAAATTTAACCTCTACCTTGTTGGACTGGTTGATCTAGTAGAGGCTTCGTCATGACAATATTTTCTATATATATATATATATATATTAGAGCACAAACCAATCTCTCTCAAATTTGATCAAATTTGATAATTCAATTCGGGCTTAAAGGACTTCATGTTTTTGAGGCTCCTCTTTGGTCCAAAATGATAAAATTCTATGATTTATAATCATAGAAATCAACGAATCTGATCAATTTGGGGTAAAGGGGATCCCTTAGAGCTTGAAGTCCCTTAAGCCCAAATTGATCAGAATCATACTCTGATCATCAATTTGAGGTTAAGGGGAACCCCTGATTAGAAATCAATGACTCTGATCAATTTGAGGTTAAGGGGATCTCTGATAAGCATGAATTCCCTTAAGCCCGGATTGATTAGAGATGTTGATTTCTATGATTATAAATAAATATCTTTGATCGGGTTAAGGGACTTCACCCTTCCTTGGGCTCCCCTTTGGAATGAAATGATCAAAGTAGTTGATTTTTTAATCAATGGATTTCATCAAAGGCGTCGAGCTTGATTTAGTTGGAAGAACTTGCTTTTGAATCTTCATTAATTTTAGTACGATTATTAAATTTTGATGGGATTTGTTGTGTACTGCATCACATGATTTTGTCAAGATTTTTTATGAATTTTTATGATTTTTAATTAAATTATTTCGTTTTGATTAATTGTGGTAGTTGGATTTAAATTTTAGAATGTGTGGGCACTGGTATCATTTCTAAAAGGCCCACATTCGGGATGACTTGTTTTATTGAGAGTAGAGACTGTGAGAGCCTAGTTTTATTTCTCGAAAATTTGTTGAAATAGCATGACTATAACACTCAACAAAATAAATTGGATTTTGATTATTTTTGTAGGTGTTTTGTGGCCATGCTTAAATTGGACATCATTTCTTTTTCTTTTGATCATCACATAATCTCTTATAACTCATATTATTATTTTCATCTTGTGATGTTTCATTAGAATGAATAGTTTTGATTATATGTTTATTTGTAGTAAATAGGATGAAGATTAGAAAACATCAAATCCTTTAGATGGAAACTCTTTTAATTTTTCCCATAGGAAATAAGTATGTATTAATAATTTTGATTATATATATATGTTTTGAAGTGTTTGAAATACTTGTTGAACACATTGAAGGTGTTGATTCAATATCTTACTTCTAACCAATAATATGCCCTATTAATTTAGGCATTTCGCAAACAAGTGCAACTAGTTTCTTTGATTTTTGTTTGATAATGTATGTCTCATGCTATGTCGCGACTCTCTTCCTGATTGTAGAAATCCTATATTTTATTTGTTCATCAAAACCACTGTATAGTAGAAATGTAGAGGCCTTTATGCCCACCAATCCATTCGGTGAGATCATTAAAGCACCTTGAAAATGTTTCAAAACATTCAAATAATTGTTTAACTAAGGTCACTAATCATCTGGTTGGGCAACAGGACCTACCATCAATGAAGAGCACCTTTCTTTAGTGAGTTAGGTTCTCTATTATCTAGCAATTGGTAAGTTACCCATCTTTCCCAACATTATCCACTATCTTCATATAGGATTAGAAAAGAGGGGAAAGCTACTAGTATTGTGGATTATAAAGTAGTCCATCAATACATCTCCATTAAGGAATTACCATATTAGACTCTTAAAACCCAACTATTAAGATCATTTTTCGCCATATATGACTAACCTATGTCGAATAATAAAGATCTGACAAATCCATATAAATCAACAAAAATTCATTCAACTTGGAAACACTGTAGGCCTATCTACAAATAGATAAGATAAATACCTACTATATTTTTTTCTATACCCAACACACCCATCATATCATTAAATATTCATTGGATGTGTAGGAGCATAGATCTCCATTCAGTTGAAACGCTTATGCTATTAGGTTTTCTACTATCTCTTTTGTTCGAAGCAAATATATTGTAATATGTAATATCCATAGACTACTCATTGAGAGATCAATTAATAGAGAACCATTGTATTACTCCTAGTAAACCATCATCTTATGTCCCCAGTATATGAATGAGATACGCCAACCTAGTAGTGAGCAATCTAGTATCTCCTTCTTTAAATCATGATAAGTAAGCACTATTGTTAAAGGACCGTTCTTTAGTAGAAATGTAGAGACCTACTTATGATCAAACACCAGTAAACTAAGAAGGAATCTCAAAGTATAAAACAAGTATAGTAACCAATATAGTTATAAGTGTAGTGTCAATCAGAAAACTAAGTTGAAAATAAACTATCAGTGTTATCTAGGTAGTACTAGTATGTGTTGTGTCAAGTAGAAAACTAAGCTGAAACTAAAATAGCAGTATTAGCTAGGTAGTACTAGTATGTGTAGTGTCAATCATAAAACTAATCTAAAATTAAACTAGTACTATTAGCTAGGTAGTACTAGTATGTGTAGTGTAAATCCAAAAACTAAGTTGAAACTAAACTAGCAATATTAGCTAGGTAGTACTAGTATGTGTAGTGTCAATAAAAAAACTAAGTTGAAACTTACCATGTTTATTTATTTACCATTGAATGAGAACATATAATTCCATCTTAAATCATTGTCACCTTCGAAAATGTAGAAAGATTGATTACAATCTCAATCTGCAAGTTGAGTACAAAATCCAAAATGCACAAATTAAAGTAAACAATATGGATGTTTAAATGGAAAATGTTGTATGTGTTGTTGGCCAATACATGCATTAAGAATCAACAAGTTAAAACACTGAAGTAAGGACAATTAAATTATGGGCAATCTTAATATTCATAACAAAAGAAGGAAAATTGATTTTTCAGTATAATTCCAGTATTCAAAAGGACAACAGTTAGCAAAGTTATCCTGGACAATACATGCATTAAGAATCAACAAGTTAAAACATTGAATTAAGGACAATTAAATTATGGGAAATCTGAATACAATATGAATATTCATAACAAAAGAAGGAAAAATGGTTTTTCAGTATAATTCCAGTATTCAAAAGGACAACAGTTAACAAAGTCATGTGACACTTAGATGGCATTAAGCCTTCCTGACAATAATAAAATACAAACCAGCATAACAATCTTACCTAAATAAAGTACCCCACCTCACTTAGATTTAAGAACACTTCAAAGCATGATAATTCTACTCACACCATATAATTATTTGACACAATGCTTTTGGGCAGTGTATTTAAGTATTAAAGGGATTAAAAATCTTGAGAGAACAAATAAAATTTTCCTACTTTTCACACTTCAAATCAAGGGCCAAAATAAAATAAATTTATGTTAATTTATCATGCCACCAGTGCCCAAAACCACCAGTTGCCCCCCCAAAAAAGCACCAAAAAAAGAAACTGGACCTTGCACCAATTCTTTGCACTGATAAGATCAAACCTTAATTTTCAAGGTATACCTTAAAATACATGCACCCATTTGTCATGTAAGCCAATCTAAATGCAAATATAGAAAAATTGTTAAATTATGAGCTTGATTTCTTATGCAGATTAATTCTTTTATTTTCTTCAACACTTTGATTCCAGATTAATACACTTCAACAATACCAAATCATAATCGAATTGCAATAACTATGTATATAAGTAAGAATGCACATCAACAACACATATACCCCGGGGAAACCCTGTATAGGGAGAAAAACCCCAACAAACGATATTCCTTTACTGCATTAATAAACAAAGATCACTTACAAATATCCATCATGAATGTTTTTCTCTTAAAGAGCTTGCCAAGATGACTCTAACCTAACAAATACCTAAAAGACCTTTCTAAAATATACCTCTGATATGTTGTGTCTATTGTTGATATACAACCCTGATATGCTACTTTGGTATGATGCATCTTTATCACTGATATGTGCCTCTATTGCTTCTCCCTTTACCAGCATATCAAAACTATGTTAAAGAGAGGGGTCGACCTCTGCTCATATAGGTTGAAGAGGAGAGGCTCGAAATAGTAACTTGTTTGCATGCTTTAATCATAACTCAACTTCATACTTTAGTTCGAACTTAGAACTAGACTTGAGACTGGTATAATTTAGTTTGAAAATAGAACTAGACTTGAGACTTTAGTTACAACTCAACATTACACTTTAGTTCGAAAATAGAACTATACTTGAGACTGGTATGATTTAGTTCGAAAATAGAACTAGACTTGAGACTTCAGTTACAACTCAACATTACACTATAGTTCAAAATAGAACTAGACTTAATACTTCAGTTACAAATCACCATTACACTTTAGTTTGAAAATAGAACTAGACTTGATACTTCAGTTGCAACTCAGCATTACACTTTAGTTTGAAAATAGAACTAGACTTGATACTTCAGTTGCAACTCAACATTACACTTTAGTTCAAAAATAAAACTAGACTTTAAGACTTCAGTTACAACTCGACTCTTTACAAGGCAATTCCAAATTCTCTTCATGGCGGATAATGTTACATGTGCCAACGCACTAGATCAATACATTTATATCATTTTCAATATTAGGAATATCATTTGTTTCTAGCTCATAGGAATTTTATCTTCAACCTAACTTTTGTTAGATGCCTTGAATTCTTCTCATGGCTCACAAGGCTTGACTATGCTCATAGAGGTTGTACGTTCCCCCTGGATTTTTCACTAGTTTGTCTATGCTCATAGAGGTTGTATGTTCCCCCTGAATTTTTCACTAGGTTGTCTATGCTCATAGAGGTTATACGTTCCCCCTGAATTTTGCATTAGAATCACATAGCATCTCATTTGTCCTGACTTTTGGTTTGACTCAAAGAGGTTGTACGTTCCCCATGGCTTTTGTCAATACCTCACAAGACTAGTTGATTCTCCAAATCTCCCTATCTAGCCTCAGGGTGGCCCATATGGCCTCTCATTAGAGAATGATTGTCGATGTTGCCAAATTTAACACTCCCTCTTAGCGAGGGAGTCATTCTCAGCCACACCAATCTTGCCTCTCAGCTACACAAACTTTCTCGAGGTCAGAGTCTTGGTTAGGATATCAGCTACCTGCTTGCTCGTGGCTATGTACTATAACTTTACAGTTTTTCTATGGACCGATTCTCGGATGTAGTGGTACCTAATGTCAATATTTTTTGACATGTCGTGAAATACCGGGTTCTCTGTCAATTTTATGCAACTTTGATTATCACAGTGAACCACCGTCGTCTCGAGCTTGTCACCAAACAACCCATAAACCAATTTTCTGAGCCATACTGCTTCCTTGCTAGAATCACTTATTGCAATGTACTCAAACTCTATTGTACTCTGTGTAATGGATCCCTGCTTCCAGCTTGACAAAGATATCATAGCGGATCCTAAACTGAAGCAGTATCCCGAAGTACTCTTCCGATCTACTAGTCTTCCTTCCCAGTCAGCATCTGTATACCCATGCAGAAATAAACCACCACTGGATGTATATCTCATACCATAAGTAATGGTCCCTCTGAGATATCTCAAGATGTGCTTTGCTGCTACCCAATGTCTCTATCTCGATTCAGTCATGAACTGACTCATTGCAATCACTGCATAGCATATATCTGGCCTAGTGTGGATCATGTACATCAATGATCCAATCAACTACCTATACATGGTGGGATCCACCAAATCTAAACATGTATCATAATCATACAGCTTCCTCAGGTTGGTAACCATCGGAGTAAACATGGATTTGCAATTCATCATAAAAACCTCTTTATTACATCCACTGTGTATTTTCCTTGTGCCGGAAATATCTCGCCCTGTCTTTGCCACACTTCCAATCCTATGAAGTATTACATCAAGCCTAATTCTTTCATCTCAAATTATGAGGTTAGCTCCCTCTTACACCAGGATATTATCCCTTCATCTCCTGTTAGAAAGAGATCATAAACATACAGGATTAATATAACAAGTTGGTTACCTCTTACCTTAAAGTACAGATTTTCATCAGCATCACTTTTCTGAAATCCCAGGATTGTAAGAAATCCATCAATCCTATCATACCAAACTCTGGGAGCCTGCTTAATAGCATACAAGGCCTTCCTTAGCTTGCATACATGAGTGCCTTTGTTATGAAGTACAAAACAATCTAGTTGTTCCACAAAGACCTCATGTTGAATCTTTCCATTCAAGAATGTTGTTTTTACATCCATATGATGTAGCTTCCAACCAAGAATGGAAGCTAAAGAAATAATAGTTCGAATGGAGGTATCCCTGGCTACAGGGGAAAAAGTCTCTTCATAGTCAATTCCTTCTTTCTGAGTGAAGCCTTTGGCTACAAATCTTGCTTTGAATTTTTACACACTTCCATCAGCTGCATGTTTGATCTTATACATCCATTTGGAAGAAACCATTGATTTGTCTTTTCACCTTGGCACAATGTCCCAAACATTGTTCTTTATAATAGACATGTATTCCTCAAGAATGGCATCCTTCCATACTTGTAATTTATCTTCTTCTTCAAATGAAGAAGGTTCGACATCACTAAAGCTGGTCATCAATGCAACATAGCCTCCAAACCTATGAGGCCTCTTCTTTTCCCTAGAATTTCCTTTGGGAGAAACTATCCTTTCTGCATCCTGTACTATTTCTTTAAGCCACCTTGGCTTCCTTTTGGCTATATGTTCTTCAAGAGTTATTTCTAACACTTCAGCAGGTTCTAGAGGCTCATTACTTGGCCCTTAACGAGGTTCCTCACTCTGATCATCTAACTCTTCATTTTTAGAAGAGGGTGAAGCTAGTTGAACTACTTCCAATTCCTATTGAAGCTCTCTAGATTTCTTAAATGCGGCTTCCTCATGGAAAGTCACATCTCTCCTTACCTCAATTTTCCTCTAACCTGGTACATAAATCCTGTAAGCCTTGGAGTTCTCACTGTACCCCAAAAAAACCCCTTTCTTGCCTAAGGGTTCCATCTTTTTCCTCTTTTCCTTAGGGACATGAATATACACAGGGCGCCCAAATATCCTTATATGCCCTACTTCAGGTTTGATCCCTTAGAAGACCAATTCAAGAGTCATTTACTTCAAGATAGCATGTTGACACCTGTTCTGAATATACACGGCAGTGGAGGTAGGTTCTTCCCATAAAGAATTTGGCAGATCCTAGTCAAACATCATTGCTTTCGCTGCCTAACAAATTGTCTTGTTTTTCCTCTCAGCAACTCCATTTTGCTGAGGGTTATATGGCACGGTTAACTGTCTCTTGATTCCTTCTGAATTGCAGAAATCCTGAAACTAGAGAGATTCAAACTCTCCTCCATTGTCTGTTATAAGGATTCTAATTTGTTTTCCTGTCTATTTTTCAATAAAGGCTTTATACTCTTTGAATTTATCAAATGTGTCACTTTTAGCTTTAAGAAAATATATCCAACATTTTCTTAAGTAATCATTAATAAAAATGACATAATATAAACAACCACTGAGTGATATGTCAAATTGACAGTTTTTCAATGGCTATTTTTCAAATTTTTTTATTAAGATTTGATATATCAATTTGACAATTGTTTAATAGTATGTTCCTTAAACATGAAAAGAATGATAATGACTTATTTTTTCCTCCAACGATGTATTTATTATTAAAATTATGTTTTTAACAAACAAAATATAATGAAACAATCTACAGAGACTCTATTTTATTATGACTATAATTTTGAATCTAACGGATGAATATTATAATTTCTAGAATTTTTTGAAGTTGAACAAGCTAAAAACGTTGCGGATTTTAGACACATGTTTTCCTCCACCTTGTATCTATCTTATTTTTTACTTAAAAATAAAATCTAAAAATACCCTTTTGAAAATAGCAGTTTAAGGATTATGAATATAAGTTTTTCTAAAATTTTCACTGTGTATTTTTAGAGATACAGATATTTCATTTCACTAAATCATAATGTCTGCTGAAAATATTATGCAGTGATTTTTTTTTTTAAATTAAATAAAATTAGATAAAAATAATGAAAATGAAAACAAATTATAGGAATTGAAAGTAGATTCAATTTTGCAAATGCTAGTATCATTTGCGAAACTGAATTCTGAGTATTTGTAGGAGTTTGCAACCTCCAAAGTTCAGGTAAGCTTGGGGAAATTCTCTGGTTTCTGTTTACAGTCCCAATTTCTGGTTTTCGTCCAAAAGAATCTTCCAGCTGAAACAATATTCTTTCAACCGAAAGACTAAATTCTAACGAAAACCGTCAAAACTAAACGGTTTCCAAGGTTTTCGGCTGAAAAAACATTGTTTCGGCCAAAAGATGGTTGACAGAATTCCGTCGGTTGGAAAAAATGAAAAGACATGTCGTATAGTTTCATTTCATGCCTAATCATATAAATACACTTTCGACCAAACACATTTAACATAATTCATCGCTTGTTTGATCGTTTTCTAGAGAATCTAAATAAATTTTTGAATCATCTTTTTAGTTTTTGTTGAATAAGGTAATTGATGTTTGTTCAAGTTTTTATTGGAATAACAATTTATATGTTGAAAGATAAATGTTGAGCATTTTTTCAAGGTGAAGTCTTTGTTGAACATATATTTTATAGATAACTATAAAAGTCATGGGAAAAAAAAATTGCGCAAGAGAAAATTTGATCGCACTGGAGATGATACTCTAAATGACGAACAAAGGAAAGAACATTATTGGAGAAAGAAACGAGAACATGCAAATATTGAAGAAATAAACGATGATAATGTAAATAGAGATTTTCAACACGAAGAAGTCCAACCAGGTATGCATGCACATATTGTCTATATTAAAAGTATAGAATTCAAATTTAAAATATTGTTTAATATACTTGATTGTAATTACAATTTGATGTTTTTCAAAAAACATAAATCGATTTGTCTCATAATGTCGAAGAAGGCATTGAAACCGAAATTGAAGCAGAAGACATTGAAACCAAAATTGAATCATAAGACGTTGAAACCGAAATTGAAGCAGAAAACGAATCACCTATAGGTATGTACATAAATTTAGATAATACAAGATGAACACTTGTATATATAGTTTAGTAATTTATGTTCGGGTTTTGTTTTTTAATATAAACTTTAAATTGAAATATGTTGGTCCTTGACCAAGTTTTGGGAGATCCTTGGTCAAGTTTGACCTAGTTTGGGACTTTGACAGCCTGTCGAAGATGGAGCGCAATATAAAGCAAAGATCGCAGGATCTCGGCCACGTTTTGGGTCCTTTTTGGGAATTGGGATTATGTAACGGGTATGGGATGTCGGCCCATGGGTTTACCCATGTTTAGGCCTATGTTGTAATGTATAAATAGATGTCTAGGCTATGTAAGAAGGGAGGATCTAAGGGAGATACATATCTGTGTGATATTGAGCTAAGTGTTAAGTAAGGATTGTAAGAGTTTTGTGCATGTTGTGTGAGACTTGCAGGGATACATGCAAGTAATTGTAAGAAGACTTGGTGTTGTACCCTAGCTCGAAGAAGGAGGATCTGGCGGAGTGCGCACAGATCTCCTGTCTTCTACAGAGTAGGATTTTGATGCTATGTGCATGTAAGGAGCTTGACAGAAATAATAAAGAAGAAGTTATGGTGGATGTAGCCCCAGGGTGGGGGTGAACCATGTAAATACTGTGTTATTCTTATTTGTTCGATGTCTTGATATGTTTATGTCCTTACTTGATAAGTGCTTTGATATAGATAGATAGATATGTTTAGGGTTTGTGCTAATGATGTATATGGATGTAGATCTGACCTATGTGAATATGCTTAGTGCTTGAATCTGCTAGATTTAATCTACCTATTTATGATAAGTGGTAGATACATCATATCTGATTGAATGATGTGATGCTATGTTTTATCTGCGCAGTATATAGTGGTTAAATATTGATGAACTATCGGTGCTAAGTGTTTTGTTAATTATTAGAATCACATATCTGTGTCCCAGCAAAGGTTGCAGACACCTGAGTCCTGCAACCACCCCTGCCTCTACCTCGGATGAGACTTCATCTGCTTCGCAGGTGTTGTCGAAAGGGTCTATAGTTAGGGTTTTGTTGATGCGTTGTTGTAGCATTGAACCCTAGGTCTGCCCCTGTGCCAATAAATGGTTCTATTTTCGGGACCTGAAACTATAATTGCTGGGAATTGAGAAAGAAGAATCTTTGTGCAAAGATCCGAACTGAAATAGTGGAAGCTCTATGCATAGATATTTCTCTCTAGTGCGCAGTATTCTACTTGATTTATAAATATCTAAAGAAAGAATCTCGATCAGAAGAAAAGAGGTAAGATCTACAAGATTTGTGCTTGATAAAGGTAATAATAGTGAAAAATTCTAGATCTGAAAGCTTTGTGCTTCGTAGAAGTAAGATAAGTGGAATTTTTTTTTCTAAAGAATGAATCTAGGTATGTTTGATAGATTCTATCCTAGATTGAAAACTAGGGTACTAATAGATGAAAGAAAGTTTGATATGAGTAGATTTGATAAGAATAGTGAAAGATGTGTTATACCTATGCAAAGAAAGAATGTTTGGACTAACAACTGGATGCAAGATCCTAGAAATAAATGTTTGTAGGTTAGCTACCATGATCCTAGTGCGCAGTACAGGAAAGGATGGGGATCATCTAAAAGAAAGAGAGGATTAACCCTCTGTTACAATTGCAGAAAATCAGGACATCTTGCTAAGGAATTCCCTGGGAGAAGACCTAGTTGTTTGTGTTGCAAAGCTATGGACCATGAAGTATTGGATTTCCCTAGAATTATTGCTAATCTTGAAAGAATGAACATGAGACACGAAAACCCTAAGGAAGATCTAGAAATGGAAGAACCCTAGAAAGAATCAGAGAAAGTATTGCTACATATGAAAGAAACCTTGAATGACCACTGACATGTCAATTTATCAGAGGTCTTTAAAGAAAAAGAATGCCTTGAAGCAAGAATAGGAGACTTCGACATTGGTTTTGTTATAGATGAGAAAACACAAGTGAATATCATGACAGAAAGAACTTGGGAACTTTTAGGAAAGCCTTCTATGATTCCTTCATTGGGATCAATAGGGTTATTTAGAGGAAAGATGATAAACCTCTGTAGAAAGCTCACTCGAATACCTATGAATGCTAACAAAACTTTGACAGAAGAGGAATTTGAAGTTGTTAAATTTATTGAGGACAACTCTCCATTTACTATGTTGCTCAGAAAACCTTGGATTGAAAGAGATCAGGCCAGAAGGGAAGAAGAAGAAGAAGTTTTAGAACAACATAAGAAAGAGTTGAGAGAATTCATGACTAGAAAGATCACACACTTGATTGAAGAACAGAAGAACATATCGAAGCTATTTAACACCAGAGACCCAGATTTCGAAGTTGCAAGAACACTAGAATACCCATAGGAGATCGAAGTACCTATTCTAGATAAAGAAGAAGTATCACCCTCGACTCTTAGGAAAGAATCTCAACAACGCGAAGTAACTATGGAAAAAGAAGATAAGAATCAGAATGGAAAAAGGCATACCAAAACAAATCTCACTAGGAAGAAGGATAGGAGGCTAAGTAAGAAGAGAGATAATATTGACAAGTTACAGAAGGTTCCAGCGGGAACTTCACAGAAGGAAAATTTGCAAAATTGGAGCTTTGCCGGAATATCAAAACAACGTCCCATGGCACTTCACCATGGAGAAGAAATATAACCATTGGGAACAAAATAACCATTCGACTGACCCACTAAATGGGAAGAAAGGCATTTATGGTTCACCACTAGACCGTTCAACTGCGTCGTAACAGACAGAACATAGTTAATGAAGGCTTCTCGCCCATTGCAAGATATATGTTACCAAGTTTTCTATTTATCCCGTCGCGCCATGCACTGAGAACACTTTTGCTAACCGTGGATTTGAGCTCGCAGACTTTTTGATTTCACACAGTGATTATTTCTCTATTGCCCTCTATCTCATTGAACCCGAGATTTCCAACCTCGAGTGTGTATGTCAGACGAGTTGAGCATTGCAGAGAAATTTGTTGAAGAAGTTTTGATCGACCTCATGACTGAAAGAGACATGTCAATGTCTGCGGGTGTACAAGATTCATCGATGAGAACAATGCAGGCTTCTTCATCGACTGCTTACAGATCCGGACCATCCCGACCATCAGCAGAAAAGAGGACAAGCATAAAGATGACCTCACAAATCCAAAATAGATTCCAACCATATTTCCCGATTACATCCCGCCTTTGGGTGGCGCGGTGAGTCGCGATAGTGTACCATGAGATTTTAAGTACACCATAATTACTGCGTACCTCCCAAAGGGGATACGTGTAGTTCGAATAGACCAGGATAAGATCGCAGCACTAAAGTTCAGTGACTTCAATCTCGGAGATCTCAAGGTCTATGGTATGCTCTCCCCATACAATTACCTAACCAAAAATAAAGGGAAAAATTCAAAGATAATCCCTCAGCAGTGGACTATGGACCTCACACAGTCCACCCTGCTGAATGTCATGAAGATCCCACATTTCGGAAGACACCAGGAAGTCAACACCTGTGTCAAGCTGCTACTGTTGTGTTACCATGGTGGCTACTTATGGATAGACCACCGCATTACAGTTGACCCAACACTGATCCATAGGATCATAGGCCTGAGTATGCAAGGACCTAACCCACAGGACTTTTATCCAGGAAAATCTGCAGATCGCGCACTAGCACAGAAGATCAAGGACACCTATGGCGATGTCGAGAAGGGAGCAAGAGGCTACAAGGTAGCTTCCATCCAGAGTGGCACAGTGTGCCTCACATGTCAACTAATATCTAGGAAGTTAGTAAGAAATAACCGACCTATGCAGGTCACCGACTTTGTCATTGACCTTGCAAGGAAGTGTGGAGAAGGCCTACAAATGAACTGGGTGAAGTACCTAGTTAACTAGTTGGAAATAGATTACCGAGAAACACAAGATCAGGGTTATGAATTTCATTTCAGTTGACTCATGGTCCTCATTGCATTTTTTTCCTGGGAGATGACAGAAGGAGCGACCTTCTCAGACATAGAGTTGTTTGAACCGCTTGTTGTAAAGTTCGCTACCATGCGGTATTCCATTGATATGAACAAACAGTGGAAGTCAAATGTTGTGTTCCATACATACTACCCCCAGCTAAAGAGAACCACCGAAGTTGAGCCTCACATGACTCTGAATACCTTATAGAGGTTCCAACCCCTAATAAAGTTCAGCACAGATAGGCACTTCACCTACATTACATCGCGAGAAGATGAACATAAAGGGAAGCTCCAGACATATTATAATCTTACAAAAGAAGACCTTGAAGAGATCACTAAGGAATGGTCCGCTGACCTCCTTATCCCCACCAACCCCACAGAGATGTCCAACCCTGATAGCTTGGAGACCGCACATAAATAACAAAAGACACCCAGACCTAGCAAAACGAAGCAGACTGAAGAGGTTCAAGACCTAAGAAACACCTCAGGGAAGACTTCTTCCATGTCACCTGACCAAGGGGGTGGTGACTAAGTAGAATATGGATAGAGGCCTAGCGATGTAACACTGCCCAGAGACACGGTGGACCCATTGAAGAAGAGGAAGGTTCTCCCCCCCGAAACCTTCTTCTCGGAAGAAGTCAAAATCCACCATGACCAAGATGCGGACTATCCTGACCTCTGACGATTTTGACTTCATCATAGCACCCCTGAACAATGCTTCACCGGAAATAGCATAAAAACAAGTGGCTAAGTAGGAAGAAATGTATTATAGGATTGAAGTCGAACTCTGGGGAGTACAACAGGCCCTTCAGTCTAGTCACGTAGTCTCCACTATGCCCCTACCATCAGAAAAACCAGAATTGTGAGATGAGCCAGCCCAACTCCACCGACTATCTGATACAGTCGAAGCTCGCCTTTGCCGAGCATAAGAGGAAACAGAAAAAACCACCCAGGCTTTGGCACAAGTACAAGGATTACTTGTAGAGCAATGTTGAACTGCAGAATAGGAAAAAATTGCTCTCCAAGCAAATTTCGACGAAGAAAAAGTGCATATGTAGCAAGGAAAATAATAGTTGCTCGCAAAGCAACTCGAAGTGAAAGAAGCAGTCAACAAATCACTTCACTCTATGACAGTCGTAGAAATAAAGGCAGAATATTAAGTCACGTAGCAAGTTGAGAAACTCGCAGAAGCTATCCAGCAGTTACAACAACGCATAGCAAAATTAGAGCTCTACACAGTGCCCGAGACTCCATAGGAGGTAATGGATCAAAGAGAAGAAATTGCTCGAAGTGCAGTT
Organism: Picea engelmannii; assembly: GCA_009831015.1. NCBI lineage: Eukaryota > Viridiplantae > Streptophyta > Pinopsida > Pinales > Pinaceae > Picea > Picea engelmannii. The sequence goes on from ML788784.1 coordinate 258,819, forward strand.
GAGGGAATAAAATCCCTTGCTATGGAATGAAAGCAACTCACTGATCGCAGTGCCCAGACCTACGAGAAACTCATAGAGAATCCAGAACTGAAGGCACTGGAGTTGCAACTCCAAGAGGTGAAGTATCAAGCCATAAAGATATAGGTGAAGTTGAAGCCCCTGCCAGCTATGGAAAGAATGAAGCGCTCCCAAGAGAAATGCACCACCCAAAAATAGATCCACACTATTCAGATCATATTTATGGAAGTAACTCAAAGGCTCCAACCTGTACAAGATAAGGCCTACCAATTTTTCATAGAGGTCGAAGGCCGAGGAGCAGAACTAGAGCAGGTTGTCGTTGCAGCTGAACAATGCCTAGAAGGACCTTTCAATGATGCAGTCATCCAAGAGTTTTTTGAACATGAGGCCTTGGAACAACAACAAGTCCAAGCAACTCTAACCACACTTGAGGATTTTGAGGCAAAACTACCCAGATAAAAGTGACTCAGGACGAGTCACAGGTGAGTGTTGGGGGCCTGTTGGCCCTTGACCATGTTTTGGGAGATCCTTGGTCAAGTTTGACCTAGTTCAGGACTTCGATAGCCTGTCGAAGATGGAGCGCAAGAAGAAGCAAAGATCCCGAGATATAGACCCTTTTTGGGTCCTTTTTGGGAATTGGGATTATGTAACAGGTATGGGATGTCGGCCCATCGGTTTACCCATGTTTAGGCCTATGTTGTAATGTATAAATAGATGTATAAGCTATGTAAGAAGGGGGGATCTAAGGGATATACATATCTGTGTGATATTGAGCTAAGTTATAAGTAAGAATTCTAAGAGCTTCGTGCATACTGTGTGAGACTTGTAGGGCTACGTGCAAGTAATTGTAAGAAGTCTTGGTGTTGTACCTTAGCTCGAAGAAGGAGGATCTGACGAAGCGTGCACAAATCTCCTGTCTTCTGCGGAGTAGGATTTTGATGCTATGTGCCTGTAAGGATCTTGACAGAGATAATAAAGAAGAAGAGTTGGTGGACATAGCCATAGGGTGGGGGTGAACCACGTAAATACTCTGTTATTATGATTTGTTCGATGTCTTGATGTGTTTATGTCCTTACTTGCTAAGTGCTTTGATATAGATAGATAGATCTATTTAGGATTTGTGCTAATGATGTATATGGATGTATATCTTACCTATGTGAATATGATTAGTGCTTGAATCTACTAGATTTAATCTACCTCTTTATGATAAGTGCCAGATACATCATATCTGAGTGAATGATGTGATGCTCTGTTTTATCCGTGCAGTAGATAGTGGTTAAATATTGATGAACTATCAGTGCTAAGTGTTCTGTTAAGTCTTAGAATCACATATCTGTGTCTCAGCTAAGGTTGCAGACACCTGAGTCCTGTAAACACCCCTGCCTCTACCTCGAGTGAGACTTAATCTGCTTCGCAGGTGTTTCCAAAAGGGTCGGTAGTTAGGGTTTTGTTGGTGCGTTGTTGTAGCGTTGAACCCTGGGTCTGCCCTTGTGCCAACAAAATATGCAGGAGAATCTATCAACATTGATGATGAAATATTAGAAAATGTTGATACTGACAAATTTGGGATGAAAAAAGCTAAGCATTGTATAAGATATCGAACTAAGAATATGTATAATACTTTTTTCAAAGATGAATCAGTAACAGTACAAGCTCAACTTTTACTCTGTCTAATAAAGTCAAGAAATTTAAAAGAAGCTACATCATTATTGGGTATTCAAAAGTCGACAAAAGATACAAAGGTGAAACAGAATGTCTTTGACAATATAACTAGTGTTTTAAAATCTTTTGGAAAATATAAAAAAAAATATGTCAGTGTTGCACGTAGAGAGATACAAATAGCAGTTGTTTCATCTAGCAATATAAAATATCGTTTGACACGACACATGGAAAAAACAATGGGAACGTCAAGAAAAACATTGCACAAACATAGAAAATTTTGATTGCAAATAGATGCAAATGATGAATTGGCCTATTGGACAGTGATTTCTAGACAACCCTGCAAAGATAGACTTGTAGAAAATGTTAAAGAATTGGCCCGTAATTGTTGGTTGGAAGAATCTCATGTTTCACCACATACAAGGGATGTGTTGTGATAAAGAATAGCACAAAAACAATATGAATAACATCCAAAACATATATTTCCAATGACACAAATAAAATTGTTTAATAAGTTCAAAGAAGAGCACAAAGAAGTTAAAAATTCCATCAATACATTTTTGCAACAAAAACCATGGTTTATTAGACCCATCATTGTTCGTGACACTTGTTGTTGTCATTATCATGTGGAATTTGAGTTGTATTACGACACTTTTTTTTTTTGGTAAAACTTTATGGCCAAGTTCACTTCCTCCTTCCACATTTCGTGCTTTTATATCTGAAATTCTATGTGAAAGAGAAGGTGATGATTTATTTTACAAAAAAAAAAATGTGTTGGTGGAAAGAAATGTGATCGTTGTGGAAATCTAAGTTTGTTTCACTCAAAGTATCATACTAATATGAATGATCAATCATTTTCTAATATAATAGTTAATTGGAAGAGATATGAATATATCAACAACATGGCTCCACATTCTTCAAATGTTATTTCCAAAAGGATTGATTTGAGAGAAGATAAAATCTGTGTGATAGATTTTTTGAAGAAGTTTGAGGAAGAAATTTATAAATAAACCAAGCATTCACATATATCTTGATGGAAATACCTACAAATCAAACAATCCTGTGAAGTGTTTCCACCAGGGACAATTTTGTCTATAGTTGATTTTGCACAGAATTACACATTCGTTGCACAAAAAGAAATACAGAGTGATTATTATCATTCTGATCAAGTCATTATATTTTTCCACGTTCTATATAGACATGCTCAAAGGAGTCTTGATAACATAGAAAGAAACAACGATAATCGACATGTTATTAAAGAATGTCACTTTTATATAAGTGATGATCGAGCACACGACACACATTATGTACAACATTATTCTGATAAATTTTATGATTCATTGAAAGAACGTAAAATCTGATTCAATCGACATTGGATATGGTTAGATGGTTGTGTGGTTCAGTTCAAATATTCACGATCATTCTATTGGTTATGTCGTCTTCATAAAAAATCAAGCATTACACATTGTTGGAATTGTTTTGAGACTAGTCATGGAAAAGGAGAGCACGATGGTGCAAGGGCATGTGTAAAATGAGCACTTTGAAGGTATCAGATCAAACCTCATGCCGATCGATTTGAATCCGTTGAACAAGTTGTTGAATGGTGCAAAATGGTGTTAAGCCATGAATATAATCTGTCAAGGGATGTGCGTAGGTGTGTCTATATATACATGTTACACATGTACATGGGAAATTTTTATTTGAACGTGTTCAAATTTATATTCAATCTTCAATCATTTTCTTGAGAGATTTCAAGTTAACAAGTTATTGTCTTGTGTAGGTTTTTTTGGTATGTTGGAATCCAAGATGTAAATATATCAATCTCATATGACACCAATACAATACATGGAACACGAAAAATACATTCAGTTAAACCAAAACGTTATCAAAATGTATTTTCATTTGATAGAATAAATGAGTCTTTTTTTTGTTCAGTTTGCATAGAGGACACAAAATCCATAGATATTTGCGAAAACGAAAATGCAAAATATTGTAAAGCTTGGAGACATACCAAACTTAATGTAAAAGGGAAAATTCCACTTGCAAGCTCAGAGGAGATGGGATCAAATGGAACTATAGTGTTAGTTGATGGCGATAAAGTTTTTGATCTTGTTAGAGAAGGTAATTTTTATGTTTAAATTTTTTCAAATAACTTGTAGATGTACTTGTGTGATAATCTAACACAAACTATTTGTTGTCCAATATATCCAATTATTTGCAGGAAATGTCTTTTCCATGGTTGCACCTATAGACAAAACTGAAAATGTGAAATATTATTTGATGTGATGCACAGAACAAAAGATGAGGCTATTAGAAGATTTTGATGATAACAGTTTTATATATGAAAGAGGATCCATTGTATTGAAAGGATTTTTTTTTCAAGAAACCCATCAAACTGATACTCATGTTCACTTTCAAGACTACCAGTCAGATGTCACAAGTTGTCAATATAGTCATTGGGTAAGTGCAATGCACATAAACTTAATAGAAGTTCAATAAAAAAAAAAGTTAGAAAATGGAAAATGTCCAAAGTCGATCATGAACGAATAATTGAAGATGGAATACCATTGCAATTTTTTTAAACAAGTGACATATGTACATTCCATAATTTTTTATTTTGCATTGAAAGTACATGTATTTATGAATATCTAGGATTCTAGAATCATTTCCAGTTTAGTTTACTTTCATGGTCCATTCAATTAAGAAAAGTTGTATTTCCCATGAATTATAAAGTTTATCAAACCTTATTTACAATTTCAGGGAAGAACCTATAGATTGTATCTAGGGAACCTAAATTGAGCCATACGTTGGATGATTATACTTTAATCCTACAAATTATCTAAATCATATACACAAATCCTTTAATGCATGTAACCAATTTACTACATATAGGATAAATGCGTTCATTATTTGCAATTTGATTGTTCAATGTTTTTTCATATGAAAAGGATAACTTCATATCAAAACTAGGATCCATTTCCATGTCATTATAAGGGACTATTGATGGCTCAAAAAAACTTTAAATTCTGATAAATTTTAATATCAATATAAATTTTAATGAAGATTGCTTACTTATATTAAATTTGATGACTTGTTTTGACTATTTTCAACCATATTTCAAAAAAACAAAATTATAAGTGAGAAACTACAATTTTTATTTCACATTTTCTTGAATATTTCATTGTAAAATTTCATAAGAAACTATAAAATTTGACGAACTATAAAATTTAATTTCTATTTCACATTTTCTTGAATATTTCATTTTGAAATTTCATAAGAAACTATAAAATTTGATATAATTTTTTTTGCAATCAAGAATATAGTATATTGAAATTATGTCATCCAATATTTTATATAAATAAACATAGTGTAAGTAAAATCAAGACAAGACAAAATATTACATGAGTGATCTCAATATCTCTTTTATCTCTTCTTGTGTTTTTCTTAGCTATTGTTATCATCTTTGTAGTTTTCTCATAGTTGTTAGAATGAGAAAGAAGGTGAATTCAAAGACCATTAAAACCTTTCATTGAGATGTTGATGTAAATTGAGATTTTGATGTAAATGTGAGACCATGTCTCTCTGAAAATATCAAAATGATAAAGACCATGTAAATGTCATAGGTTCAAATTCAAGTGTGTGTAGAGCCACTTGTGTGTGTCTTTCTTACTTTGTAATATTTATAGTGGATTTATTCATTCTTCAATTTGTTCAGTGATTCTTTCTTTCTATGTCTTCTAACCCATTGTTACGTTAATTTTCTTAGTTCTTCCTTTTTTTTCACGCGAAAAGAACAATTTCACTGTTATTCTATTAGAATCAAATGAAATTTTTCGTTATATATGGATCTAGAAAGTGATGCCCAAAAAAGCTCTGTAGTCTTTCCTTCCTTCCACATTTTTACATTGTAGTAAAGTTATAAAAGGACATCTAGTGTCATATACAAAATTATTCAAAAAATGGACATATATAATACATATGTACATATATTATAACCTATGTACAGATATTATACATGTGCACAAATATTAAAATTGAAAACAAACTGTAAAATGTAAAATGTAAACCATGAAATGTATTTAAAACTGTTCTTTCTTCTAACTTTGTAACCTATATTAAACTTGTATGTGATTCCAATGCTTGTTTAAATACAAAGGGTAATGGATCACCATTTTCAACTACTATCTGATCCAAAGGGTAATAGAACATTATATTCAACCAAATGCTCGTGTAAATACAAAGGGTAATAGTTCATTAACAAGGGTCTTTCAAAGGATATATACTCTTATCCAATACATATATGGGTTTTACTTTATCTAATTAAGAGAGCTAAAGCAATGGAATTAACTTCATATCTTACCCGTCTGAGCTATGTGAATATTACAATATAATTAAGAGTGTACAGAGTCTCAATCTAAGGTATAGGCCACTAATCACAAGGTATGATTGAAAAAGTCTTAAGTTTCAATTATAGTTTTATAATGGATACCATTGTTTTTGGGTTTTCTAGTAGCCTTGTCACACCGCGAAAATCAATCCTTCATAAAGTATGACTTCTGCAAGTTCTTGGCAAATACAATGCACCAATAGTTCTTAGATTTGGAAATGATAATCTAATATTACATATGTAAAAATGGATTTATAAATTGAATTCCTGAAGATGTGATTTTTTTATAAAATACAAAACGTTTGAAATAAAAGGTTGGACAGTTTGAAATTTTTATGAAAATTTTATAAAATACAAAACGTTTGAAATGGCTATGACTTCATCGCAGGGGGGAAGCCATGTGGCCAAGCCATAGGCGTTCCCATGTCTTGGCCACAGGGATGACTCCCTGCGGCCAAGTCACATCCAATTTTAATAAGAGATTATCTATGCACAGAAAAGTAGGGCATTTGAATCTAAATCTTTAACACCGGAGTGAAAGACAGTCGATTCGGCTCCTAGACGACTGCTCAAAAACATATCAATCAGTTAAATGCTTACTATATTCCTAATATTTGATTATTAAATGTCTATATCAAATTTTAAAACTTAATATTTGATTGTTAAATGTCTATATCAAATTCACTAAATCCATATTGTTTATAAATTTATTGTTTGTGTATAATTTGAACATATAAACATGTAATTATATATATATATATATATATATATATATATATATATATATATATACTCTTTTACGAAAATGTGACAATTGATTCTATTAGATCAAAAGATTATAAGGGTGGGGTTGATAAAAATTCTAAAACTAGAGCTTTTTACAACTCTCGGTTGAGATTTTGTTGTAAATTGATTTTTTTTTTAAACTCTTAGTTAAAATAATTCTAGAGAGAGATTTTAGTCAACCGGAACTTAAAAAATTGACTCTTAGGAACCTAAAAATTCAATAAGGGTGGATGAGCTAGAAATTTTGAAGATAATCTATCATAAGTACTACTAATAGATTCATCTACTACTCCATTTTGTAATGATATAATAATTGTTATTTATTAATAATTTGCATCTAAAATTTATTACTTAAGAAATTCAATGTTCTCAAAATCATTTGAAATGCAAATTCAAAATTATCAAAATGAACATGTAATTTTTTCTTTTATGTTCTTCAAATGGGTATTTTTAGGGTTTTTTTTGGGAATAATCACATCAAAATTAAAAATGGTGTTCATGAAAATGTGTAGATGCAATGTCACTTTTATATTACTCTATTTTGATAAACAATAAAACATATTGCATAAATCCAAAAAAACCAAAATATAGTCCATGTACTACTGCAATCCACAGTGCAATCCATGTAGATTGTGAGCATATTTTTTACTTTTAAAATGAATATCCATCACTAAAAAAGTTACTCAATATCTTTACCTATATGTCATTACTCAATATCACTAAACATTTGAAATAAAAAAAATGGACAGTTTGATTTTTTTATGAATTTTTTATAAAATACAAAAGGTTTGAAATGATTGTGACTTGGCCACAGGGGGGCAGCCATCTGGCCAAGCCATGGGCATGCCCACGGATTGGCCACAAGGCTGCCCCCCCGCGGCCAAGTCACAACCAATTTTAATAAGATATTATCTATGCACAGAAAAGCAGGGCATTTGAATCTAAATATTTAACATCGGAGTGAAATATGGAAGATTCAGCTCATGGTCGACTGCTCAGGCACAAACTAATATCTTTACCTATAATTTGTTTTTAGTGACAGTAAATGTTGTATAATTCATGTACTTAGATGTATAATTTGTTTTTAGTGGAAGTAAATGATTTATAATTCAATGTAGTTAGATCTAACTGTACTAGGATATATATATATAGATTTACAGATTAATTATTAAATATAAAAACAGGGACTGATGAACAGATTTATATTTAAAGAAATAGAAGAACGGATTTATATTTAAAGGAACAGAAGAACATGATATATATAAGAACCAGATATATATAAGAACAGAAACAGATGAACAGATTTATATTTAAAGAACAAGAAAACAAATTTATAGTTAAAGAAATAGAATAACATATTTATATTTAAAAAAAAAAAAAATAGAAGAACAAATTTATTTGTAATATATTTACAAATATACATTACAAATCTACGAATTAAATTACATTACAAATATACAAATTAAATTACAAATCTACAAATTAAATTACAAATTACAATATCCACCCTAACCCCTACTCTTCACCCCAACCCCTAGTCTTAACAGCTATCTGAAGCTTATAAATTGTACTCTTCACCCAACCCCTACTCCTCACAACTATCTAAAACTTTTTAAAAAGTTGCAAAGCACCTTGAAAAAAAAGGTTTTATATATTTCTAGTTAAGCAACCACATCCGAGAATTAGATAGAGATAGGGTGATGACTATAGGAATAATCCATATCGATAAGCTAAATATGATAGGTGGTTGTGATATATCAATAAGAGTCAATACAACAGTATGGATAAACTTAGAGTAGTGTTCAATACTTAATACTCAAATCATAATGGAATTCAAAGGGTACTGTTTATCCTAATAAAGGTAAAGCTATGTTCATAGTCACCGCCATTGTTCTGGCTACATATCATACTAGTGATTACAAAGCTCATAATTAGTGTAATGTTTGTGTTACTGGTTTGCTTATACTAGTCTGTTACAAGGAGAATTCAATTGTGCACAATTTATGGAATGCTTAGTTACATCAATTGTGTTTAGCTTAGAGATAACCCTTATAGCTACTTGTATTTACATAATCTGAAACTTATAACACAACACAAATTTAATTAAAAATTATAAAAAAAAAAATCATTTCTAATTTAGATATAAATTTAAAATTAAATTCAAAATATTATTTGAAATTTGATAGGTTGTACATGAGACTAACGTTGTCAGTGGAGATTTTCTGGATATTATTTTAAACGAAAGGAACCAAACGGGCCGTGACAGAGCTGGACACCCACGGCCATGTCATAGCACAAATTTAATTAAAAAAAAAAAAATCATTTCTAAATTACATATAAATTCAAAATATTCTTTGAAATTTGATAAGTTGTACATGAGACTAACATTGTCTCTGGATATTTTCTGGATATTATTTTAAACGAAAAGAATCAAACGGGTTGTGACATGGTCGCGGGTGTTCAGCTCTGTGGCCAAGTCATGGGCATGCCCACGACTTGGCCACAGAGCTTGACAACGTGGCCATGTCACAACCCAAATTTAATTAAAAATTAAAAAAATTAATTTATATTTAATTTCTAAATTACATATAAATTTAAAATCAAATTCAAAATCTTCTTTGAAATTTGATAGGTTGTCCATGAGACTAACGCTGTCTGTGGATATTTTCTGGATACTGTTTTAAACGAAAGGAATCAAACGGGTCGTGACATGGTCGCGAGTGTCCATCTTTGTGGCCAAGCTGTGGGCATGCATAGAGTTGGACACCCACAGCCATGTCACAGAACAAATTTAATTAAAAATTTAATTTAAATTTAATTTCTAAATTACATACAAATTTAAATTTGAAATTAAAATATTTACATACCTGCAGATGCGAACGCCCATCCGCCGACAGAAGACCGCGCCAACAACTCAAAGAAAAAACAACCGCAACAAACGTCTGCGCCAACAGCTCCGCCACAGAGTTGGACACCCGCGACCATGTCACGGAACAAATTTAATTAAAAATTTAAATTTTATTTCTAAATTACATACAAATTTAAATTTGAAATTAAAATATTAACATACCTACAACAGATCCGAACGCCTGTCCTCCCACAGAAGACCATGCAAACAACTCCGCAACAAGCTCCGCCAACAGACTGATCACGCCAACAACTAACGACAAACAACGACAACAAGCCTCACTATCACTATCACTCAAAATACCTCACTATCACTATCACTCGCCAAGAGCTCAAAAGACTAGAGAGTTACAATGTGAGGTTAATATATAAACATTTGTCCAGCCGAAAGACTGTTTTGGAAGAAATATTCTTTTGGCCGAAATATATTTTCGACTGGAATATCATTTGGCCGAAAGAATATCGCCAGATGAAAAAAATCTGGCCGGCTAAAATTCTACATGAAAATCGAGGGCGTCGTCACTGTACCTTCGATTTGATGTTCAATTGTTCAACCGAAAAAATTATATTTCCCGAAAAAAAATAGTTCGGCCAAAAAACATCTTTCGAAATTTTGGAGATCCGATTTTCATGAAAGTGTTACCCAGCTCCATGAAATTAACCTTTATTGCATTAATAATATAAGATCACTTACAAATAACAACCATGAATGTTCTTCTCTTAAAGAGCTTGCCAAGATGACTCTGACCTGACAAACACCTAAAAGACCTTATTGAAATACACCTCTGATATGTTGCCTCTATTGTTGATATACAACCCTGATATGTTGCTTTGGTATGATTCCTTTTTATCACTGATATGTGCCTCTATTGCTTCTCCCTTAACCTACATATCAAAACTGTGTTGAAGAGAGGGGTCGAACTCTCCTTATATAGGTTGAAGAGAAGGATAGGAGAGGCTTGAAATAGTAACTTGTTTGCATGCTTTAATCATAACTCAGCTTCAGACTTTAGTTCGAACTTAGAACTAGACTTGAGACTGGTATACTTTAGTTCGAAAAGATCTAGACTTGAGACTTCAGTTGCAACTCAGCATTACACTTTAGTTCGAAAATAGAACTAGACTTGAGACTAGTATGCTTTAGTTCGAAAATAGAACTAGACTTGAGACTTCAGTTACAACTCAACATTACACTTTAGTTCGAAAATAGAACTAGACTTAAGACTTCAGTTACAACTCGGGATTACACTTTAGTTCGAAAATAGAACTAGACTTGATACTTCAGTTGCAAATCAACATTACACTTTAGTTCGAAAATAGAACTAGACTTGATACTTCAGTTGCAACTCAGCATTACACTTTAGTTCAAAAATATAACTAGACTTTAAGAATTCAGTTACAACTCGACTCTTTACAAGGCAATTCAAAATTCTCTTCATGGTGGATAATGTTACATGTGCCAATGCACTAGATCAATACATTTATATCATTTTCAATATTAAGAATATTGTTTGTTTCTAGCTCATAGGAATTTTATATTCAACCTAACTTTTGCTAGAGCCTTGACTTTTTCTCATGGCTCACAAGGCTTTAAAATTATGAAATGTATTTAAAATTGTTCTTTCTTCTAACTTTTTAACCTATATTACACTTGTATGTGATTCCAATGCTTGTGTAAATACAAAGGGTAATAGATCACCATCTTCAACTACTATATGATCCAAAGGGTAATAGAACATTATCTTCAATCAAATGATTGTGTAAATAAAAAGGGTAATAGTTCATTAACAAGGGTCTTTCAAAGGGTATATACTCTTATCCAATACATATATGGGTTTTACTTACTCTGATTAAGAGAGCTAAAGCAATGAAATCAGCTTCATCTCTTACCTGTCTGAGCTATGTGAATATTACAATATAGTTAAGAGTGTATAGAGTCTCAATCTAAGGTATAGGCCACTAATCACAAGGTATGATTGCAAAAGTCTTAAGTCTCAATTATAGTTTTATAATGGATATCGTCGTTTTTGGGTTTCCTAGTACCCTTGTCACACCCCGAGAATCAATCCTTCATAAAGTTTGACTTCTGCAAGTTCTTGGAAAATACAATGCACCAACAGTTTTTAGATTTGGAAATGATAATCTAATATTACATATATAAAAATGGATTTATAAATTGAATTCCTAAATATATGAATTTTTTATAAAATACAAAATGCTTGAAATAAAAAGTTGGGCAGTTTGAAATTTTTATGAAATTTTTATAAATTACAAAACGTTTGAAATGGTTGTGACTTCGCCACAGGGGGCCAGCCATGTGGCCAAGCCATAGGCATGCCCACGGCTTGGCCACAGGGTTGGCTCCCTGCAGCCAAGTCACATCCAATTTTAATAAGAGATTATCTATGCACAGAAAAGCACAACATTTGAATCTAAATCTTTAACACTGGAGTGAAAGACAGTCGATTCGGCTCCTGTACGACTGCTCAAGCACATACTAATCACTTAAATGCTTACTCTATTCCTAATATTTCATTGTTAAATGTCTATATCAAATTTAAAAACTTAATATTTGATTGTTAAATATCTATATCAAATTCACTAAATCCATATTGTTTATAAATTATTTATATCAAATTCACATTTTTAAGTAAATCCATATTGTTTATAAATTTATTGTTTATGTGTATAATTTATTGTTTATAAACATGTAATTTTTCATATATATATATGCTCTTTTACCAAAATGTGACAATTGATTCTATTAGATCAAAAGATTATAAGGGTGGGGTTGATAAAAATTCTCAAACTAGAGCTTTTTACAACTCCCGGTTGAGATTTTGTTGTAAATTGTTTTTTTTTTTTTTTTTAACTCTTAGTTAAAATAATTCTAAAGAGAGATTTTAGTCAACCGGAACTTAAAAAATTGAGACTCTTAGGAACCTAAAAATTCAATAAGGGTGGACGAGCTAGAAATTTTGAAGATAATCTATCATAAGTACTACTAATAGATTCATCTACTACTCCATTTTGTAATGATATAATAATTGCTATTTATTAATAATTTGCATCTAAAATTTATTACTTAAGAAATTCAATGTTCTCGAAATCATTTGAAATGCAAATTCAATATTATCAAAATGAACATGTATTTTTTTGCTTTATGTTCTTCAAATGGGCATTTTTAAGTTTTTTTTGGGGAATAATCACATCAAAAATAAAAATGGTGTTCATGAAAATCTGTAGATGCAATGTCACTTTTATATTACTCTATTTTGATAAACAATAAAAAATATTGCATAAATTCAAAAAAACCAAAATATAGTACATGTACTAGTGAAATCCATAGTGCAATCCATGTAGATTGTGAGTATATTTTTTTCTTTTAAAATGAATATCCATCACTAAAAAAGTTACTCAATATCTTTACCTATAGGTCATTACTCAATATCACTAAACGTTTGAAATAAAAAATTGAACAGTTTGAATTTTTTATGAAATTTTTATAAAATACAAAATGTTTGAAATGACTGTGACTTGGCCACAGGGGGCCAACCATGTGGCCAAGTCTTGGGCATGCCCATGGATTGGTCATAGGGTTGGTCCCCCTTGGCCAAGTCACAACCAATTTTAATAATATATTATCTATGCACAGAAAAGAAGGGCATTTAAATCTAAATCTTTAACACCGAAGTGAAATATGGAAGATTCAGCTTGTGGTCGACTGCTCAAGCACAAACTAATATCTTTACCAATAATTTGTTTTTAGTGACAATAAATGTTGTATAATTCATGTACTTAGATGTATAGTCTGTTTTTAGTGGCAGTAAATGATTTATAATTCAATGTAGTTAGATCTAACTATACTAGGATATATATACTTAGATTTACAGATTTATTATTAAATATAAAAACAAGAACTCATGAACAGATTTATATTTAAAGAAATAGAAGCACATACTTATATTTAAAGGAATAGAAGAACATGATTTATATAAGAACATGAACAAGATTTATATAAGAATAGGAATAGATGAACATATTTATATTTAAAGAATTAAAAAACAGATTTGTATTTAAAGAAATAGAATAACATATTTATATTAAAAAAAAAAAAATAGAAGAACAAATTTATTTTTAATATATTTACAAATCTACATTACAAATCTACGAATTAAATTACATTACAAATCTAGGAATTAAATTACAAATTACAATATCCACCACAACCCCTACTCTTAACAGCTATCTGAAACTTATAAATTGTACTCTTCACCCAACCCCTACTCCTCACAACTATCTGAAACTTTTTAAAAAGTTGCAAAGAACCTTGAAAAAAAAGGTTTTATATATTACTATTTAAACAACCACATCCGAGAATTAGATAGAGATAGGGTGATGACTATAGGAATAAGCCATATCGATAAGCTGAATATGATAGGTGGTTGTGATATATCAACAAGAGTCAATACAACAGTATAGATAAACTTAAAGTAGTGTCCAATACTTAATACTCAAATCATAATGGCATTCAAAGGGTATTGTTTATCCTAATAAAGGTAAAGATATGTTCATAGTCACCACCATTGTTCTGGTTACATATCATACTAGTGATTACAAAGCTCGTAATTAGTGTAATGTTTGTGTTACTGGTTTGCTTATACTAGTCTCTTACAAGGAGAATTCAACTGCGTACAACTTATGGAATGCTTAGTTACATCAATAGTGTTTAGCTTAGAGATAACCCTGATAGCTACCTATATTTGCATAATCTGAAACTTATAACACAACACAAATTTAATTAAAAATTCAAAAAAATAATTTAAATTTCATTTCTAATTTAGATATAAATTTAAAATTAAATTCAAAATATTCTTTGAAATTTGATAGGTTGTACATGAGACTAAC